>CALNHX010000583.1:0-312797 GCA_940337035.1 Agriotes lineatus | reverse complement strand
TTCTACTTTGAGCCAAACATTTTTATCTTATTTCTGTAAACCACCATCCTTCGCATTAACAATAAATAGTTATTATTATGTATGATTAAGAATTTACATTATATTAATATTATTATTATTGTACGCCTGTATTGATACTACATATTCTATTAATTTTTTAATTGTTCCTGTGTTTTTACTAGCCCTACTTTAATAATAAAAATATCGAGCCCTCAAATATTATTTAATTTTAGTACCTGTAACTAATGTAGCAGCAAAGTAAACTGTTTTCAAGCTCACAGGGGTATATAAGTCATACACTATCTATGGTCGATAAAATTGTATGGGGGTCCTCAAATTTTTGTAAGCAAATAAGGGGTCCGCCGATGTCTACAGTTTGAGAAACGCTGGTCTAAAACAATTAGTTTTTAAACATTTAAACTTGTATTCAATAAAGAAAATATAAAAAACATGTAAGTTGTTAGTATTTTTCTTTTCTTTATTTGTAATTTTTTTTCAAAATTTCATTAACTTTGAAGGCAATGCGCGATCGGAAGATGTTGATGGATTTAAATAATATTTAAACATTACTTTCTTTGGTTCTAAGACATAAGCATGTGAGCTATTACATTCGAAAAGAAGCTAATTTAAAAATTTTAACGATTATCGTAAAAATGTGAATTTTTCCCAATTTCGGCAAACCTTACAGCACATGCACGATCGGAAGGTATAAACCGATTTTATTTATTTTTTACCCCTTTTTAGTCTCCCCAATTCGCAACTTTTCCGCGGTATTACGACTTGAAAAAAAATTTTTTTTGTTTGTTCGGCCCACCCTAGTACATATATAGTCTTCTGATTCGCTCATTTTTAACGTTAATAAAACATAAAACTGTAAACATTCAACGCTTTTTCAATTCCCCACACTACAAATTAAACATATTAAAACATGAACATTTCAGAATCAAATTTGATTTATTTTGCAAACGATTAAATAATTATATTTACAATTAACTATGAGAAAAAACAGTATGAATATTGAAGTGCTCCTTAAAGTTTCAGAGATTACGTATCTAAACATTCATTAATTGAAAGCAAACTAGTTCTTATTTACAACCTTGTAAATAGCTACGCATAATCCATAGCAGCGCTAGCATCTGTAAAGCAGCATTTTAGATACTACAATTATTATCTTAAATTATATGAATACGGACAAGGGAAAACGCAATTCTTTGTTGTTTATTCTTTAGATCTGAGTTTGAAAAAAATCTTGTATGGAACACGTGGCAAAACGTTCTTTTCATCATTCCACCTGTTGTTTATGTCGGCTAAGAATCGATAAACAATATTCAACAGACAAGAATGGGACTACTTTTTACCACAAAACGTTCTTTTTATCATTCCACGTGTTGTTTATGTCGGCTATGAATCGATAAACAATATTCAATAGAGTTGAATAGGTCTACTTTTTACCACTAAAGTCATGAAATAGCTATTTTGTATTACTTACCTAATGTCTTTTTTTCGAACCAACTCGAGGCTTACATTCTGTAAATTACAAACTTTTCCATTTCAAACAAGGATTTACATTGCTTTATTTCAATGACTACAAAATCTACAATGAGTTTATTACGTATACAGAGGGAGGCTACTAGGACCATTGCAAAAGCAAGGAAAATATGCATGTGGCCGTCGCGTCGTGGTGTTTAACAAACGAACAATCAATGTACGATAGCGGTAGGTCGTTACGATCATTATAAATACAAGGTATATATTCGATTTTTAAATTTTTTAAATACAATTAGGGCCACATGTAAAGTCCCCCTGCTTTTGCTATGGTCCTAGTTGCCTGCCGCAATGCGTATATAAGTAAGCAATGGCACAGTGGCGTTTATATTTTTATAATAATTACCTAATGTCTTTTGTCCAAACCAATCAACTTTTACATTTTGTAAATTCCGAATAATTTTCGTCTTCAAAAAAATTACCACTAAGACCCAGTGGTACGTTCATGCCTTAATACTATAATTAGCTGGCGTTAATTTATCCACCTAAGGGGTTACTAGTCTCCTATCGGACGCTTCTCCAGGTGGCGGATAGTGGAATTTCCTGTAGATATGGAGGGTACCGGGAAAACAAAATACCCATGGACCAAATCTACCAGAGACTCGAGAGCGAAAAGAAATATATAATTCCAACGGTCAAAGTATGAAGATAGGGTAGCAGCTTTCTGGTAGGGTAAAGAGGACCTAAATTCCTACGACGCGACGTTGCTAAATGTAGGGTTACGTTTAGAGTTGTGGGGAAACACCTAATGATAGAACATACATCGTCCTGCCAGCAGGACGGCCAGTACTACTTGTGCTACTAAATTTTATCATGCATTTGAGTATTTGACGTCGTACTAACAGGACTCAAATTAGCACCAATAAATAGGTTTAAAAATATTAAGTAAATTGATAAAAAATTTAAAAAGTTTGAAATTGTTAATGGAGATAATTATATCAACTCAATATGAAATAAGCTTGATTTTTATATAGTTTAAATAAAAATCTTATTGTAGTAATATTTGATTTAATGAATATAAGTTTCGCTAATAGTATTAGCTTCTTCAGTATTCTATTTACATTATAATGAAATGAAAGTTGCCATGCTGAAATAAGAAAAGTCAAATTTAGAAAAGCGAACACACAATATTAACGTCCACTTACGTACTTACTTGTATTATGAAAGTCAGAAAAGCATTATATTACGACAAAATTATAGTTATAACACATTAATTTCAATAGACCAAAAATTTTACATAAAGAGAGTAACTTAAAGAAACGGTTAGTTTTGGAAATGATTGAAATACAACGAAGCCTTTCGGCTATAAATTATAAAACTGATATTGAAAACCTAAATTTTATTTATCATAACCTATTTAATTAATATAAAAAAATTTTACAAGTGAATTATTTTTCTCATAATTTATGTTCTGCTTTTATCCTTAAAATAAAAAATAAATTTCTAACTTGGCTTGACTTTGTAAAATTTCATAATTTTTAAATAAATACGACCCTGTACAAGTCAAATAACAGTTCCAAATTTTACACTCTGCGCATTACAGATAACAAATAAGGAACAGCCTTGCATTCTCATATGTACGTGGTTGCATACAAAATGTTAATTCGTTCGTTTCGTAAATTTTAAATTGTGGGGATGGTTATTTTCCCTGTATCGTCTTTTTAATGTGTTATAACTATAATTTTGTCGTAATATAATGCTTTTCTTACTTCCATAATACAAGTAAGTACGCAAGTGGACGTTAATATTGTGTGTTCCTTATCTATATTTGACTTTTCTTATTTCAGCATGGCAACTTTCATTTCATTATAATGTAAATAGAATACTGAAGAAGCTAATACTATTAGCGAAACGTATATTCATTAAATAAAATATTACGACAATATGATTTTTATTTATACGATATAAAAATCAAGCTTATCTCATATTTAATTGATATAATTATCTCTATTAACAATTTCACCAATAAATAGGGTTCGTGGAGTGGGTAGAAGTGTTTTCTTTTAAGACGCGGAATACTTACGTTTGATTATGATCGCATAGCAACAGCATTAATTGCGTGGACATCAAGAATTTAATTAAAATTCGGAGTCTGCTTAGGTATTTTCGAGGCCAGGAAACCACTTTGATTTTGTGTAGGTCCCATCAGTTAAAAATAACCCACTTGTCAAATCCCATTAGAAAAATAAACATATACAGATCTCTTAGAATGAAATGTTTAATTTAAAATATGACCTTCAATAATTAGTGATAGCAAAATAGTAGTTTTAATTTGGATGTAGCAACCTAACCCTGAGAGATGGAGTGATTTAATTATAAATAAATAAGTTTAGAATAAAAATACTAGCCGGGCAAATTGCAAAAGCTGTGGAAATAATTAGGGCCGTTTAAAAATAAGAATTTAAATACTAAATACGGCACTAAACAACCACTGAGCCATGCAGGTTTAGCACTGTGACTCATTGGCCAAACCCCAATTAAATTAAATGCTATGAAAATGGGTAGAATCGAGCATTCGGATTCCCACACCGTACAAACGGTCTGCCTTATGAACTCTGGGGAAGGCAAAAATTCTACAAAGTTGAAACCCAAACAAACCACAACAAAATTGCTAATTGGTACATACTAGTATAATATCTGAACTTTAAGATAAACTGATAAACAGATGATAAACTGTATGAACTAGAAGAAGGACTAAAATATATCAAATGGGTTATAATCGGCCTCATAAAAGCGAGAAGAGACGAAGAAAAAAGTAACTCAGGTTGCTTTGGTTGGAGTATTATTCCATATAGGCAAACAACTATAAGTTGTAGCCTACATAACTACAGGAAGTCCCGGAATGTTTTCCTCATTTTTTCGTTGAGTAGTATATCGAAAATAGATGTAAATTGAGGGCCACTCGCTCTGTGGTTAGAAGTCATGCCTGAGAAATGTAGTTGCAATGGATCGTTCACCAGTGGACACAGTGCTATACAGTAAGAATTTTTTAACTTGGAACACACACTTGCATGTCAGTGTAATGATGTCGAGTTTTTTCAAACGGAACACAGGAAAAGCATGCGCAGGGCTGTTGTTAATGTTGTTATGGAAATGTTCAAGTAAATTATTGTCTAATGCTAATGACATGCTTATTTTATTACCTAGTTATTATTATTATTAAAGGAAAATTCTTTATATGTACATAAAGTTCTTTAATTTGCAATTAAATACAACTACTAAATAAACAACTACAGCAATTATTTAAGTGCGTAAATTATATTAAATTTTCAAAAATTCGACCGTTAACGGCAGAGCAGTAGCCTAAACGGTCATAAAAATTGTTTACTGCTTTTCTAATTTGATGTGGGGCGATTTCTTGTGAAGCTATACTGATTCTATTTCTAGGTTCGTCCAAGTTCAAAATTTCTCCAGCATTATACACTTTTGACTTAAGGTAGCCCCAGTAAAAATAGTCAAGTGGCTTCAAATCGGGTGACCGTGCCGGCCACCTTACTGGTCCTCCACGACCTATCCAATGGCGTCCAAAAGTAGTAGTCAGATATTCTCTTACTTCACGGGAATAATGCCCTGGGGCGCCATCATGTTGGAAGGTAATTTGCCCTAAGTTCAACTCTGTAATTGCTGGTATGACTCTTTCCCGTAATAGTTCTAAATAGGTAGTGCCTGTTTCCATCTAAGAAAAAAGGACCGATAATGTGATTTCCAATTATACCTGCCCAAGTGTTAACTTTCATTGGATAGTGAGTTCTTGTTGCGTTAAATAAATGATGGTTCTCTCTTGCCCAGTACCTACAAATCTGTGAATTTACCTCACCATTACAGGTGAATGTAGCCTCATCCGTAAAACAAATTTTATTTAAAAAGTCTTCATCGTTATTTATTTTTTCCAAGATAAGTTCACAAAATTGCATCCTTTGTTCTGGATCGTTGTTTAAAAGCTCCTGATGGTTTTGAAATTTATAGAATTTGTATTTTGCCTTCCTTAGTACTTTAACAACGGATGATTGACTTAATTCATGTTCAGCTGCTAGCTTGCGAGTGGAAAGTCGAGAATTATTTTCAACTGAAGCCAAAATATTAATACTTTTATTTTCGTCCACTTTGTGTGGTGCTCTGACACGTTTCTCATGGGCAGTCCTTAAATATCCAGTATTTCTAAATTTGCTTACCATCTTTGAGATAGTGGAAATGCTTGGTACCGGACGATCTGGAAATTCCGCAGCAAATGCAGCAGATACTTGCCTTAAACTAGATCCGCTACGGTAAGTGTCAGAACTTTTTCTTGCGTCGAATAAATTTTTATTAATAGATATCTAATTACAATTTTCTACCTTTAAGCGAATGACAGTTTTTAATGACAACCCATTTAAATAATCTCATTTTCGGGGCAACCATACACATCTTCATAGCAGCAACCCTGCATGTACGTTCATGTGTTCCATTTTAAAAAACTCATTTTTAATCCATTGAGATGCACAATTTTCCGTTCCGCTTTAAAAAACTCTTACGGTATACTTTAGAGCATTGAAGTCATTCCAACCATATTCCCAGGAAATGGGACTATTCGAATCCCGCGGAGGCCGGAATTTTTCCGCAGCCTTGGCTATAGGAAGCGGGCTCGGTAAGACCATTCACAGTTGGGCACCAAATTGACTGTGTCTACTCAGAACCACAGACCAAAGAGGTAGAGTACCAAGGTCAATACATCATCAAAACACACACCTCACACAATGGTTGCTTCACAACCACAAAAGGCGAGTTCCAACTTTGTAATCCAAATTCGGGTCAAGTTGAGCATTGTACCGCCAGACCCAAGCGTATACAGCACCAGCCTCTCAAACTTGTATCGTTAATATCTATAACGGTACAACTTTGATTATGAGCATAAGCAGAAGCGTATTGTTCAGTATTTTATCTTCAGCAATAAATTCTGGTTCAATGGATTTCTTACATAAAAAAGTGCTGTAATATCCATCACCGCTCTGAGTGCGGTAATAACCATTACCGCATTGAGTGCGGTAATGAAGCTCTTAACGATAATAAAATTACTTAAATTAACAGTCTATAACAACACCGGTGCAGATAAAATATTTTAAGGTGTGAATGCAATTAATAATCAGTAGATAGTGACTAGTTGAAGAGATAATAAAAATGGGGACAGAAAAAGATGGGTAAAAACAAAAAACGACAGGTTGACCCCCAACTGTTAAAAAACAACGTAGATTCTCAATAAAGGTATAAGAAAGAAACTGTAATAAAAAGTGATGGAGCAAGTAAAACAATCAATAAAATAAATGTCATTACCGAATTAATATTAGAAAACATCGACAAGCTAATAACAAATAAAAGGGGCCTACACCTTGAAATAAGTTAAAATGGACTAAACGCTGGTACTTTAGACAGTGCTTTTTACATTAATAAAAGTTGCACCTGTTCATTTTCCAAACTTAAAAGTTCTAGGGTCAAAATAAGTTATTTTGATATAAAATAAGTGAAAATATCTACATAGTTTTGATTCATAACATACCAAAAATAAAATCAGTAATTTATTACAATGGACGGGTAATTACTGTGCTATACTACGTTTACAGAACAGTTTCAGTAAAAGTTTCTCCCACAAATGAGCTCTAAATTTTAATAAAATATTGCTATTGGTAAGCCGGATTCATACAGCTTAATTGTATTTGTCTTTAATCAGTAAGGTGTGAAACTGGTATTGCGCAATCAAGACCGTCCAGTAATTGGATTTCTGAATTTGTTCGTTAAACATGGTTAAAATATTACATATTGTACTGTATTAACTATAAAAATTTGCGTGGTAAAAGCATGTTAACGAAAAAAAAGCAATTTATACAAATTAAGAGCTCCTGGAGACAAATCCGGCGAATATTTGTTTATCTTATTAATGTTGATGATGACCTTAATAGGTAACATCTTGTTTTAAAAAACGACATCTCGCTGGCGATCCTGTAGGCATCATTAACCTTTGGACAATTTTTAGTATTAAAAATATATTTATATGATTCTAAATCGTTAATTTAACTTGTAATTTCAATACATCTAAGTTATTTTCCACTGGTTGTCACATAAGTAGCTTTTAAGATTATGTAAATGAAATTCAAATTACACATTTGCATGATGCTAAAATTCTGTTTAAACTATCGGCAGTTAATTTAACTAGACTAAAATTGAAATAAGAGAAATTGTACAATTTGAATAATATTTTAGATTTAATGAAAGGTGGATGAATTGTGACAACGAAACCAGTGACTATCGATAATTATGGAGTACAACAAAAGTATTGTAATAGTGTAATAGTCGGTATTTCTGCTTTTAATTTCATTAGCAATAAGTAGTATAACTTAATTCAACAAACAATTGTAGTTAATAATGGAGCGTCATTTAATATGCATAAATCTGCCAGTGGCTACTTCCATCTGCAACTGTATGTCAGTGGCCAAATATTGAACTTCTACACTAAATGTAGAATAAAAGCTATTTGCCCGATTACATCCTGCCTCCCCTTCATTTAATCTGCAAAATTAAATAAGAAAATTAGCAACAATTTGTTTAAAAGTTTCTAACAAAATAAAATGCCTTGTAGTTTACTAATTACTAATAGACACTCTTGTACATACAGTATCGTACCCTGTTAGGCAAAGTTACCGCTAGTGTTTTAGAATAGATGGATTAAGGTTTTCAGTAATAAATACAAATTTTGATATATTTTTTAATTAAGAATTTTAAGAAACTTATTATTACGTGTCATTTACAATAGTATGAAAATCACATTAAAGAAGAGCAATAGTCAAATTTATTGTCCAAACATCATTACCTTGCATCCATCTGTTGCTAACGCTAGGAGAACCAGTAAGGAAAATGTAGAAAGGGATGTGCTTTTACAGGAACCCCAAAGTAAGCTTTCCAAAAACAACCCCTAACATCCACCAGCAGAACTGATGCCTAAAGCAAACCTGTAATGCGCTTCGTCCTGAACTTTCGGAGTCACATTATGTTTAGTTCAGCGACTGGCTCATAGGGGGAGCTGGTATATAGCAGCTACACTATGATCTTTGATTATTATTAAATTAAATGATGTGTTGGCTATATAAATATCATAATAACAATTACTCAGTTTCTGTACGATTGATATAAATCTACTTACTGTTACAGCTCCAGTTTCAAAATGTAGTCATACATATGAGTCGAAACCTTATGTCCCTAAAATAATTAGATGTAATCATCTCTACCCCTTGGTTTTTACAAATATTCTCAGTTCGTGCAAATAACTCCAACTTCGTTAATTCGTAATTATTCGTCCAAACGCTTTGGCGTTTTTTAACTAAAATTCAGCAGCTCGAGAATAAGAACTGCAATTTCCGATCACTTTGGAAATGAGACGCGAATTGGAAACAGATTTTCAATTCCACCGAACGAGCGCTCATCTTTTCATCATCCTTTAATTTGCTCGTAATCGCGTTATTTGATTAAAAAGTATTGACGTAAGAAATTATCGTTCAGCCTATAGTTCGCCCACATGCATTTTTTAAACTTTCTTTCTATCCTGCACTAATTCGGCCCCAGTGATTTAACTTTGAAAAAGTTCTTGGTTAAACGTGCTGGGTCTAGTTTCCGTTTAGTGGTCGTTGTTTGAAGAGACGACCGGCGGTGGTCCAGGGGTCCGTAACGAATTTAGTCGCTCTCCCCTCGAAATTCGATTACTTTGATTCAAATTCGATTCACATTTAATATCGATGTTTGCTCGTGATCTTGTCAACACGAATTAATTTCCGCTAAATCTGTTATTATGACCCTCTTTAGCCTTTAATTGCTTTCGCCGAGCAAATGCAAGACAAAACTGCAGGTCATGCGAGACGTGCCTGATCGGAAAGCCTGCAACTCGAAAAGTTGTATTTTTGTTAATTAACATAAAACCTCATTACTGCAGACTTCCTCGGTAACAAGGATATTGTTTTTATGCGATTAGAAGAGCAGATCTCGGGCGTATAAATACTTCATTAAGAAGTTAATTAGATTCCGGAGTGCTAATTGATTTTTGCTCGGCAAATCATCAGGCAGAGGTGATGTTTAATTAGCTGAGAAACGGATTTTGTCTTCTACAATTTTCCAGTTTTCTGTATTTTTTAATGAGATGAAAGATTGCGCTGCACGTGTTACACATTGTTGCTGTATACTCTTATGCATTTTCTATTATGTTTCAGTATGGCAACTGACTACAAATGCAATAATTTCATTTGTGTTAACAATAAAAGTAAAATTCTTACTTATAACACAAAACTTACATTAGAGATCTGAAAAAGTAAGACATAAGAGCAATATTTAATCGGTTTTAAGAAGTCAATTGCAGGGTCAATTGAATTGTTAACCTTTTATAATACATTTTGCAAGTTCACAATTTTATAATACTGCCACAGATATAAATGAGCTTTAAACTATCATTTTAGCATTACGAGGAGCACTAACGCAAACAAATTTTATTCGAGCACGATTCAACGTTTTATTGTTGTGCACAGATTGTTAATCGAAGCCGGCAAATTAGTTCCAAATTTTCGAATTATTCGTTTATTTGATTTCAACTTTTATAATGTCGCGTAATGATTTATTGCAATTTTATGAATTTTTAATACACTTGTTCAGAAATGATGAGCAAATAGTGTAATAAACGCAAAAATCAGCCAATAATTACTCTGCGAATTTAATTATGAACTGTATTTTCATTTATGTAAAACAGTAAGGAAGAAAGGATAATAGACCGATTGCATATATTGTAATGAATCAATACTTTAATTGTTGGTAATATGTTTTAAAAAACGAAGAAATACTAAAAACTACTTTGAAAATTCTTAATTTTTGCTATAAAGTATTTATATATGAATACATTGATCCCATGTGATATACTGATGGGACCAAAACTATACGGATGGGGCCATAATTATATATAACAGCAATAAGATATCATGAACAACAAAATAGAATGATTGAGTAAGAAAGAGATGACCATACAACAAAATTGTTTTAGTAGGCACATAAACATATGTCATATTTTTAGTGAGCGTCAAGCATACTCGTATATTTGCTATTATGTTTATCTCTTTCTTACTCAAGCAATGTGTATTATTTCTTGTTCATGTTATCTCATTGCTGTTATATATAATTGTGGCCCTATCGGTATATAACAGCAATGAGATAACATGAATAAAAAATTGAATGCAGCGCTTAAGTAAGAAAAATATAAGCATAGAAGCAAATATTTGAGTAGGCTTGACACTAATTTTAATTAAAACATATGTCAACTAAACATGCCTTCTAAAATATTTGTTTGTATGGTCATCTCTTTCTTGCTCAAGCATTCTATTTTTTTGTTCACATTATCTCATTGCTGTTGTATATAATTACGGCCCGCTCCAACGGTATATCACTGAAATAGAAAAAAAATCTCTTTCCCATAATGCCATAGTCAATATAAAGTCCATATAAAACAATACCACTTTATGTTATAACTCTTCTTCTTCTTCCTCTTAATTTAGGCTGAGAGCCTGTTATTTCCACACATTGAGTGCGGTTTTATAAGCCATCTTAAGCCGCGGCAGGGTTAGGTGGCTAGCTTAACCCCTTGAATTAGGGAAGAATGCCCTCATAGGGGTTACGACCACCAAAGATATTCGTATGATGGCCGGAGAGCGTTCGATGTTCCAATGTACGGGTGTGGGGCTCGAACCCACTACCTCCCGACTGCTGGCGCAAGCACTCTACCAGCCGGCCACACGCTCAATATGTTATAACTCGAATTTAGATTTTTTTTAAATACTCACAACGGTACAGGATATAAAAAAAGGTGCCTGAGGAGCGTAAAACAATCTTTTTTATTTTTTATAATTTGATTGACAGAGGTTACCATTAGGTTAGACAGTATCTGGAGGGTTACGTTTAACTCAAATTTCAATAATTGTGCTCGTTATGGCAGCTGCACTTAAATTATGTTGACTGACAGTTTTAACACTGTAAAGTCAAGACAATATTGTGAATTTGCTTTGATACAGAGATGTTTGAGGAGTAACAAAAGTTATATCTAGCGTTAGTGTTAAAATTACGAGGCCCACAATCGCCAACGCAGCTGAAAGGTAAAAAGCGGTGTAAAGGAAGCATAGAATGCAAAGAGCACTAAAAGGCAATCTACGTTAGAACAAAAACAATAGTGTAGTGCTAATTAGAACCAGTGCTATTAAAACTAAAGTGATTGAAAACTGATTTTTGAGGTTATAGAGTGCTACGAATTGACAATTATCGAAAAGCAGTTTAGTTTCTAAGTAAAACATTACACAAAACTTATTTCTGAATAACTGTATTAGTTGCTAAGATATGCGATGTTCCATTGTTATTGTTGAAAACCCAAGCCATGTACAAAATAGTTGTGTGCAAGTATAGCTCCCAAAAAGTTGTATTTTTTAATATAATAGTTATTTGTGTGAGTCGAAAAGTTGTTTTTATTAATCACCAATCTGTAGAGTACCTGTGTGTAAAGTTTTATCTTGTCAAAATCTCCCAGTGAAGAGGGAATAGCTCTGAAAAGTTTGTCCAAGTGGGTCCAACATCGAGGCCAAGTTTTCGACCACTTTCGGATAATCAGCCGGCTGAATTTCGTGTCCAACGTGTAGAGGCGGCTTTCCTTCAGCCCTGAGTGCAAAAAGCAGAATCCAGGAATAATCCAGAGTTAATTGAGAGCCGTGGCTTCCTTTGATTTTGTGAAGCAGCAACGAATCTCTACTTCCAAGATAAATTTGAACAGGAAAACAGTTCCGAGGGTGCATCAGCTTTGGGCAGCATCAAGAATATACATTATACGAGGTCCAGTGAGAGTTTTTCAGCCCCGGGGTCCTTGCAGAGGATTTTTATTGCGATAGCGTCCCTTGATTTTGCGGTTGGCGTCAGATTTGAATCGAGCTGCAGGAAGTTCAACAATTGCAGGTTAGCGCGTCCCCTGTTAAGTCACGGAAATAAAACGAGTTAGCCGAACTGCTTAAGTTATAATTATATTGTACATTTACCTGACGCGAAATTTATTACTTGCTGGTAATTACTTCGACACGAAGTGTACGAAGTATTGAAATTCCCTCATATCGAAAACCACTCTGAGTCAAATATCTCTAAAATTCGAGCCAACCGACTAATGAACCCACTATATCAAATCTCCGTCTCGGCGATGCGGATCTTTTGGTGAGGATCTCAGCCCACTAGATCAATCCCCCGTATTGGGGGGTGCCTAAACGTGCTGTGCGGGGGATGTATGTTCGTATGTGTACACGATTCCGGTCGCCAGGAACCTTCCTGAAGTCTTGGATCGTTTTCATACAATAGGTCCTCCGAAAATGAAGGCAACATCAACTTTTGAGCTATGGTCGTCGGCAGAAAAAAATTTTTTTTTGTTTTTTTTTTTTTTGATAACTGGTTCATAGCATTTCATTGTATTAGCGAAACGGAGTGATGCTGAGTATCGAAGTATTCTTGGAAAGCACGGAAAGGTGCTTTTCTTGGGTGGGGGGTACCGTATATTTTTGAATTCAATTACTTTGGATTTTTGTGAGATCATTCATCTGTGCTATACCCATAAATACTGTAATAGCGGTCGTATTATTTCAGAAATGATATTGTACGAAATGTAAGAGCTGAGAATATATGTTCTTTCTATTTGTGGTTTTAAGTTCTAAGCTACAACTTTGCTTGGAAAAAAGATTTTATTTGACTAATACATTTCTAACTGAAAATCTGACCTTCAAATGTCTATCACTGCAGTGAGGTTGTAGGTAAAGCTTAAAATACTTGAATTTTCTTATAATCGATTACATCTTCGTACACTGCTTGTAAAAAGTGGGCAATTTTTGATGATTTCATATGGAATCTCGATAACTATAGGAGATATGGAAAAATGATCCCCCATCGTCGATCTCTTTTTTCGAGAAAAGCTTAATTGTCAAAACCAAAATTGGCTATGGTCTTTTGTTTTCGAGTTATAAACAACAGTTCGATTTTTTGTTTTGTGGCTATATCTCTCTATTTATGAAAACAGATGAAAGTATTTTTTACGCTTCTCAGGCACGTTTTTCACTTCCTTTTACAATAAAGGAAGTATTGGATTCACCCTAAAAATTCTAAATTGAGTTTTCAACAGATCTTCACGTTTTAGAGTCCCCTGGTCCCAAAAAACGGAAAGAGGTATGGCGTTGAAACTTCATATATAAGTTTTGTGTACTATGTAGATGCGACAGCAAGCTTTTGAAGAAAATCGCATAACCCGAAGTAGGTGTTTATTCTTGGGATTTTCCAGTTTTTTTTTCAATTTTTTCAAAAACGGCTCTTACGATTTTTTTTAAACTTTACACTTTTATTACATTTTTAATGTGTATTGATGTGAAATAGGTGATTTTCCAGTTGAATACTTCTAAAATGGGTTTCTTTTGTTTTTTTTCTATTTTTTTTATTAACTCCTATTTTAAATAGAACACCCGGTATATTATTACATTTTTGAATTCAGCTTAAAATTTTAGAAAAAAATTGTCTCTTGAACTAACACTATTTTGTATCGTTTTTCTAAAATTTGTAATTTTTGATAATTTTTGACAAATGCTTAAAAATCTAAAATCAAATTTTTGGCTAATTATAAGATCACTGTAAAAGAAAGTTGTGTGCGTGTATCACACCAGATTTTTTTTATATCCAGTACCGTTGTGAGTTTTTCAAAAAAAGTTTCTAAATTCGAGTAATAACATATAGAGAGCTTGTGGCCGGCTGGTAGAGTGCTTGCGCCAGCAGTCGGCAGGTAGTGGGTTCGAGCCCCATACCCGTACATTGGAAACATGGAACGCTCTCCGGCCATCATACGAATGTCTATGGTGGTCGTGACCCCTGTGAGGGCATTCTTCCCTAATTCAAGGGGTTAGGCTAGCCATCTACCCCGACCGCGACTTAAGATGGCTTATAAAACCGCACTCAATGTGTGAAAATAACAGGCTCTCAGCCTAAATTAAGAGAAAGAAGAAGAAGAAAAGTTATAACATAAAGTGGTATTTTTTATATGGAACTCATAGTTGACTATGGCATTATGAGAAAGAGATTTTTTGCCTATTTCAGTAATATACCGTTGAAGCGGGTCGTAATTATATATAACAGCAATGATATAACATGAACAACAAAATAGAATGCTTGAGCAAGAAAGAGATAACCATACAAACAAATATTTTAGTAGGCATGTTTAGTTAACATATGTTTTAATTAAAATGAGTGTCAAGCCTACTCAAATATTTGCTTCTATGTTTATCTTTTTCTTACTTAGAGGATGCATTCTATTTGTTATTCATGTTATCTCATTGCTGTTATATACCGATGGGGCCACAATTATATATAACATCAGTGAGATACCATGAACAAGAAAATAACACACATTGCTTGTGTAAAAAGAGATAAACATAATAGCAAATATACGAGTATGCTGGACGCTCACTTGAAATATGACATATGTTTATGTGCCTACTAAAATAATTTTGTTGTATGGTCATCTCTTTCTTACTTAAGCATTCTATATACGAGTAGTTATTCATGTTATCTTATTGCTGTTGTATATAATTATGGCCCCATCCGTATAATTTTGGCCCCATCAATATATCATATGGGATCAATGTATTCATTTATAAATACTTCATAGCAAAAATTATCAATTTTCAAAGTAGTTTTTAGTATTTCTTCGTTTTCCAGTTGAAAGCTTATGTTTAGAATATACGTGACTAAATAAGTACTTATCTCTTTGCGTTCTTACAATGCCATCATTTGATTGACAGAATCAATCACGTTTGATTGTTGCTTATAAAATTATAGTGTCCTACAATGTGTGACATTTGGACACATATAAAAAATTGTTTCATTATCCATTTATTGGAACATTTTATTCTTGATAATAGTATCTTCTCAAATAAAAAATGCACTGGCAAAAATTTAGATATTCTTCTTCCTATACGGTGGAGGTTCGAAAATATGAAAGAGGCTCAATAATAGACTACCCTTAGCTTACAAAATACACCAAAATGTTAATTGGAAGTATTTGTTATAACATCTCTATTAAAAATTATAATTGATTTGAATTGTTATTGATGTTTGGATCGTTTGTTTTAAAATTTTTCGAAGCTACCTGTTTTTCTTTTGAGACAAAGATAAGATCTTTAGCACTCAGACTCATTTCGAACCACGTATTATCCTGGTTGCTAAGTGAGGGGGACTCAAGTTTGACAGTACACCTTTATCGTATCCGTTGATAAGTTAATTTTGAAGTATCTCAGTTAGTAATACACAGGGTTGTAAGAAAAAAATAGGAGATACCAGTGAAAATAATTTTTCGGAGAAGGTGGCTGTGAGTGATTTGACATCTGCTTTTAATTCTAAGCACCTTCTTCATATAACAGTTTTGACTATTTTGAAAAATAAGGGTACTCTATTCGTGAACCATTTTCATATTTTTGAACCTCCCCCGTATACGAAAGCAGATATTTAAATTTTGGCAAGCGGATTTTTAGTTCGAGTAGATGTAGGAACTTTTATCAAAAATGAGATTTTTTGATGAATGGATAATAAAAGAAATCCATAAGTGTTTAAATTTATGACGGACACTGTATGTTATATTATATATTATGATATATATCACTGCAATGGGAAAATAATCCTCTTTCTCACGATGCCCCAAACAACTATGGGTTCCATATAAAAAAATAAAACCTTTATGATATAACTCGAATTACAAAACTATTTTTCTCACTACCAAATGGGTAAAGTGACATTACATTGTTAAAAAATGGAAAATAATGGAAAGTCTAATATACAGCGACCTTAGCAACAGATAAAATCAATACAAACGAACCGTATCTAAGGACAGAAAAAATGATTTTCCGTAGAAGGTCACTTTCCGCAGATGGACGTTTCTATACATATTTTCGAGTATTAAGAAATGAATATTTGAAGAAAATGTATCTATTTATTAATATTAATGCTAATAGTACAATTTGAACAATTTGTAACGTTAATTGGAGGGAGGGTATTTACATGTTTAATATCATTATTTTCAACATTGTTAGAAATAGAAAATGCATTGTTTACAATATCAATTTCGTTGATGCTTGCTGCATTATCTACAATATTTTCAGCAGAATTTTCGACATTTCCATATGATATCCTTTTGGCCGTTTCTAATTTGTGACTTAAAGAATCTCCCACATATCCCTCTGCTACAGTGGAGGATTTCCATCTTCCATGTCTTTTCAAAGCAAGAACGTCTGATCCGGTATTAGCTAACAAAGTAGCAGAGGTTCTTCTAAAACTATGACCCGTGTAATTTTTAACATCTTCTAAATTCAAGAATTTTGCAATTTTAAATGGTATATCAGCTAAAGTATGCTTCCCTGCTACTTGTCGTACGCATTTACCATTATTGTAACGCATAAAAAATCTACGTTCTTGAGTATTTTTGGGCCGTAATTTTATATATTTTTCAAGAATCTTCAACCAATTATTGCTATCGTTACTACCAGTGACTACAAATCTTCGGGGGATTTTATTTTCGATTGTAGAATATTGATAATTGCCACGTCAGGTTTTATTTCAACATCTTGAAAATTCAAGTTGTACAGCTCGTCTGTTCGGCATGCTCGGCGATTCCCAATATCATTGCGACTTTCATCATCAAAAATGTATCGTCAGGAGCATCACTGAGAAACCTTTCCAACTCTTCCTTAGTAAAAATTTTGGCTTTTTTCGAAATATAACCATCATTTTTTCTCTTAAGAAATGATATGACCTGCAAATATATGTACAATTATACTGTCATTTAGAAAAAGTAGTGATTCAAATACTACCTGCTTGAATTTCGTCACGTCGATGTTATCATGAACGCACATTGTTAACTTCAACATGGAATATTCACTCCATAAACTGTTTGGAGACTTTAATATAGACGCTCTCTCATTAAAATAAGCCAGAAATACAGTTTCGTTTACCTCTTTTACTGTCTTGGAAATACACCACTCTTTGAAAGTATTATATGATCGCTCATACCGTTCTCTCGATTTCGCCGGCAGCAAGGATGCTCGAGCAGCATTGGCACTATTTTCAATTTCAGCGTAATTTTCAAATTCTTCTGAATAACTCATTTTACAATAAACGTAGCTGACAGAGAAATAAACTGACAACGCTATCACTGACACACGCCTACTGTATTTAATAATTGAATTAGAGTGACTCCATAAAAAATTACCATTACCATTATCTTTCTATGTTTGTTCTCTATCTCCTCCGAAGATACTGGACCGATTGAGTTGTACGATGGCTTAAAAGTTTGCTAATTTTTAGACATAGATCGTAGGCCGGTTTTTATTTACAAAAAAAGTACGAAAAAGAACATACAGTATCACCCAAGCTAATACCACACGGCGACAGCAGCTGTCACACCGTAGCCCACGGCGACAGATGCTCGGATCCGCTGCTTAGAGGATTTAATTAAATTAAAACTTTAGCTTCTTGGTAGTGAGAAAAACGTAATGCACAACGCGTAGGTAAGTTTCTTTTCTGTCTTCGGTCGTATTATGGACCTCAGCTCCGCTTCGGTCCACAAAAAACGACCTCAGACAGAAAAATTCACTTACCTCTACTTGGAGCGCAAATAACTATTTTAAATTGACAATACTACTGTATTCGTATAAAAAAAGTGCATGAAGAACGTAAAAATTACTTTTCTCTATTTTTATGAATAATCGGGATACCTATAGCCATAAAACGAAAAATTGAAAAATCGAATTTTTGTTTGAAACTCGAAAATAAAAGACGGTTTGCATAATTAAACTTTCCTCGAAAAAAGAGATCGTGGGTGGGGTTCATTTTTTTATATCTCCTGTAGTTATCGAGATTCCGTATGAAAACATCGAAAGTTGCCCACTCCGTAAACTTGTTTTAAGAAATACCTTTTTCACTTAATATTAGCTTCTTATAACTTATAAACCGATGGACTGTTTTTTCTACATAAATTCGGTAGATTCCTGATTCATATTCGTCGGACCCCGGGCAGGTGGTTGGTATAACTCGTCGAATCAAGAGAAGTGTGCTTTCGTAGGGATTTAAAGTAATCCAATAATGTTCAGTGAACAAACATGCAAATAGTATGGAAGCTATATTTTTTAAATCAATTTTAAAGCACTACAAAGAAACCCCCATGTGTAGGCTGAAATGGTAAATATTTTCCAAACTTTCTTTTTCTGGCTGCGTTACAGGGTTAGTTTTTCGTCATTTATTGCCGATTGCAGTTTAATTACTTTTAGCTCGACAGCATTAGTGATAGTAACTTATTCTTTCATGTCCAATAGTCGCTACCTTGAGCACACATTTTGAAACCATGAAAATATTTTCTTTTTTTACAGAAAACCGCAGTAAACACAAGGTCAATTAAAACTATCCTAGTTCTGATAAAGAATGCTACTGATAATTCAAATTATAACTTTTCAAGTCATGCCGCGTTCCCTAATTATTGTTTCTTATTTAAACATTTTAACCTGGTAAATCATTTAACACTCTGAAGATTTGGAAATGTTTCTTAACCCATGTAGCGTTTTCTAACTGGTAGGCAAACAGAATTTGGAAAAATGGGAAGCACTAACTGATGAACACAATAAAAACCGTATCCTATAAAATTAGTAAAAGCTTCTCAAATTATTAGAGATTGCAGGAAACATTTCTCAAACTATAGTTGATAGCTATCAGTAATATCATCCATCAAATAGATCGGATTGAAATCCAACTACATATGTAATGAAATAAAACCTGGAAACAAACAGAATCTTGTTTAGTAAACAATTCAGAGACCAGTTGAAAGAAAACAACAGCTAAATAAAAAAGATGGATGACTGTCAAGAATTTAAAACTGATAAATCGCAGCAAAGTGTTTCAGGCTAAAAATAGAGAAAGGTAACTGAACAGTGAACACCATGACTGACGAGGTTGGAGACAAAGTAGAGGAGCTCAAAAATAAAGGCAAGAAAGACACATGAACATTCATAGAATGATCAGCGTAAAATAAAGCGAGTAGAAGAGTTGTGGTTAAAGGAAATCGTGCAAAAAAACGAATACTTGCAAATTACATAACATAATTTTCAACTCTATAAATAACTAAAAGCGAGATTTTGTATTTATAAAAGGTAAACTGTAAGTATTTAATCATAATAATAATAATAATAATAATTTTATTTGTTCCACTGTATAAAATTAATATAAACTTAATAACATAGATTACGAATAAATATAAGCGGAACAAAAAGGGGAAAGTTCAGTATCTTTAGAAGATACTGTTCTGCCACTTCCCCGTATGAAATTGAAACGAGTACTTGCAAAGATACTACTCTTTAGAATAGATAGAATAAGATAAACTAATTACAAAACCGTTAATATTAATTAGACAAAGCGTAGCTACAGTGTATGTGTAATACATAATGCAAAGCAATAAAATTGCGCTCAAAATAAACTTACATACTATCAGCTCCCAGACAATACAATTATAATAGACAAAATAAAATTAAAGAAATTGCGTCGTTCTAACCAACAATATAATAAAATTAAATATACACGAAAATACGTTAAGTATGAGTAAAACATGGCAAAAAAAAAATAATCGTAGTATATTTACAACGCATGCAGTAAAATGGAATACCAAATAAACTTAATAACATCAGCTTGCAGACAATACAAGTATTATAGAAAATATAAATAAAATTTTAGGTACCTTGTTCCAACAGCCTTCTTTTATATAAGAATTTGAATTTAGGCAACGACAACCTAAGAAATTCCACCGGCAACCTATTAAAGAACATGCAAATGTTGTATGAAAAACTTTGCTGAAAGATGGCTGTAGAGTGTAAAGGCGTAGTTAATACATCTCTGAAACGTAAGTTAAGATTATGTATGTCAGTGCGGTAGGTGATTTTACGACACAGATATGTGGGCTTCTTAACTAAATAAATTTTATAGTATAATACTGCAACATGAAAGTCTCTTCGCTGCTGCATCGACAACCAACTAGCTTCTTTTAACGTATGTGTGATATGTTGGTACTTTGAAATACCATATATTAATCTTAAACAGTTATTTTGGACAACTTGTATTTTACGACGATCAACGGAATCAATATAATGCATATATAACGTATCACCGTAGTTAAATTGTGAAAGTACCAACGAATCACACAGCATTATTTTAAGTTTTTTGTTCAGTATGTATCTATTTGAATAAATCATTTTAAGACTAGCATAAGCTTTGCCAATGACTTTCTTAATGTGAGTTTTAAATTTTAAAGTGTAGTCAACCACAACTCCGAGATTTTTAGCCTCGTCTTTCAAAGGGAGGAGAGTATTATTTATATAAAGTTTTATATCATTAAGAGCAGAACACCGATCTTTTCGCCTACCAAAAAGAACTACATTAGTTTTGCTGGGATTAATAGATAAATTATGTTCATGACATTTTTGAACAAGGGACTGTATATCTTCATTGATTTGATACACCGCAGTTGGCAAACATTCTGGAGGAAACGATAAATATATTTGAGTATCATCTGCATATAACTGCACCCGACAGTATTTAAGCGAACTTTCTATTAAATAGCACGTGTATATAGTAAAAAGCAGTGGCCCCAGTATAGAGCCCTGTGGAACCCCCGAATTTATGTTAAGTGCATCAGATAATTGATCATCAATCAATACTCTCTGTGTGCGTTCCCTCAAATACGATCGAAATACACTTACAGCCGATAAATCAAGTCCAATAAAATGAAAAATGGATTCCAAAACAGCATGATCGATCGTATCAAATGCCTTACTGAAATCTAATAATATTAATACAGTAAGTTTGCCCTGGTCGATTTCTAAGGACAATTGCGGAAATATTGCAAGCGATATAACGGAACCCCTACTGATATGGCAAATATATGTATATCTCAGAACTGTTGGAGATCACAACACCGGACAAGATGAGCAAGTTTAATCATCCGTAAGCTACTGGAAATGTTACATTCAATGTTGTACATTTAAATCGAATAATTCAGCTATTATCGACCGATAGTCCAGTAGCAGGGTAGTTTTATCCTGCATACGGTCGGGTAGTTTCCATTTTCTGATATGTTTAAGAGATAGGGGACTTCATAAAATTTCCAAGTTTGCAACTTTTCGAGCCGTTGAATAAAAAAAATGCGCTCAAAACCGGTTTTTCCACTTTATCTCATTACGAGTACATTCTATGACAAAAATAGCTTTCATGAATTTTATAGAAAACATAATTTGCTAAAACTTCTGTTGAAACATTTTTTTGTAACTGGCATAAATACCGAGCTGCAACTGCAAAAGTAGAGGGAAATAATAAAAATTTTAATGCTCTGTTTTGAGCGATTTTTTTCACGATTATTTCCTTCATATCCATAAAAATACGTAATCACCATAGCTTCTGTTAGTTTAATGATGACAAAAATTCAAACGTCTAAATTTAACCACGGTTAAAAATGTGTCAACATTTAATTGCTTGTGCATAATTTTAACATGATTATTAAAAGTGCTTCACCAACTGAATTTTATATATTTATTCAGGAAATAATCACGCCGAACATCCCGGGTGCATGTAAACTACCCTCGTAAATTTTCCGCCCCAAAATCCCTTGTGCTACGTACTCGGGATTCTTGTTGAACGGCAAATTTTCTTGACAAATTTCTTAGCAAAACATTCTGACAGAAAACCTCAAAACTTAATCGGCTATTTTAATGCACTTGGGATATTACTGTTGATTATTAAACGTGCTTCGTCAACTGAATTGTATCTATTTATTCAGGAAATAATCACGCCGAACATCCCGCGTGCATGTCTGACAAATTTTGACGATTTTCTGTCAGAATGTTTTGCTCTGAAGAAATATATCACGTACATTTTCCGCAACAAATTTACTCGACAAATGTCTTAGCAAAACATTCTGACAGAAAAAGTCAATTTAATGGTCTATTTTAATGCAATTGGGATATTACTGTTGATTACTCTTGTCCACACTGCTATGATGTAGAGTTGACGCAGCGTTATTGTTGTGGTATCCACAGTAGGTTTAATCCACTAATAGCTGCAATCGAAGTGTTTTATTACATTTTTGTCGGTTTGACGGTTGCTTCGTATCTACTTCCATACAAAAAATGTTGCTGCCATTGTCGGTTTGAGATTCAAATTCTTTATTCCCTTGTCCTGAGAAACTGCCAGTCAATCTATAACTTTTCTTCTTCTTCTTCTTTGTCGTCGATAATAATTTTTGACACATTTTCGCATGATTGTCCATTGCAACATTGACAGGTAATGGGGCACTTCAATACAGCTCTTCTGCAACTACACTCTGCATTGCATCCTTTTTTGAATCTGCATGATATAAAATTAAGCAACACTTCAGGAACTGGATCTTTCGTAGTTGTCACTGCAGTAAGTCCATTATTGTCCATTATTGTGGACTTTTTAAAATTCCATACTATGCTTGGACTTGATGGTACGTCCTGAACGCGTG
Organism: Agriotes lineatus; assembly: GCA_940337035.1. Taxonomy (NCBI): domain Eukaryota; kingdom Metazoa; phylum Arthropoda; class Insecta; order Coleoptera; family Elateridae; genus Agriotes; species Agriotes lineatus. Next base: position 289,630 of record CALNHX010000583.1, on the reverse strand, counting down.
ATACCGTGCAGCATCTCTTACTAGTGGAAGAGTAGCAAAATTAAACTTGCATTTCGTGATAGGTTTTGCAAAATGTTGATAGCGCAATGCATCCAATGTTCTTTAAATACTTCAGCAAGTTGGTTTAGATGCGAGTGCTTCTGGACGATGTTAATAATTGTTGTCTTTCCTTGGTTGTTAAAGGCAGATATTATATCACAACTACTAACTGAGTATGTGCTTTACCTCTCCCTAGTTTCCGAAGGGAGACAGTATCATTGAATGGTGCTAATACTGTAGTACCAGGAGATCGATGACTTCGCCGATGATGATAACGGCAGCAACTACTATGAAGATGGAATTGGGAGTGTTAACGATCAACACGTCAGCATCTCCGGCAACCTGTTTGACTAATATATTTAACTCTTTACAAATTGTGAAACTTTGTGTGAAAACAAGTAAACACAAGATAGTAATGGTTAATATGTAATTAATAAACATCAGGAAAAAATCAGCTCAAAACGGAGCACTGTTGAATTTTTCATTAATCTCTTCCACTTTCTAACGCAGCTCAGTATTTATCTCATTTACAAAAAAAATCAAGCAGACGTTTTGGCAAAATAAATCTTCTATAATATTGATAATAACTATTTTTATTCTCAAATGCACTTGTAATTAGATAATGCGGAAAAACCTGTTTTGAGCGCATTTTTTCAAGATGGAAAGTTGGAAAACTTGGAAAATTCATTATGAAGATCTACAAACTACACTCAAAGTTATAAGCGAAGCATGTTGTCGCAAATATTTGGCTATATATGCCCCTAAAATTAAATGGATTGTTGTTACTAAAATAAACATTTATCTTACTCAAACTAGGTACTCGAGTAGGAAAAAATGGAGAACAGATGAATTACTGTAAATAATAGGGCAGTTAGTCAAACCGTGAATTAAAGCTCGACGAAGACAAGCGGTCAGACATCGAATTTCAACCAATGTTTTGAAGAAGCCGTTTTGCGTCCACTCCAAGAAGCAGACCTCTCCCAAATCTCGCCATCTTTGCCTGTGTTGTGCTTTTTGCTGCCAGTTCGCTCTTTTCGTTTTTTTTTTTCATCAATCCATGTGGTTGATGATCTTCGAGGATTTCTTTCGTTGGCGTCTGATCTAGAATTTAACATTCTGGTTATCCATCATTCATCTTTAAATTTGGCAGTATAGCCTGTCTAACTCCATTTAAGTCAAGTTATTCGTTCTATAATATTATTACTTTCGTTCTTTCTTTGACACAAATATTTGGAAAATACTTGCAAAACTAATAAACACAAGTTACAAGTGATTCAAAACAAAGTACTTCGAATGGCTATCAGTGCGCCTTGGTTTATTTGTAACACCCAAATTCACGAAGAACTAGACTTCCCAACAATGGACTAGTTTATTAGCAAAACCTCCAAGAAATTTTTCGCTGGTGTACAAAAATATCCAAGTACACTTAACTACTCATTAGGAATTAAGAATATACATACATGCCTTAAGCGTCGCTTACCTCAGGATATTTTCCTGACTACAGACAGCTCAAGCGAAGAGAATGGGTAAAAATGTATTATACCACGTTATGAATAGTTAGTATATGTATGCTCCATAATATTTTAGTTAGGTATTGTTTTCTTTTTTAATAGTTATTGTTAGTTATTCTAAGCTAGTCTAACAACATAACCATGTATAACAGCAATTGTCGATCTGGTATATATATATATATATATATATATATACACATATTTGTTTTGCATTATCTTAATGAAATTCTGTGCATTGAACGTTCCACGTTCATTTTCACTTGAGACGTAAGTGAATATCACCTTAGAAGATTTTCGAATGCTACCTATCCCAAGCTTATTCATGTTTGTATCTAACATGTCTGATTGTCCGCCACATATGATAGGATACACACATGTGTCAAGGGAAATTTAACAATAAGTACACAGTTGCTTATCTACATATGGTCCTCTTTATTATATGGTTGTGAAACTTGGATGTTGAAAGTTGCAATGAAAAGATAGAGACCTTCGAGATGCTGCAATTACCAAATGTTAACTATATTAAACGAACATCCAGAACCACTTGATACAATCAAAAGACGTAAAGTTGAGTATTTTAGCCATAATATAGAGGGTATACAACGACTTACAAGAATTATAAGAAATGTTAAATACTTGAATGTAAGATCAAAGAAAGCAGAACTATCCATTAACCTAACGAAAACGAAAGCGATTTTTAACCGTGACGAAGTGGTACTAATAGGGAACGAAAACATTAAAAAAGTGGAAAGTTATACTTCCTTCACACTTTATTTTCAGTAGGGTTGGCCATGGAAAAATCCATTTTAGCTTTTTAAATGAAATTCCAAATGACAATGTCTTTCAGATTAGAAAGAATTTTAAGTAAAATATTTGTAAGATATTGAAAAATGCAGCGTTGTAAATTTTACACAGCATATCCAAACATGATTTTGGTCATTTTTGTCTTCTTTGTTTTGTGGCTTTTAAGATTACTGATTTTGAGCATCATTAAATGTACTTGGAAAATTGATATAAATTTGAAATAACACTTAACAATAGATTACACGTTAATATCAATAAGTGCAATAGCATTCGGCTCAAATAAAACGGATATTTGTAAAGCTTCCCTTATTATTGGTCTTCATTTGTACAATATCGTTTTGATTTTTTCTTATTATGCTTGACCACTTAAATCGCAAATATGTTTAAGGGATAGTATAATAAATAATTATCAATATCATTAAATCTGCAACCCTCTGTAAAGGGTAAATTCTTCGCGGAAGTTTAACGTTGGATGTCTTCAGTCTAATCCAACAAATTTTCTTGCTGCGTCTGTTGGTGTGTCTTCATCGGGAACCTCTTCCTATAGTAATAGTTCCATTGACATAATTCATTGAGGTATGAGGCAATGCTTCAAGCATTTCAGATGATGTGTAGGTAGTAGTTTTATCTTTCGTTTCGCTTTCTGGAGAGTACTTTTGACTAAAAATTTCTTCTAGCAGTACTTGGACCTCTGTTGTACTTTTATATAAATTCTAGTACTACCTATACAGTAGCTCTTTTAATTTGTCTCTTTTTCTAACTACTTTTCGTTACTGATCTTACGTTCAGGTAAGTTATTAGCATTGTCGAAATATTTTAAATCTGTGTGGGCTTTGGTGGAACTTAAAGAAATACATTGCAATAATTTTGATTCTAAAGCTTTGCAAAGTCCTTCAAAATTACAATTTTGAAACTAAATATGTAAATCACTCCATTAAATTACTGGAAGAATCTGAATCTCCATTACCCCCTGACTCTGAATCGAATTCTCCCAATGAAATAATAAAAGGTGAAATTTTTTCAGTCGGTAAATCTCCAATATATTTAGTCCAGTCAGCCGAAATAAGTTCTTCACAATGTTTACAATAATTTTGCCAAATGTCGGGAGTACGCGTCGAAAGAGCTTTACGCCATAAGTTCTTTACTTTATCCTTAGATGAAGTTCGAAAATTTATGTTGTAGTAAGATTTCTAGTATCCCCGCACCATTTCAATTGGATTATATTGGCAATGATATGGGAGCAGTTTAAGTACTTCATCGCCATGTTCTTTCAATATTTCTTCAATTACAAACCGTTTTTTGAGGTCATTTCGAAAAGGTTCAATTAAATTACAAAGTTTCGGTTTTGAAAGTTTGCCAACAATTTTTACGTCATGATTAACCAGCCATTCCCGCATTTCACCTACTTTAGAAGGGTGGTTTGTCTACCTGTATGGAATGATATGATGCATTATCCATAACCACTACACATGTCCCTGGCAATTTGGTTAGAGCAGGAACTAGCTGATCGATCACCCAATTTTTGAATATTTCGCCATTCATAATTTAACGGTAGTCACGGTCGTTGTTCGTTGCGTCCAGTAACAAGTCGCACCCCTCCAAAAAACCAAAATTAGACCCTGCAACCAAAACTGTAAATCTTTTCTCCTCGTTTTAAATTTTGACTGGGTTACTTTTCAAATCAGTTTCGTTTAAAACGACGGACACTACTGCCATTCTGATATATCTATATCCCGTGGAGGTACACGAACGTCACGTCGCCTGAATTTTGAAGTAGTATATGTCTTCAAGAATTTAATTTTAGCCTCAACAACATGTAATTTTTCACATAAAATTTTGCGTCTATTTACGTGTTACGTGTATTTGTAAACCATTGATTTTTAAATTTGGATCATTTTGTACGCCCACCATTATATTCCAAATGTTCCTTAGAGTATATTAGTAGATTATTCTACCGTATTCGTTTTTTGAATTGTATTGCCACATTTTTAGTTGCATGTATTCAGAAAACCAACAATTTTCTTGTCTTTGGGGCATCTGCCAGATGATATTTCTAAACATTCTTTCAGTGATAATTTTGAAATAACAAACACTATACGTTCATGGACCTACAAGTGTATATAAATGTTAATATTGGGGTAATGAAAATCATTACTTCAAAAATTAGGGCCATTTGCGGTACCACTGAGGCGACTGGTAGGTTGGGACTGAATCGTATCCAATGAAGCTTCATTTTGCAATGAATTGTTTTCGGCATATTGATATTAATTACCACATGACAGGGCAAACAATAAAGTAACTTTCAAAAAGTCCTATTAAAATAACTAGACCACTTGGCAACATTAGACTTTTACACGATAACAATCACTGCAGCTAACCTTACAAGTCAGGAATCACAGCCGCCTCTACTGAAAATAAGGTGTGAACAGATAATACCATGAGTTCAAAAAGAAATGATATAAGGGTTGGCCATGGTAAGCAAAACTAATGTCAAACTTTGGAAGATTATAATATGAACTTATGACAAACACAACAATGACAGTTAATTAATTCTAAAGCTTACTATTTACATTACTTTTAGTTTCCATGGCCAAGCCTTACATAATTTCTTCTTGAACACACGGTATATGTATGTACTTAGGACAGCAGATTACGGTAGGCATCAAACATTAGAAATAAAAAGACGTAGAAGACAATCGTGAATCGCTTTTGGGAAACTCAGTGCTATAATGAAAAACATAAATATACAATTGTACTTGTTGAACTGTAAACTGAACCCTGAATCACTTTCAACACTGATCTAAATAGTAGTAGTAGTCTGCTGTCGATATCATGAAATAGTTGTTTTAATTGCATTGTCCAGTACACAGTTTTTGTATACTCTAAGCTGTAATTAAAGTATAACTTCTACAGTTAACTTTCTTTAACACTCGTAATACTAAATCTCAATAGTACTTAAAAACCAAAACTTTTAACATGCGTACTACCTCTAATGTATTACGAAACTGAACACTAAACAGTGACAAAAAAAATTTAAGTAGTCTACAAAACATACAAAGAGCATTATGATCGGCATAAAATTTGATATATTGAAAAACAAACATATACGTAGTAGTAGTAGTAGTAGTAGTATTTGTGGGGAGACTCGTGTCTAACACGTAGGCCTTCATAGGTCCTTTTTGCCAACTCCGTGAGCAAGGTCTAGGCATGCAGAGTACCAAATACCTTAGTCCTACTTAGAATTTTGCAGAGACTAAGGAGTTCCAACCCTAGCATCTTTTACATGCTACACATCGTAGTAACATGGGACCCACGGCTTTACATCACTTCCGAATGATGGCATTCTGTAGAGGTTTTCATCCGCATTTTTTTAACATATAATATATAAAGAAACGAATCAAAGTTATAGACGCAGTTGAGAGAACTGCATACCTTAAATGGTAATTTGCAGGACGTGTGGTCAGAGACACCTACGGAAAATGGCACAAAAAATATTAGAGTGGAGACCTTATCACTTCAAAACACCAAGAGGAGGTCCACCAAGGAAATGGGTTAATGACCTGAAATTAATAACGGCAGGTCTGAACTGGACGCTGAAAGCTAGAGACAGACAAACATTGAGGATTTTGGAAAAGCCGTATATTCAAAAATGGATCTAGTAGTTAACGAAGGAGAAGTATACAACGATCCAAGTAGCACATTCTCCTGCTCAATCGGTGGAAGAATTTCATGACGTCGTTAATATAGTTACCGTCACCGCTTGATTACAAGTAGGAAATAACGAACCAGGTAAATGATAGAAGCCTAATAATGATATAAATAAAGACGACTGTGGATATTTACGGAATCCGTAATAAATACCAGCACTTGCTATTGTCTCCATCCAGCTAGCCCCAAGACGGGCCGAACTTTTATCCAATCCAGTGTGTTCCGAAATGGATAATGACATAAGGGTATAACAAGTTTAGGGGCGCGGATTGGAGGGGTGCGCGTCCAAATCGGCCCCCCGGGGCTAATCGGCGCCTCGACCGCATTGTTTACATTTGTATCTGGCCGCTTTGAACCATTCTTAGCTCACAATGCCGCTTTTTGTGCGTGTGTTGTGTGTGACAGTCTCACCTCGCCGCAAAAGCTGCCTTAATCCGGCTAATGATGTGTTTTAACCGCCCTTTCAAAAGCAGACAGCGGCGTCGCCAAGAAGTGGCGGCTTCCCTTCAAAAAACAAACCCGTTTACTCTAATTAGACTAATTTTAACTGACGCGGTTTTGTTGTGGAAGCAATCTAAGGATACAGATTTACTCAATAGCACATTTTTTTCTGAAATCATATTGTGTGATTAAATAAATTGCAACTCTAGTGTGCTGTGGCGCCATGATGTTTATATGGGGTCGCAACATTAGGGCTAAAATTTATTTTCCGATATAAAATACAAGCAACGTACGTAACAAACGTTTTGGGAAAAAGTTCGAGTTCTGATAATTAATTCAAATTCAATTTTATTCAAAAAATGTTTAAAACATGATCTTATATCTAAAATAGCATTAACTACAACAAGCATTATTTTCAATGGCCCGCAATTTTACCGTCACATGCGAGCTTTTGAACAGAATTTATATCAATTTTTCAATCTTTTGAAATATTCGGCGAAGAAGTTACTTCTTATTTTGTGAATCCCAGCCATTTCCGTACACCGTTCTGCTAGTAGCCCAAAACTCCTTGATAAGTCTTGTTTGAGGAATGTTTGGTGTGGTATCCATTAAATTTTTGCTTCCAATGGCAACTTGATAATGCATCGTTTAATTATATTTCTCTAGCTTCAAAAAAATTTCCCAAATCCCCAAAATTTTTTAACTGCGTTACTTATATTTTCTACTCATGGTAAACTGCTACAACACATCAAAAAAGAAATTGTCACTTAAGTTGAGCAAATCAATTCTTCTATCAATACAGCTGGGATAGATTCAAATACTTTAGTTCACGTTTTTTCAAGTTGAGTATTATTATGACTATTATATTTTGCCATTTTCAAGTTATTAATGATAACAATTGTATTTATAGTTAACGTGTTGTGGCAGCCATATGCGATATCACTAATACAGAAATATCTTTTCTCACCAGATCATGTGCATCACATATGTTATGTAATGTCCCTTTTCCTATTTCACCATATTTGGTGGCCTTACAAAGAAAGTTTTAGAGTGTGTTTTCTAAGCTAGTTTGAATATGAATTGACTGGAAATTAGGAAAACCAGCAAAAAAAAGGAGTCCAGAAGAAAAACACGTTTGAATAAACACAGAGGGAAAAAGGAAGTGTAAGTCTCTGAATTAAATGTTCTATTTCTGGTCTGTTTAAATATCAATACATAGAATTCGTTTCCATTGCAGTTAAGCTCTTCATGTCTCAAATTATTTGACAGTTTCCACATTAAGAACGCATATTTTTAAACTTCCTTGTTTGATATGATCTTACACTTACAACATCAATTCTGTCATAGTTGATGTGTTTGCTGACCAACTGTATAAAATGTGCAACTTTTTTGAAGACTGTTATACAACAGCTATAGGATGTTTCGTATAATGGACAACTAATAATTAATTTAAACTTATCGTATTACGTTTGTAAGAAAAATTGAGTGACAGTTATTTAAACGATGATTCCTTAGTAACAAGAGACATACTGCATAATCACTCTTAAAAATGTTGAAAGTATACAGAACTGTAATCATCGAAAATGAAACCGAAATATAAATTAAAGATTAAATATTGTTGCCAACCAGAATATAAATAAAATGTAAACGAAACACACACAAAAGCCAAATTTAGCTTTTAAAGTTTTGATTATTACAATAGGAAGCAGATTCGTTCTTTAAATCGACTTACCAACTGTAGAACACTTGTTTATTTAAAAAAAAAATTATTGTAATTTTAATCTATGTATAAAAAGAATATTTTAATTTTTTATATGCCAGACAAAGCATTGCAAGTTTAGATTAGCAACAGCTTGGCCAATTGTTAAATTTTGGTATAAAGAACGCTATCGAAACGATAACTTGAATTTCGTCAAGTCGAATATATCGATAAGCCACAGCTCTAGTAATAATTAAGAATATTTACTTTTAAAAGTTCAAAATAAAATTTTAAAAACCTGACAGAGACTGCTAATGGCAGCTAATAATTATTAATTGATTAACAGGTACTTACTAATAAAAAATAACAGCGGGTATCAATAACAAACCAGCTGATAAAGTAGGTAAATATGTGATGTCGCAAACATACAGAAAGTACACATTTTGTGAAAGTATAAAACCAAAATAGAATAATATTGCAAGAAGAAAACAGAAAAACAACTAAAACTAAAGAGGAATAGTGGATGGCAATAGAAAAGGATATTGAAGAAGCAGCCAAGACAGCAGGTACAAAATAAGAAAAGGGCCAGTGGTGTGATGCAAAATGTAATATTGTAAAGGAAACAAGACCGGAAAGTGATGATAGAGAATAATACAGAGTAAAACAAAAGCGATTATATAGAACAAACAAGAAGAGCAAAGCAAACCTGTAGAAGAAAGAAGAAATACTATATGGAAGAAAGATTAAAGACGGTAGAACAATAAAAAAACTTCGAAATTTTTATCAGAAGATTAAAAATACTAAAACAGACTTTAAAATGCACACGAAATTTTGTATAAATAAAGAATGAAGTCTAATGGTAGACACAAATCGAAAGGTGGGCAGAATATTTTTAAAAACTTTTGAACAAATGAAGACGAAGAAGACGTACACCGTGAAGTAGAGGAATTACAGAATAAAATACTACATAAAAAATAGCCACTAGATAGAAAAGAAATCATCGGAATAATAACATACTACTAACATACAACCACAAAATATGTGGTAAAAAATAGAATAATGGCTGGAATGTTAAAATATGGAGAAGTAATGCGGTAATATGCGAATTAATAGAAGAAATATCAAGTACAGAAAAGTGATACTCGTATGTCATGCACAAAAACATATGAAAACTACAAAGGCATACCACTGCGAGATAGAGTCTAAAAAATCCTGGTTACATGTGCACTGCTCAGCAAAATGAGGCTAACATTTTTAATGCATATAGCTTTCCAGCAAGTGATGGAAGCAAGTTTTTTTCTTGTTACGTTGACATCTTGGCTTTTTCGATGTTGATCCATTGTTGCTTTAAGTGGGGTTGGATTTTAATATTAAATGTAAATGAAGAACTTGAAGTATTCCCAGTGTGTTCCGTATGTTTGACGTGTAAGTTCTACGTTCTTGTAGCACTTGATATACGCACAAAATACATCACATTTTCAAAATTTTCCATTATAAGTTGAAGTGATAACACTTACACTACTGACAGGCAGGTGTGATGATAAGCCTGCTTTTTGTTTCGAAACATAATTTCACAGATAACGTGATAAACAAAAAACAAAGTTATTGTGATCGCATTAGTGATTTCTGCCTGTAAAAAGAATGAGCTCAGTTTTTCAAAATTTTGTTTTTCCATATCATGTAATACATCATTGCATTCAGAAAAAAATCCTCTCTTAAAAGCACAAAAAAAAATGCAAGGTACCAATTTAAGATTTTGAGGTTAGCTTAGATTACTAAAAATTGGTTTTATTAAGTGCCAATAAAAGTATTTAAATTACCATGCACATTAATTCAAATCGCATCTCAATATCTTAAGTAACAAAAAAGTTACGGCATATAAAAGAAATTAGAAGATTTTTTTTTTTTAAATTTTAGACAAGTGGGCCATGACAAGTAAAATTTGAAGATGGTTTTTTAATGAGCTCTCAAACCTGCACCTTTTTGCTAACTTAACTATCTCTCTATCTCTTCAAATACAAAAGTTACCCATCTTGTCCCTACGAAATCCGGGCACCCTGTATACAGGCAGTGGACCGATTCAGAGTTGGATCGGTCATGGTGCGTGGTGACATGAGTATAGAGTACTGTAGACGGTCGCTCCAACTTGGTTGTCGTCCCCTAACGTTGCAACGCACAACCTTATGTTTCGGCGATGGTTTCACCTTACAAGATAATAATGATAGAATTCATACCGCAAATTTAATAACAAACTTCTTCCACGAACAAGAAATCCAGGTGATGGGGTGCCCAGCCATGACTCCCGAACATGACTTCAAACTCTTTAGGGGTGACGGCGATGAAAAAAAAAATCCCGTTGAGCGAAAAAATGTTTGCACCCACAGCACACAACAACCCTTATTCCATTTCATACCTTATAGTTCAATCCCCATGTATTACATTGATGATTTTTGACTCCAAGGGTGGTTCCTATGGTGCGGACTAACTACTGTAAAACTTTCATGTTTCTACGTTTTTTGAAAGGGGTCGAAAAGTGAGAAGCTTGATTTTTTTAAGGCCGCCATATTGGATCCGCCATACTGAATTTTCAAAATTTGGGATTTTTCGCATAAACCTCCGAATTTCAGGTTTATAGGTGACCGGAAGGTACAAAAATAAGTCTATCACATTTTTTTGAGAAAGACACGAGTGTTGTTTATACAGAGTGTTTGTATCGTGTGTTTAAAAAAAGCTCATTTGCAGCATGCCATGATCAAATTGAAGTTTGCCATAACTTCATATAAATAAACCCATTGAAGCAAATGAACTACCTACCATAAGTCAGTGAGAACTAAATAACATCTTGATCTTGAATTATTTTCCTAAAAATATACAAAACACTTAATAAAGACAATTTTTAGGACTATTATGATTAATACACTCGTTGTTGTTGTGTAAACGCCATATTATTTTTCTTTTTGCTTGTACAAGTAAACTTAATGCAGTGGAAATTTTTGCCTATCACAGTGACAAATGTTTTCTTAAACAAAATGCAATCTGACATTCACCTACAGACTTAAGTTAAGACATCATTAGATTTTTTATCTTCCTTTCCAAGGCTTGCCCTAAATGAGTTCATTTTTGGAACACACGATAGATCGCTAAACAGTCTGTAACTTCCTCAATAATAGCGATATAGAAAAAACTTTTTTTAATTTTCAATCCCAGTATATACAGTCGCGACCACAAAAACGGGACACTTTTTTACCTAATTCTCAAAATGCGAAAAAAAATTGCTGACACTGACAATTCTAATTAATAAATGTCATCAAAGGTCATTATTCAATTCAGAAAATGCCGGCAAATATTGGAAATACGGATAAAGCGAGAATAATTGCTCATTGATACACATTTTGAGAATTAGGTTACGAAAGTGTCCCGGTTGACGTAAATCATAACAAGCCTACGTCTATGCTCAGCGGTAGGGTTACTGCAATGGCGTCGGCGTACGAAGGGGTGTAGGCGTTACCCTGGTCGATTCTAGTAAATGATTGGTGAATATGTTTAATGCTTTTATTCCTACGGATACGATTATATGTACAAACCAGTCTTAATATTATATATACAAAAACAAACAAAAGAAAAACATGACAAAAAAAATATATATACAAAAGGGTCCTCTAGACCCGGGCTCTGGGTACGCGGGCGGTGCTGGGGCGGCCTTTCTTACTGGCCGGAGGCGGTGAACGCGGCCTGGGCGCAGTCCGGTCCTTCCGGGAAGCAGTCCGGGGTGTGGCTTGGAGCGGGCGCTGGGTGGCCCTCCTGGAACGTGGGCGTACCGAGCAGGCCTCTCGGGGACGGCGGCGGGAGCGGGGCGCGGCCGGGGCGCGGGGTCTGGTTTCCACTAGGGGAGTCCGGGGACGGGTGGTCCGTCGCCAGCGGGGGCCGCGACGTGGGCTGCTATCGGGGCAGGTAGCCTGCCACAGGGCTTCGAGCTCGGCTTCCTCGGCGTCCGTCAGTCGCACCTCGAGGTCCCAATTAAGAATCCGTGGACGGGGAGCCTGGGGAGTCGGCGGGCGGCGTAGCCGGGAAAAAGGGGCGTCTCTCAGGTGCTGCACCAACGGGCTCCTCTGTGGGGTGCCGAGCTCCGGATCGCTCTCATCCGTGAGACCAACGAAGTCCGGGGTAAACGCCCTTGTCGGCGTTCGTGGGCTCCCTGACGGCAGGCGTCCCTCCCAGTACGAGGATGGCCGGTTCAGCCCCTGAATCCGGGCGCGGGCGATCTGGGCCGAGGGGGAAGCCGGGGGCGTCTTGGGCGACGGGCCGAATAATGCCTCGTGGCGGCGCTTCCTGGAACACAAGGCTCGAGGTCAGGCGGCGGGCGCGAGAGGAAACCTCCAACGGATCCGGGCTGGCTTACGTGTCAGACCTGGGGGTGTCCATGGCGGAATTGGCTCGAGGTCCCACTTTGCCCGAAGACGGAAGGCGGCAGAGTCCACTGCGGAGGTTTGGCTTCTAAGTCCCTGAGGGTGATAGGCTCTGGAGAGGCTGGAGCTGCTAGCTGGTCCTGGAAGCTAAAGTGGCTCGAACTCTAAGTCCCACGAAGGCGGCAGACAGCTAAGTCCAGTGAAACGGCTGTTGGTCCTGGAGCTGAAGTGGCTGCTGGTAGTCCTGGAAGCTGGAGTGGCTGCTGGTAGTCCTGGAAGCTGAAGTGGCGGCTGGTGGACTCTCCTTGGCTGAGTGCATTCTTACTGCCAGCGTCTGATTATTTAAAGGAGCCAGTCCTTTGTCCAACGCGATCTCGACGCTCATTGGTCGAAGTAGAAGGGATGTTTTGCCCGATTTCGATATATTTTGTAATTATAGCATTTAATTGAGCGGCGTGATCAATTAGCGACTTGGTTTTAGTCGCAATCAATAGTTGATGAAATGCCGAGTCTAACGACACCCAATTTGCTATGATTTGAGTAAAAAATTAGCTCAACTTGAAATTTTTAATGCAATGTTCCGCGTAAAGCTTAATTAAGTATTTTTCTTATGGCGTGTGTTAAAAAGTTTATTATGCTTTGATCGGTTGCGCGCTATTTTTATAAGATTATTGAGACCAATTACGCTTTTCTGGGATGCTTCCTTCGTTAATTAAAATTTAATTTGTAATCTGCATCTTTGCTCGCTGTACTCGGTCGTGGCCCCTGATTTCTTCGTTACAATATGCCTTTCCTCGGGCCGCTGAACTCTCGGCCGCTCTCCCGGGCGCGAGTTTGGCTGCCTGATGGAAAAATTGCTTTTTCTCCACCTGTATATGTGCTATCGCTCTGTGGTTTGTTTTAATAGGTAGCGGTTAATTTTTCCTATCTTCTGGTATCCTTTATGTGTGATTAAAACAGAGCGCACTCTGTTTAAAGGGCGTTTTAGTGAAAAATTCTTAATTTAATCTGCAAACATTCGTGAGGCGCATTTCGCTGGCTGTCACCTTTCTTGGCCGGCCGGCTCCAATAAAGTTTTATGGTTGCAATCTTGCTGCACTTTAGAAATTCGTTGTAAGGACACTTATTTTTATGATTTTAGGGTTTTGAAAGATACTTCTGCGTAGGATCGCGGCGGTTTGTTGAACAGATGTAATAATCTTTGTTCTTCGGGCGCCTTTCGGGCGGCGTACGTTTCCTTTGTCTTTATTCGATCTGTTTAACGGTTCATATCAATTCCCCCCTCCTTTGGCGTCCGCGATCCGGGCAAAAAAAAAAAATTAGGGAGAGAAAGGGCGGAGTTGGTCTGCGTGAATTTTGAGGGCCTGTTGTCCTCTTTGGACCCTATAGATGCTTGGGCCAAGTTGGTCCAAGATTTGGTGGGGTCCACTCCATTTTGGTTGGAACCCTGCATGGATCCCGGCGATGGCGTCTGAGAGAGGGTGATTTTTCACCATGACCCACTGCTGGGGTTGAAACGTGGGGTTGTCGGCGTCCGGTGCTTCTTGGCGCTGGGCGATGGCTCGGTTTCGGATGCCTGTGTCCCGTGCTCCGCGGTTGTGGGTCCGTGGTTCGTGGGGCGTTTCGGGCAGCAGCGTGGGGTGTCGGAACCTCCATTCCCCGGGGCGGTCTAATTCCTTTCCGAACATGGCGTATGCTGGGGAACACCCTAGGGCGGTGTTATGGCGATTCCGTAAGTTAAATAGGGTCGCGGGAAGATGCTTGTCCCACTCGCAATGGTTTCCTCCTTGTAGATGCAGGCGGAGCCCCTTTTTTATTTCTTGATTCCTTCGCTCCGTTGGGTTGGCTCGGGGGTGATAGATGGCGGTCGTCCATGGCTGGATATCCCACTCCTGGCAGGCTCTCATCCATTGTTCACTGATGAACTGACGCCCGTTATCGGTCAGCATGGCGCTCGGGTACCCAAAGCGGGGAAAGACTTCATTTCGCAAGGTGCGGATGATGATGGGGGCGGTGGCTTTGGCTAAAGCGAAGGCTTCAGTCCACCGGGTGAAGAGGTCGGTTATTACCAGGATGAACTTCTTCCCGGTGGCTGACGAGGGGTAGGGCCCCATGAGGTCGAGCGCAATCGTGTCCCACGCTCGGTTGGGTTGGTGAGGCCTCAGGGTGGCTTTGGCTTGGTGGCGGCCCTTCTTGCATCTCAAGCAGAGCAGGCATTGGCGGACGTAGTTCCGGACATCTTCTCGTAAACGCGTCCAATGAAAATGTGAGCGGATGGCTCGTGTTGTTTCGGCGATGCCGGGATGTCCAGCTAAGTCTTGATCATGGTATTGGTAAATGACCCTGGGTCGGCTTCTCTCCGGGACAAACAGCCTTGGGCCTTGATCCGTCTGGTGGTAAAGCAACCCATCCTCTATTCGATAATTCTCCTGGACGGCTACGAGATCCGGGGTTGGGTCCTCGACGAAGTAGCTTTGGTGCCATGAGTTGACTAAATCTTGACAGTAATTATCCTGCCTTTGGTCCTGTGCAATGGTCTCCCATAACGTTTCTTCGACTGCGTCCAGCAGGCTTAGGGATGGCTTGCCTGGTGGCTCCGTGACGGTAGCACGGCTGCTTGCCCGTTGATACCTCGGTGAGTCCTCACCGTGTGGTGTTTGGCTGCTGGCCGCCTGATTTCTTGTAGCGGGTTCCTGGAACCTGGGAAATCCTTTCTTAGCGGGTTGGCTGGCCGTTACACGTTTTTGGGCGAAGCGCTTGTTGTGAATGGGAGGTAGCAGTACTGTCGGGTCATCCCACACTGCTTCGGCCGGCTGTCCAGTCGACTGTCGAGATAGCGCGTCCGGCAACTCGTTGTGCTTTCCGGGGCAATGCTCGATTGTGAAGTGGAACTCCTGTAGCAGGAGAGCCCAACGCGTGAGTTTAGCTCGCTGGTCCTTCAAGGTGTTGAGCCAGGTGAGGGCGCGGTTATCGGTCCGGAGGGTGAACTGCCTGCCTTCTAAGTAGGGCCGATATTTTTTTATCGCCCATACGGCGGCTAGGCACTCTTGTTCGTTGGAGTGATAACGTTGTTCGGCTGGCAGGAACCGGGTGCTGGCGTAGGAGATGACGTCTCGACCTCCATCGGGACGTTCCTGGTAGAGCACAGCGGCGATGCCAAATTTGCTGGCGTCTGTTTGTAAAATGAAGGGGCGAGAAGCATCGGGTCGGGCTAATTTCAGCGGTGTCTGAAACAATTGTTTCACTTGGTGAAATGCTTGCTGAACGTCTGGGGTCCAAGTCCAGCACTTTTTAGTGCTTAGTAGGTCGGTGAGAGGGGCCGCAACGTCGGCGAATCGGGGAATGTACTCGCGTAGCCAATTGCATATGCCTAGGAACTGTCGTAACCCCTTTCGGTTAGTAGGGGGCGGGGCGTTGATGACCTGCTGCACGTGACCTGGTTGAGGTTCGTTTCCCTCTGGGCCAACGATATGCCCTAGGTAGTGCAGTGTGGATTTCCCGAAGTGGCATTTTTCTGGCGAGCATATGAGCCCATGTTCCTGTAGTCGTTCGAATACCTTTCGGAGGTGTTGAAGGTGCTGCTCCCATGATTCCGAGTAAATGATGATGTCATCTAAATACACGAGGCAGAATTTGTGGAGGTACCCTACCAGTACTTCCCGGGCCATCAGCCTCTGAAAGGTCATTGGTGCCGTCTTGAGCCCGAATGGCATGACTCGAAACTGATAGGCTGCGCCATCCGGAGTCGTGAACGCGGTGTAGGGTTTGGCTTGGGGGTGTAAACTTATCTGCCAGTACCCCGACTTTAAGTCAAGTGAGGAGAAGATGCTCGCTGAACCTAGATCTTTGATGGTTTCGTGGATCAAGGGTAGTACCGCCGGCTCATTGATGGTGGCTTCGTTTAGCCTACGAAAGTCCAAGCAGAACCGGGGTGTAGAATCCTTTTTCTCCACGATGACGATTGGCGAGTTATGTGGTGACTGGCTAGGCTCGATGAAACCGCGTGCCAGCATCTCTTCTACTTGCTCGGCGATGATCTTCTTTTTTGTTTCGGAATATCGGTAATTTGGGCTGCGTATAGGGGCATCGGTTTTCACATGAATCTCGTGCTGCAGGGTGCGCGTAGGTGGCGCCGAGGGCCTCCAAATTTCGGGAAAGTCTTCTAGTAGCTGATAGAGGTTGTGTTCCTGCTCGCGAGGGAAGTCATGCTTCAACTGGGGAAGTTCCATCGGGTCATTCGCTGGACGCGGGTCGTGTTGCTCGACCAGGCAATGAGTGGTTTCTCGGGTCCTCATGCCGTGGTGTATGCAACGCCGTGCGAAATCAAAGGTAGCCTCGTGTTCCGTAAGCCACGGTAGTCCGAGAATGATGTCCTCCCTTAGTTCCTCTGCTATGATGCACTGTATGACGTAGTTATTTCTACCGATCTGTATTTCCAAGCTTGTTTCTCCTCGTAGGGTCAGGGTTGCCTGTTCTTTGGCCATTTTGGCCGTTCTTTGTGCGTAGCTACCCGTCTCAGGATGCTGCACTAGCTTGGCGCTAATGAAATTATGCGTGGCTGCTGAATCTATCAGGGCACGCATCTCCCGCTGTGGTGATCCGAGGTTCACCATGATATACGGGAGGTTGTGGCAGTTGGCCGTACTTATCGTGGAGCATTGGGTTGGGCCCTGGGCGGTGCTTCGGCCTCGATGTGCCCGGGCCTCCGCCAGTTTTCCGGCGGTGGTAGTTGTCTTGCTTCGGGGGCGTTCACGGGAGCTTCTCCTGTTGCCTGTGGTGTTGGCCGGTGGCGTCGTGGGCAATCCTTATTGAAGTGGCGTCCCGGGCAAAAATAGCAGCGGGGTAGATTTGGCTCGGCTGGCTCCCGTGGGCGTGTCTCGCGGTTTGGCGTTGGTGCGCGGTCGTCCATGTCTTTCTCAATTGCAGCCACCTTGTCCAATAGTTCCTCAATTGTTTCCGGCACTGCGACACGTAGGTAAGGCCGAAGGGCCGGTTTTAACAGTTCTATCATTACGGGAATGCTGGCTCCCACTGACTGTTCGGTGTCCAATCGGCGTATCAGTTGTATCTTCCGAAGAAGAAAGAGTTCGCCATTTTCTTTCAGTCCCTGTTTTTGCCCGTAGAGCTGTGTTTTCAAGGAGGCTCGTACATCTGCGCTATCGAATTTCTTTAACAGCCTCTCTTCAAATTCATTCCAGGAGAGCGGGAGTGAAGCGTATGGTTTCCACCATTGGTTAGCTTTCCCCTGGAGACAGTTTGTGGCTACTTTCATTAGTTCTGTTGTAGTACATCCGCTTTGCGCATGGTAGCGGGCGCACTCTGCGATGAACTCTTGGGGGTGGTCTAACTCCTCGCCCTTAAATGTTGGTGGGAGATCGACTTTTTTGGGCACAGCCATTCGTCCCAAAAGTGCCTGGAATTGTTCGTCCGTTAATGTGATCGTTGGTGCTGCTGGAGCTTGTTCTGGGCGCCACTGGGTGTTTTCTACCACTCCCAGAAGTGGTGCTGGTTGATTGGTTCCTGCTGCTGTAGCTGCTAGGTTCGCAAGGTGGTGTGCCATTTGCTGTTGGTTGTCTTCGTTGACTTCCTGTCGCACTGGGCTGGTACTTGGAGGCGGTGTCCTTTGTCCACACGGAAATGAGGGTGCGCTGTCTTCTATTATTTCCGAACTGTTCAGACTTCCTCCTTGTCGCGGTGTCCGCTGAGGTTCTTCGTTGATCCTTGGCGGAGTTGTCTCCATGTTTCCCTTCCTTCTTGACTTCACCATTGTAGTGGGCGTGGCTTCCCTCTGGTGTCCACCACAGGTTTGCCCCACGTTCCGGGCGACAATTAACAAGCCTACGTCTATGCTCAGCGGTAGGGTTACTGCAATGGCGTCGGCGTACGAAGGGGTGTAGGCGTTACCCTGGTCGATTCTAGTAAATGATTGGTGAATATGTTTAATGCTTTTATTCCTACGGATACGATTATATGTACAAACCAGTCTTAATATTATATATACAAAAACAAACAAAAG
Organism: Agriotes lineatus; assembly: GCA_940337035.1. Taxonomy (NCBI): domain Eukaryota; kingdom Metazoa; phylum Arthropoda; class Insecta; order Coleoptera; family Elateridae; genus Agriotes; species Agriotes lineatus. The sequence continues at coordinate 271,006 of CALNHX010000583.1, read as the reverse complement.
AAAAACATGACAAAAAAAATATATATACAAAAGGGTCCTCTAGACCCGGGCTCTGGGTACGCGGGCGGTGCTGGGGCGGCCTTTCTTACTGGCCGGAGGCGGTGAACGCGGCCTGGGCGCAGTCCGGTCCTTCCGGGAAGCAGTCCGGGGTGTGGCTTGGAGCGGGCGCTGGGTGGCCCTCCTGGAACGTGGGCGTACCGAGCAGGCCTCTCGGGGACGGCGGCGGGAGCGGGGCGCGGCCGGGGCGCGGGGTCTGGTTTCCACTAGGGGAGTCCGGGGACGGGTGGTCCGTCGCCAGCGGGGGCCGCGACGTGGGCTGCTATCGGGGCAGGTAGCCTGCCACAGGGCTTCAAGCTCGGCTTCCTCGGCGTCCGTCAGTCGCACCTCGAGGTCCCAATTAAGAATCCGTGGACGGGGAGCCTGGGGAGTCGGCGGGCGGCGTAGCCGGGAAAAAGGGGCGTCTCTCAGGTGCTGCACCAACGGGCTCCTCTGTGGGGTGCCGAGCTCCGGATCGCTCTCATCCGTGAGACCAACGAAGTCCGGGGTAAACGCCCTTGTCGGCGTTCGTGGGCTCCCTGACGGCAGGCGTCCCTCCCAGTACGAGGATGGCCGGTTCAGCCCCTGAATCCGGGCGCGGGCGATCTGGGCCGAGGGGGAAGCCGGGGGCGTCTTGGGCGACGGGCCGAATAATGCCTCGTGGCGGCGCTTCCTGGAACACAAGGCTCGAGGTCAGGCGGCGGGCGCGAGAGGAAACCTCCAACGGATCCGAGCTGGCTTACGTGTCAGACCTGGGGGTGTCCATGGCGGAATTGGCTCGAGGTCCCACTTTGCCCGAAGACGGAAGGCGGCAGAGTCCACTGCGGAGGTTTGGCTTCTAAGTCCCTGAGGGTGATAGGCTCTGGAGAGGCTGGAGCTGCTAGCTGGTCCTGGAAGCTAAAGTGGCTCGAACTCTAAGTCCCACGAAGGCGGCAGACAGCTAAGTCCAGTGAAACGGCTGTTGGTCCTGGAGCTGAAGTGGCTGCTGGTAGTCCTGGAAGCTGGAGTGGCTGCTGGTAGTCCTGGAAGCTGAAGTGGCGGCTGGTGGACTCTCCTTGGCTGAGTGCATTCTTACTGCCAGCGTCTGACTATTTAAAGGAGCCAGTCCTTTGTCCAACGCGATCTCGACGCTCATTGGTCGAAGTAGAAGGGATGTTTTGCCCGATTTCGATATATTTTGTAATTATAGCATTTAATTGAGCGGCGTGATCAATTAGCGACTTGGTTTTAGTCGCAATCAATAGTTGATGAAATGCCGAGTCTAACGACACCCAATTTGCTATGATTTGAGTAAAAAATTAGCTCAACTTGGAATTTTTAATGCAATGTTCCGCGTAAAGCTTAATTAAGTATTTTTCTTATGGCGTGTGTTAAAAAGTTTATTATGCTTTGATCGGTTGCGCGCTATTTTTATAAGATTATTGAGACCAATTACGCTTTTCTGGGATGCTTCCTTCGTTAATTAAAATTTAATTTGTAATCTGCATCTTTGCTCGCTGTACTCGGTCGTGGCCCCTGATTTCTTCGTTACAATATGCCTTTCCTCGGGCCGCTGAACTCTCGGCCGCTCTCCCGGGCGCGAGTTTGGCTGCCTGATGGAAAAATTGCTTTTTCTCCACCTGTATATGTGCTATCGCTCTGTGGTTTGTTTTAATAGGTAGCGGTTAATTTTTTCTATCTTCTGGTATCCTTTATGTGTGATTAAAACAGAGCGCACTCTGTTTAAAGGGCGTTTTAGTGAAAAATTCTTAATTTAATCTGCAAACATTCGTGAGGCGCATTTCGCTGGCTGTCACCTTTCTTGGCCGGCCGGCTCCAATAAAGTTTTATGGTTGCAATCTTGCTGCACTTTAGAAATTCGTTGTAAGGACACTTATTTTTATGATTTTAGGGTTTTGAAAGATACTTCTGCGTAGGATCGCGGCGGTTTGTTGAACAGATGTAATAATCTTTGTTCTTCGGGCGCCTTTCGGGCGGCGTACGTTTCCTTTGTCTTTATTCGATCTGTTTAACGGTTCATATCAATCAATTCAATCCATGACCTCCTATTTTTAAGTAGTGGTACACGACTTTGGTTTTTTAAATGGAATACCCCGTATATTTTTAGATATTTCAAATCAGCTCTAAAAATTCTTTATGACAGCATGTTTAAACTAACATTTTGTTAGTCAATATTTTTGAAAATTAATTTTTTTATTTACCTAAAGTAGGCCATGACTTATGCAAAATCACTAACAATCGAACAATCAATCCAAAAAATCTGCTTGGCTCTAATTGTTGCTCATGGTCGAGTTATCGCACTAAACGTACGAAAACAATTGAAAAACATGTTTTTTTATAATGGAACAATATTATTTTTGAATTAGGTTACGTATTTTTTATTTTTTAAATGCTACTTTTAAACAAACTGACGAGTGTGGTGTATTGTTCGAAAGCTCATTTATTGTAGTTTGCAACTGTCCGATGAAACTCATTTAAAAAAAACCTAGGTTTCAATTATTGTTTTAGTACGTTTGGTGCGATAATTCGCCCATGAGCAACTTTTAGATTCAAAAGGAGTTTGCTTTGAATTGCTTGTTTGATCGTTAATGATTTTGCGTCAGACATAGGCCATAATTTACTTCAGGTGAATGAACCAATTTAATTTTAAAAAATAATTACTTCCACAATGTTAGTTTAAAGATGCTATCATAAAGAATTTTTAGCGCTATCTACAAATATACAGGGTGTTCCATTTAAAAAATGTAAAGTCGTGTATCGCTACGTAAAAATAGGGAGGCCATGACTTAAATTGATTTACGTCAATTTGTAGGTTATATACCTACTGACATTTAAAATTAAGAATAATCTTTTTCGATATTTCTATAATTAAAGCAGTTACGGACTGTCTAGCGATCTATAAATACCATATCTGTAGTCTGTTTGTTTTAGCTGTCACAACTAAGTCCGTTCCATTAAAATTTTGAATGTATTTGCTACATCTAACGCATTGGATGCTCATTTTTTTTGCTCTGGCAGATAATAGAAAATTAAATATAGAACAACTTTTTTTCTATAACATTTTGTCATATCTCTAACAATAGCAGAGATATTCTTGCTGTGACAGCTATAATCAAACAGACTATGTTGATAACGTTCAGGTTATTTAGGCATAATAAGGTTTAATAAGAGCAGTTTCTGTAAATGTAGAAGATAAACAAACAATAGTGAAAGCAACCGACGTGAATTAGCAGCTTATACAGTAAAGATTGATTATATTAACTAATTAAGACCAATGTGTTTATGTAGCAGATTCATTGTTGTGTTTTTATGCCCATTGGTAGTTTTAATATACACGGTATCCATAAAAGAATGGAACGATTTCCGTAAGCTATAAACTAAAGTGGAAGTGATTTTTTAAAATACCTTTTTTAGTGAAAACTTCAGCTGAAAAAGCTTCTCTTGCATGCTTTTGTTATTCAGGTGACGTTCCTTTATTACAATGTTGAACGAACAACACATGTCGCATGCCTTGAGTGGTTTGCTAGGAAACAACGAATCCGTACTCAAATTCAAAGAAACCTTGACTTTAGAAAAACTTGGTGCAAAAAGTTTGGGCGCAATAAACGACAGCTCTTAACTTTTTGAGTTACTGTTTCAGAAAAATAACAAGTACGTGTAGTCAGCTTTCGTAGCTTACGAAGGTACATGAAAATATGAAACATTTGCAATAGAAGACGCCGGACAATAAAAGCCATATTACGTCCGACATCGAGGGCCAACAGACAAGATTATGGTTGTAAAATACAATAAAATCTTATATGATATGCATTACAAAGAAGTTTTTAGGCACTTGAAGCGATGTCAAACTCGACCTCGGCCTCGTTAACAAAACACGTCGCGTGCCTAAAACACTTCAATATTACAACTTATATCATAAATTGATATTTTTAATAATTAGTAGTAGTAGTATTTGTTGTAGGGAGACTGATGTCAAGCAAGTAGGCTTTCATAGGCCCTTCATGCCAACCCCGTGGACAAGGTCTAGGCATGTAGAGTACCAGGTACCTTGGTCCTACTTAGAATTTTACCGAGACTAAGAAGTTCCAAACCCTAGCAAGGGATATTTTACATGCTACACATCGTAGTAGTATGGGACCCACGGCTTTACATCACTTCCGAATGATGACAATATGTAGAAGTTTTCATCCGCATTTTTAATTTTTTTTAAACTTCACCGGGATCGGGGATCGAACTCTCGACCCTTAGATCAGTAGCCAGAATGCTTACCACTGAGTTATGAAGCTTTGTGCTATTTTTAATAAACTTTTTCATATGTTCTTCTACACTATGTGGAGATTTTTTCAACTAAACTATAGTAGATTTCTAATAATGAAGAAATTTTCTAAAGGCGTGATTTTGAATTATAAATCATGGATCGGTTTTACTTTATTGTTGAAGAACTAAAAATTTCTTCTTTCAGTTAAAGTAATATAAAATTTGCAACATGATGATTTTTCAAGTTAGAAAGCTTTATGTTAGTTACGTCATGGGGAAATGTTTATTTATTAATTTTGAATCATCTCTAAATCTTCGTGCGTTATATTACTTACGCTGTCGTGGTTATTTCGCCACACTAAAAACTTGAAAATATTTTGATACTAACGCTTCAGAGAAAAATCTAGTTTCGTTATCAACGCAACAAAACGTAATACTTTAACGTTATAAAGAAAACCTGTATTTTACTGCATTGGAAAATAAAAGAAAATTGCTGTAAATTGCTTACCATGCTTAACAAGCTGCTACCTCATTTCATCTGTAACCAACTTTTATTTAAATCTGCAGCATAGGAAATAAATTCACTTTTATTATTTATAAATATTTCAAGTATATAAAAATATGAATTGAAAACATATATATTTCTCGTAAAAATTCAATAATTTATACTGTAAATATTATTGCTAACGTACTTTTAACAAAGAGAAACACGGAAGCCAATTTTCAATAGCATGTTTTTGAACGAACTGTAATATTCCACTATTTACTGTGTTAGCGTAATACAGTTATTGCCTAACATCAATAATAACTTCATAAACAATTTATCAAAGATAAGAGATAAGTTTACTGTGAATCGTGCTTCAGTTTGATAAAAATACAATTTTAATAATCTAAGGCAACTTGCAGCGACGAGCCAACACTGGCGGGAAACATTAAAGGCCATTACAAGGATCAAGTACGTCTTTGTAGCAGAGGTGAGAACATTATTAACAACCCAACGCTTCCGCCAATATGCGAGTGGGCCGATTCACATAACACATAAGAATACCTATACGCAGGCACACCTTGTTTACACGGATAATAGCGTCGATACACAATTAGGACAGCAGATTATCAGGTAAAAGGTAACACTCTCGACAATGAAAAGGCTTTCAAGGGAGACTATTATATCGCGGGTTCACACTTAGGGGATTATCATTTTGTGCTGTAGCTGTTTAGGGCCAATAATTTGCCATAATTTTAGGTTAGGGCGCTCATTGGAATGTGTCGGAGGTGCTATAATCCTAATGCTGTTTGGATTCCCAAACAAATAATTAGGAATTATCTGGTGGTTGGTGTGGTCAGACAATATCATTTTTTTTTATTAAGCGACCATATGTGAGAAAGGTAGCTATTTTGGATTGTTCTAAGTTTGACATTACTTTTTAGCGACACTATCCACCATTATGAACAAATTCTAAACACTTATAGCTTGCTAGTTAAACGTCTTCGAACAACCATCATCAACTTAATTTTTTTAAATACGGTTCTTATTTTCTATTGTCAAATTTTAGAAACAACAATGTACCACACATTATGGTTTAGTTACGTTTTGATTCCTTTTTTGATCATCAAGACATTTTTGGATACGGACCTGTGTCCTAGAGCATTTAGCGATATTTCAGCTTTTGTTATTTAAAGACTGAAGTAATGAGCCACACTGCATGTTTTTAAACCTTAATAATCGCGTATGATCTTGGAATACAAATAATTCTCAATAGGAAGTAATTATTTTTTTCTACAACCGGGAGTAGAAGTCGGTTTCTATAGCATCAAAATTGTGACAGAAGTAAAGCATAAATTTTATTCCCTAGAGACAAAATAAGACAAAAATTTCCCTAGGGAGTTTACATTATGACTGAAACAACAATAATGTCAAATTCGAGGTTAGCAGGTTAGGCTTTGCATCAGTCTGCGTCAAAACTGACCGAAAACCTAACCTGATAACTTCGAATTTGACATGGACTTACAGTGCCACCAACTTTAAAATTTAAAAATGTCAATAAATTACGTTTAAAAAAACAGGTTTGTAGTTTTAAATCTTCCTGCAACGTGAAAAAATAGTGTAATTCAATTCGGGCAGACTGCTATTTTGCTTCAGAGCAGCACAAATTGCACCTCAGCAAAATAACGCACTTCACTCCTTCATTGCATAATCTACTATTATTTACTAGCAACATGATATTGTACATTTTCGTCATAGGAACAAAATATGGAAAGCTACTCATAACTCCCAAGGGACTCAAATTATTTCTCCCTCAAACTCATGGTAACCATACAACCACAAATAACGTTTTAGCAACCTTATAATGAGGCAATCCTTGATGTTACTTACATATTCTAATTTTAGATGTCATTATGACATTTTAAAATTTCATACTATTGTTACTAATATGCTAGTATATAGAATATTGTATGCACCACGGGAGATATTCATGTTCTTTACACATGTCAACCTCAGGGAAAAAACATATTCATATCTCCCTTAATGCATAAATATCTATATTGATTATTATCTTTCTTACATATAAACAATACCTAAAATTAGAAATAAAAAATATCCAGTGTGGTCCATTACTCTTTTGTTTAAATTACAAAGCTGAAACGTTTTTATTCTGAATTCAAAAATGTACCGCACATGGTTTAATTACGTTTCAAGTCTTCTTGGCCATCATCAAGAAATTTTTGGCTACGGACCTATGGCGCGGAGCATTTCATACGTTGTGCCAGCCTTGCAATTTAAAGAAAAAACTAATGAGCCACACTCGATGTTTTTATTTCTAATTTTAATTATTGTTTATAAGTAAGAAAAATAATCAATAAATTAATTACTACCTACTAAGAATTATTTGTATTCCAAGACCATACGCGATTATTAAGGATTAAAAACATGCAGTGTGGCTCATTACTTCTTTCTTTAAATTACAAAAGCTGAAATAACGAAAGGGTCATCGAATTAAGTTTTTATATTGCTGTTACGATCGTAGAAAAAATAGCGTATGATACACGTGTATAAGCGCCATTAAAGCACTAGCGACGCAGGCGTCGTGCTCTTAAACTCGTCGCACGTGCTTTAAAGCGTACTTATTCACTAGTATCATAATATACTATTGTTGAGAAGACCATGACATTGAAAGTGGCAGTTAACTGCAAAATTGAAAACACCAAATAGTTGGTTAGTCAAATACCGGGTGTAACAGGATCATGGTACACCCCCGTATCTCCGTTAGTTTTAAAGGTAATTTATTGAAATTTGGTATATCACATATACATAATAAGCGGCACTTTTTGACCTGCAAATGATTTTTTTTTCACTTCCGGTTTCGCCGGAAGTGATACCAACTTTCGATTTTTAAATAGAACACCCTGTATATTATTACATTTCTGAAATCTGCATAATTTTCTGAATCCAATGATACCACATAAGTGACATTTCAAACGTCAAAAATTTTTTTAATTTAATTTTTAGTTTTCCATTTAAGTGTGCCATGATGGTTCCGATTTATTCCAATTGATCCATTTAATGCTAGAAAAATCGAAATCCCGTCAAAAATACTAAATTGCGTTTTTTATGAGCAAATAAAGTTCACCGTAATCAATTTTGGGGTAAAACTCAATTTTTTCAAATGGAACCATATTGGTACCGTGGTACCATTTATTAGTACTATTAATAAGGAATTTATTCATACATGGTAATTAAATGTGCGATAAATACAAACAAAATTACAACTAAAAGAAAATAAGAAAATACAAAAAATACAACTTGAAATACAAAAAATTAACACAAAACATTACAACAATTGTTCGAAATGCTGTCCATTAACGTCAACGCACTTCTGAACTCTCGTAGCTGTTTCTTGAAGAACGTTCGATAATTGCTGGGCCGTTATTCTATTAATTGCGCGTCTTACTCGCAACTCCAGATCTTCGCGGGTTGTAACGGGGGTTGCATAAACAATGTTTTTCAAATGGCCCCAAACAAAGAAATCAAGAGGTGTCAAATCAGGTGACCTTGGAGGCCATCGCACAGGACCATTCGTCGAAATTACGTTTTCTTCGAATGCTTGTTGAAGGTAATCAATTACTATTCTTGAATTATGGGGAGGAGCTCCATCTTGTTGGAAATACATTCCCTGTCGTAAATGGATAGGTAATTCAGCTAACCTGTCCTCAATTTCATTTTGCAGAAATCCTAAGTATCTAGCTCCAGTCAAGGCTCCTTCAAATATTATTGGACCAATGACTCTACGACCGACTATTCCAAGCCAAACATTGAAACCGAACCGCACTTGAAAATTACCCTGCCGCAATAAATGTTGATTTACTTGTGACCAATACCTTGTATTTTGTCGGTTAAATAATCCCATATTTGTAAACCTACACTCGTCCGAAAATAAAATCCTTCCCAAAAAAGCATTGTTTGGCTGCACATTATTCTGCAAGATCCAATTGCAATATTCCATCCTACGTTCATAATCATTTTCGTACAGGTGCTGGTGCAATTGATATTTGAAGGATTTATAATTGTGTTTGTGCAAGATTCGGCTTACCGTTTGGTGACTAATTTCCAAATCAAACCCAATTTGCCTTAAAGAAACAGTCTTATCAACTTCTATTCGAGCTAAAACATTAATTTCCGTTCCTTCGTCAATGATAACGTTTTCTTCGGGATCGGGATCATGGTTAGGCTCTCTTCGGAATTGATTTTCAAGACGATTAAAATAATTTCTCGCTGGACATTGTCTATCAGGATATCGGTCGGCATAAAGCTTTCTAGCCGCAAGGCCATTTTTTCTACATTCCCCATAAATAATTAACATGTCCACTCTTTCATCCTTTGTATAAATGTGCGGCATTTTGAACAAAAATAACAACAAATGTAAAGACTCTTCCAATACACAATAGAAACACCGATAAACCAACAAGTATTTATTTGACAGTCTGAATAAACAATTTCATTGTTTTCAAAGCCTCCTTAGTCTTAACACTAAATTAGACCAAAATAATTGTATTTTCTTATTTTCTTTTAGCTGTAATTTTGATTGTATTTATCGCACATTTAATTACCATGTATGAATAAATTCCTTATTAATAGTACTAATAAATGGTACCACGGTACCAATATGGTTCCATTTGAAAAAATTGAGTTTTACCCCAAAATTGATTACGGTGAACTTTATTTGCTCATAAAAAACGCAATTTAGTATTTTTGACGGGATTTCGATTTTTCTAGCATTAAATGGATCAATTGGAATAAATCGGAACCATCATGGCACACTTAAATGGAAAACTAAAAATTAAATTAAAAAAATTTTTGACGTTTGAAATGTCACTTATGTGGTATCATTGGATTCAGAAAATTATGCAGATTTCAGAAATGTAATAATATACAGGGTGTTCTATTTAAAAATCGAAAGTTGGTATCACTTCCGGCGAAACCGGAAGTGAAAAAAAAATCATTTGCAGGTCAAAAAGTGCCGCTTATTATGTATATGTGATATACCAAATTTCAATAAATTACCTTTAAAACTAACGGAGATACGGGGGTGTACCATGATCCTGTTACACCCGGTATAATCTATTAACGAAATCGATAACCTTAGCATTATTCCATTGTAATCGCTATACCATAATCTTATATTGAAAAAAGTAGATATGCTTATTTAAGATCAGTATTACTGCTACTATACACAGTGTAGTCTGTCAACAACATATTGAAAATATAATAATACTAATGCGTGTTACAATTACAACAAAGGATTGATATGACGAGTAATTGGTGTCTTTATTTCAATATTTTAACGTATCAACACAACACATAAAAATAAGAGAGTATTATTATTCCTTTAATCATTACAATATTACCAAATAAGAAAATCAGTAGTTACAAAACGCAATTTAATAAACTTACATGATGAAATACTGTAAAGTATAAACTGTTGTTTAATAATAATCGAAAACCTGATTCATCCTCATATTTAATTTCAATGATACCACTACATTTAGCTTAAAATGGCGCAATTGGTAAATAATTTAACTAAAAAGCTACCACATTCTCTGTGGTTAAACAGCAAGACAAATACTAACACAATCCATCAGCCTGATAGATGGAGTATGAAATAATCGAATGATTTTTAATTTATCAGAATGAATATGCATATTTTTTAAATCATTTACGTATGCGGTTCCTACTCATATTTTTCTCAGAATGTGTGGTAACACGTTTCGCAATTTTTAAGTCCAGATAAATCCCCACTGAAAACACTGACGGTCCTGTCGCTCTGATTTTGATGTAACCAAGTGTAAAGTTATGAAATAAAAACGAATTTAAACAATGATCTCAAAAATTTGCATCTTATTGTTAAGAACACAAACCATTTCAGTTATTGTGTTTACCATCTAAATTGCCATTAAATAATAAGTTTTCCATAATAATTACTGTGTCCTTATTTAGTAATTAAAGTGCCGGTACAGTTATTGTGAGAAGCAATTCTGTCCGCTGATATTTTTCGTAATACAAGAATAGAATTTCTCTGAAAAACGTAATCTTCAAAAATATATCACCGAATTAATTTGTTGAAGTATGAAATCTTTATTTTATTAAAGATGTAGACGAAAGTATTTCTACCCTCTTGTAATATTTTTATTATGCTAAAGTTGCTTAATTTGGAGTGAACTAAATTAAATAATATGTCGAACAATTAAAAAAAACTTTCCAAACAGCATAATGTTCTCATTTCATTATTGTGAAGTCATTAATTTGATTTATCATTGATTAGCTTGCTAATATCAATAATTATATTTTGCGACTAACTGGATTCATCCAGTTCGAAATATTTCCACTTGACATTAACACTTCAATGATTATCAGCAACTATTAATTGAAACTTAAATTTGTAACAAGTAAGTACGTCCGGACGAGGAAGTGCATGCTGCATGCACTTGAAATATAGCGTTTAAAAGTAGAAAGTTTCTTCAAAAAAGAGGAATTTGGAATAAAAATATTATTATTATCTTGCTGTTATATTCCTCCATCAAAGTAATATTAATCAACGCAATTGCTATTGATCCACTGAGAGCAATATTTAGACTATGACCATACTTTAGAAAAGGACGAAAAGGTAGATTACTTTTCCTAGCAGCTGAACCTAGTCCACTTCTGTTTGCATTCCACTTTTAAAAAATATCTTAGATTTTTTTTTGCTGTAACTGACATTCCAATGTAAAGTTATCATTGCCCTCTGACCAAACCGTTTAACAAGTGACCCTGATAAGATCCATTAAACTAAAATTATTAAAACCAGTACCAAAGTACCTAATAAAAATTGGAAAAGGTATTTAAGTGGCCTCGATGTGATTAATCAAATTCCTTTGGAAAAACGTTCAGTGCTCCTTAACAGAAAACAATATTTTAAATAAAGAATGAAAGTACTGTAACCAATCATGCAACTGCAGATGCAAATTTTTTATATTAATTCCTGGAAGATTTTCTTAATTGAACTTTTTGCATAGTATAATCTGTGCTAGATTATTTGTGACCTTTGCTCTGAGAAATATTGAATTCGTCTTTGCCTGAAATAGATTCAATTTTTTTCTACATTTAATTCTAATTATTTTTACCGTCCTGAACATTTGACACAATTGTATATTATATGCACAGCGTGGCCGAGCGGTTAGGGCGTCAGGCTGGGGTGCCACGTTACGGGGTTCAATTCCCACATCTGGCAACTGGAGGGCGGCCCACCCAGTCGCTTTAAAAATTGGGTACCGAAAGTGGAAGTAGAAAAAGTAAGGCAGTCGGCGAAGGTGTGATGCTAACCACATCACCCAGTACGCCGTTAACGCTGTGCCAGATGACTAGGTTTCGTAAAGAAATATTTCGGTTACCCCGACTCGCCTTGTCTCAGGCCATGTTCCTACATGAAATGAAGTCCCTGAAATTTACTATGTGTATAAGTATGTGTTGCAATTTCTTAACAAATGGGATTTTACTATACAGGGTGACTTTTTAGCTCACCAACAAACTTTGAGAGATGAAAGCTCATGCAACTTTAAGAAAAAAAAGTGTAGATAAATATATGTCCTATAACGATTAGTTAAGCAATTAGAAACATGCTTTTTAGCGAAAAAAGTTCTGCAACTCTAACTATAAGAAAGCAGGCGAATAAAACTGTAAAACAAAATCAAGGAGTTACTTTGACATTTGTTGTCAGTTTCGTATTTCCTAACAATTTGCAATAACCATGTATAGTTATAGCACTGCTGAGCACGCTTGTACTATTTTTGTTTATGGTTTTTCCAATGGTAACGCTCGACAGACAGTACGAGGATATCGTGATAGATATCCAAACCGACATCTCCCACACCACACAGTATTCATAGAATCGTTTCGAAGATTATAAGAAACAAGAAATCCTGCCCCAGCAAGAGCGACTTGACCACATGAAATTAATATAGCAGACGAAAAAGCCGTAATTGATGCAGATATTTAAACAGAAGTCAACAATTCGTATGGCTCATATTAAATACGGAAGTTCTCCATCCGTATCATCGGCAGGATGTTCAAGCACTCCAGCCCGCAGATGCTTCTCAGCGACTTGACTTGACGAAATCAATGGTTACTAGAGTAACATCAACAAGGTAACGACTTTATTTTGAAAATTCTATGGTCGAATGAATAATGTTTCACAAGAGACGGTATAAATAATTTTCACAATGAACATATTTGGGCCTTACAAAATCCACATGCGACAAGAACACAGATTTTCAACAAAGAATGTTTGGTGTGAATTTTTTTACAATAATTTTCTAGGCTTGCAGGTACTCAATCATCGTTTGAATGCAGATTGTTACACACAGTTCTTGTAAAATACACTGTTTGGTTTACTTGAAGATATACCACATAATCGGATTCAAAGTATGTGGTAGCAGCACGTTGGTGCTGCCCCACATCGAGAAAGAATAGTAACCGAGTGGTTAAACCAGCATTTTGGAAACAACTGGATAGGAAAATACGGTCCAGTTGCATGGCCACCGCGGCCTCCAGACTTGGATCCAATGGATTTCTATGTCTGGGGAAACGTGAAATATCTAGTGTATCAAGAGAAAATAACCACACGACAACAGTTGTTGGCGAGAATACGTAACGCTGCTAATGAAATCAGAAAACGTCCAGACTTCAGTATTTGAGTTAAAAACCCTTTGGTGCGTAGTTGTAAAGCAAGTATTCAAGCGGGAGAGGGCAGTTTGAGCATTTTTTATAATTATTTAGGTAGTTTTGTTATTACTTTATATTTTTTTAATTCCTTAAAGCAAAAACCTTGAAGTAGTCTAATTCTTAAGCTAGTTGATATTGGTTGTGCAAATAAAAACTTTGAAGTATTCTAATTCCTTATGTTTACATATTTTTATTTAAACTTTTTTCTTAAAATTGCATAAGCTTTCATCTCACCAAGTTTGTTGGTGAGCTCAAAAAGCAACCTGTATTTGAACGTCCACAAAGGTATATAAGTATTACAGATTAACTTTTACAACTTACTGCCATGTAACTGCCAATCATTTAATTGGTTATCCAACACTTTCTTATTATGACGTTATAATTATACCGATTTCAGTTGTATTATATAGGCCATAACCCGCAACTGACTTGTAAGTAGGTTTTTACAGCCGCCAATACCAAATTTATGGTTTTTAGTATTTACTGCTTTGTGGGATAAAAATTTGCATGGCATGATTGTATTACAGATAATTCCTCAGAGAAAAGATCCCACTTGGCCTAGCAGCCTTGAGGGCTCAACTTTTCTCTTGTTGATTATTGGTAATATAACGCACTTGTAGCATAAATAACTATTATAAACATTAACTCGGTATAACATACAAAAACCAAAGTTATGTGCATGTTTGCATGATATATTTGCACATACATAGCATATAGTTCAGGTGCTTTGCATTTAGAACTATTCTTCTGTATATACTGTGACGTTACGTCATTTTCTACAACCCTGTGAAGGGCGACATGTGACGTTATAAAAAAAAATTGTCCCTGCAAAGGGCGTTCTAGATTACGTTTCACCCCCTTACTGAGGGCGTCAAAATGTACACCTCGGGTTAAGCTCAAATCGGAAAAATACGTTTACTCAAATAGATGTTCGATTAGTAAAAACACCAGATAATTACCAGAAACAAATATAATATTTTTAGCTAGATATACATTGATTAATAGGAAAAAAACGAATTGTACATTATTTAATTGATACGTGTTCATGGAACTGTGTCTGGCTTCCTAGATCGTGCTGCAACCCACGATGCTGTGACGTGCTGCGGGTTCGTCGTGGACGATCCGCTAGGACGCACGCCGATTCCTCAAGAAATGGGCCGATAAGGTTGTTTAACTCGTACGCCGGCACGCACGTTGCTTGTTGGGAAAATGATTCTAGTAGCTCTGTTGTTCCCTCAGATTCGACCTTCGGCGCTGAATTGTTTACAGCAGTTCTCAGCTGTAATTTGCCTTTACAATTAGTAACTTTTAAATGTTACCTGGAGCCAGCGTTAAAGTTTAATTTCTGAAGCGGGGCCGGCGGCTATTTTACGCAGCCTGGGCAGAATTTCTGGGGTCGAACGCGGTTTCAAATCTTACGGATAGAAGACATTTGCTTGTTAGCCGCGACACGATGTTTTAGGTGTTCGGCCGGCAATGAATTCGTTGGACACGGCATGAACTTCGGACCTCTGGACGACGCTTTTAAGCGCCTGCAGCGGATCCTACAGGTGAGTTTCTCGGGAAGCGGTCCCGGGATCCTGGCCGCTCGCAAGCGGTACAGGTGATGCGATCATTACGGGTCTTATTATTATTGAAATTAGGTTAGGCGAAGTATTTCTCTGATTGAAATTATACTGGTGTGAATAATCGAAAACGGTCTGGTCGGATAGGCTATGGAAAGGTTTAAGCTTCGTCGGGCTGACAGTTCAACCTGTCATCTCCCTAGAAATCTAGTCGGATACGAGTTGCAGGTTTATTCCGTTAGACAGTTCGACCTGTCAGATATAAAAGGGCAGGTAGGAACGTAGAGGAATTGGGAACTGGACGGGACAGGTAATCTCAGGTAATCTCAAGAGCAGACTGGAATTGGTACTGCGGTCTTTTTTTTATAGTTATTCTGCCGCATTATCTGCTCACTCGCCCTAGCTTCCAATGGAAAGGGAACGACGCCGTCGTTCACTTAGCTTTAGGTTGCGCAGAGCAAGTCAAATTTTGTATCGCCTGTTCACGCGTCAAATTTATACAGCGCTTGATAGGGTGATCTATTAAATTCAAATAGATTTTATGTATAATAAAAATTTAATACAGGAGCAAGCATTACAATACAGTGAACGTCAAAATACACCTACGCTTGTATGCGTAATGACGATTTATTGAATAAAGTGCAAAAATAAACTATTAGCATCAAATCGATTCGCCGGCAAATTCTCTCAAGCAAAACAAACTTGACTACTTGGTTACAGTTGCCGACCGGCTAGTCAGGAACACGGCGTGCAGCTCTTTAAGTACTAACAACTGGTTAAAAGCCAAAGGGGCGAATCTTTACCAGTTAACTACAAGTGTATTCAAGCATTCAACTTTGAATTCCTAAACCCAAGTAGCACATAATTTCCTGAAGGAAAATCTCAAATCACTTACACGTAGCAGTAGCAAATAATAACGCCAAAATACTAATATCACAGTATAATAGTTTATAATTCGGTGAAATTCAGTACAAATATCAGATGATTTAATCAGTAGTACACATTTCAAATAAAAATCTTACACAACAGGTCTAACAAAGCTACAAACGTGATCCACAACAGTTTAAAATTAAATGCGGACGCCATTAACCTAGACGCCGTGGTTGGTACTACACAGTTTGTGATGCGAACTGTACAATAGCAGCCAACGTTTGAAGTATCATTTTACTTAAAAAAAGGAAGAAAAAACCTGATCTTAGCTTCCTTTGAGCCCCTACTGCACGTCACGTGATGAACCAGATAAGCAAAGGTTCACACATTCGAAGGTTGGAATGCAGGTGACAGCTAGAATCAGGTGAAAGTTAACGCGCTCGGTGGCGGTGATGGCGTATCACTGCCAATGCTGAACCTATGGGTTTCAGGAGCTCCAGACTGGTTACAAAAGAAAAGGGAGAACCGGAAATAGATTCATGGCTGCTTTCGGTAAGAATCGGCGCAAACAGTTTCGAAAGAATTTACCCCAGATGAATTTGGGCAACGTGCCGCTGAATGACAGGTGAAGCGCACATAAAATGCTAGGCGCGAGAAACAAATCTTCCACAGAGCTGCTCGGCTGCAACAATCCGCAACTTCTGCGGGGGCCACGAACCAAAATACCATATTCTGTAGGCTCGGAAAGCCGCAGGACAATTTCAAAGACGCTACACCCAAGTGATTGTCACGGCGTTCCAGGAAAAGAACGCGTTGAAACACAAACCTCTTAGCCGCGCAGGTAAGTGTCAAGAAAGGCATGAGGGCGCGAAAATACGAAAGCCTGCACCTCATACATTACAAATATAGACAGCGCACACACCGAGCTGTGAAAAAAATAAAAGAGCCGTCTAAACGTAACGAAACCTTATGGTATTTTAATATACTTAAACCGAAGTTTGTTTTTTTATTTGTTAGAAGCTTCATCTATTTAATATAGTATGGCTCAAATGACCACCTTGTTGATCTAAGCAGTATTCTAATCGTCTGATAAACTCAGCCGTTATTCCCTGGAGCATACATTGAGGAATATTTTCTGTTTTACCCTGGAAATGTAATTAAATTAATTGTCAAGATTTCTGGGTTTTGTTTTATATCCCTACCCTACTCTTTAGTTACCGCCAAAGGAAAGAGTCGGTTATCTTTATATCAAAAGATCTCAGGAGCTAGTACATCACTATTCCAAAATATAAGCTGGTTTGGAAAACATTACCGCAGAACGCATTACGTCGGGGGATTGGCAGGCTGGCTGGGCAAAGTCCTGCCTGTAAGAAATTTCGCCCTTCCTGGAACAATTTACATGATTGTTTTTTTCCTTCTCCTAAAAATTCACATTTCACCTAGGTGACTTCCATGATTTTGCAGATAAAAATCTTGAAAATAATTATCTTAAGAACACTCAACCGAGGTCGTAGCAGTTGCAACTTTTTTGGTGTCCGTTTTGTATTGCATTTTACATAAATTACAAAATATTACTATATATTTCAGCATAACAGGCCCTTAAGGCCCAGAGCTTTGAAGCAGATTGTCTTCCACTTCTTTCTGTCTTTTGCAAGATTTTCCCAATCTCTTATTTTCAATTCTTTTAGATCCTCCTTCATGCAGCCACTGTCTCGTTGGTCTTCCTCTTTTGTTTTTTCCTTCTGGTTCTTTGTTGAGTAAGGTTTTGGGTATTCGGTCTGGGTTCATTATTATGTGTCCTAACCATCTAAGGCGGTTCTGTTTAATTATATTAATTATGTTTGGCTCGTTGTACTGCTCGTATACTTCCTCATTTGTTCTGCATCTCCAGAGGTCCCCTTCTCTTATATCTCCGTAAATTCTTCTGAGGATTTTCCGTTCGAAAATACACAGCTTGCTAATGTCTTTCTGCCCAGGTTTCACTTCCGTAGATGACAGTTGGTCTTATGATGGTTTTGTACACTTTTACTTTTACCGCGAGTGAGATATTTTTTGATATAAGCACTTTATTTAGAGCTGCTGTACTTCTCATGCCGCTTGTTATTCTTCTCTCTATTTCATTTGGTTGGTCTCCGTTACTTGTTATCTCAGCGCCTAGATACACCATTGTTTTGGTTCTTTCCACTATGACCTCTTTGCTTCTGTCTTCACTTTTCACTTTTAAATACACTTCCGTTTGTTCTTTTGCTGAGCCGCTTATCAGGTACTTCGATTTCTTTTCATTAATTGTTAAGCCAAACTTTGTTGCCTCTGTATTAACTTTTTTTACTAGATTTTTTAACTCTTCTTGTGTTCTTGTTATTATGGTTAAGTTGTCTGCATATGCTAGTAATTGATATGGATTATTAAATATATCGCTGTTCTGTTTGACTTTGCAATTTCTTATGATTTTCTCTAGGACAATATTAAATAATCGGATCACCTTGCCTTAGTCCTATTGTCGCAGAGAACTTTTCCGTCAGGTTGCTTTTTATTTGGACTTGGCTTGTTGTTTGTTCTAAGGTCATTCCCACAAGTTTTATTAGTTCTTCAGGAAATTTTAACTCTTTCATCGCTTGAGTAAACTGGCTCGGTTTATTTTATCGTAAGCTTGATTGAAATAAAGAAAAATTATATGAAGTTGTATGTTCTTTTTTCCACATTTTTCTTGTATTTGCCGTATAGTATGTATTTGGTCTTCTTCTTCTTAGTCGTGTTACTTCATGTCTGAAGTGTCGTGATTAATATAGATTTTTAGTTTGGTGAATTACATGTCGCCATTCTTCGCGGTTTTGTGCTCTGTGAATAACTTCGTGTGTTGTATTTCCGGTTAGGTTTATAATTTGGTCTAGCCATCTGGTTGGTGAACGGCCTCTCGGTCTTTTTCCGTCCACTTTCCCTACTACTATAAGTTTTTCTAGCCCATCTTCTCTTCTTGTGATGTGTCCGAAATATCGTAATATCTTGGCATATATAGTCGATGATAGTCGTTGTATGATCTTCAATTCCTGCAAGATAGACTCGTTGGTATGATGAGCAGTCCATGGAATTCTGAGCAGTCTACGCCAACACCACATTTCAAAGGCGTCTATTTTCTTCCTATCGCTAGCTAATATTCTCCATGTCTCCGAAGCGTACATAAATGCAGGGAATACTAACGATTCTACGAGTTTTTTCTTTGTCGACTTTGTGACATTTTTATCTTTCCAGATGTTACGTAGACGAGTCATTGCTGTCTTTCCTATTCCTATTCGTCATTTAATTTCATCAGAGCAACCACCTTTGTCTGACACAAGTGAGCTTAAGTATGTATAACTCTCTACGGTATTTGGTCTATCACCGATCTATTTTGTCGGAAACCGCATTGATATTCTCCTAATATTTTTTTCTACTCCCGCATGTATATATTCTGTTTTCTTCACAATCTACAGAATGGATATGTAGGCAATTGTAGTTAACTGAACGTATATGATTTCATATCCACACAAGGGTGGATATGAAATACACCAATCACAAACCACGTTAGTCGTGATTACCTAGGCAACTTTCATTAATTGTTTGTTTTGCAATGGGCACGCCCTGCTGTGCCCTGTTTGTGGCAAACGTGATTTTGTTGTAAGATATCTTATTAATTAGCGTTGAATAAATGTTCTTTTAATTTTCCATTCTTTTCCATTGATAGGTCGTAGAAAAAATACACTGTACAACTCGAGTGGAATGTCCATATCGCCCTCGGATAATTGAGCACTCCGCCTACGGCGTCGTGCTCAAACTTTATCCTCGTGCGATATGGACATCATATCCACTCTCGTTGTACAAACTACTATTTCTGCATACTCCTTTAGTCTGTTGTTGATTATTGTGGCTAGTATTTTATATGTTGCGTTTAGGAGTGAAATGGGTCTGTAATTTTCGCATATTAGCCGGTCTCCTTTTTTGTGTATAGGTCTTATCACTGCTTCTTTCCATTCAATTGGCATGTTTTTGCTTTTCCATACGTTAATGATTAAATTAGAAATTCTTTCTCTTCTTTACTCGTCCATATTTTATAAGCTCAGCTTGTATACAGTCGCTGCCTGGGCTTTTATTGTTTTTCATTGCATTTATTACTTTTTCGATCTCATTTACAAAATATTACTACCCATTCGTATTTTTAGCATGTATGGAAACAGACGTTTTCTATCTCAGTAAAATAGTTTACCTTCCTTGGAGTTATTGTTGCTACATAAAAACAAAATTCCATGTCTACCTACTGGGAAAATAACTACTGAACGGTGTATACATAGCGTTCTTCTTTGGAAAGTTTTTATACGCAAATATTAATACAAAACATGTTGACTTAGTCTTCATGGGCCCTCACGTGCGGTAAATAAAGAACATTTTTTGCATAGTGATCATGAAAGTCGTCTTTTTTAATGAAAAATCATACTTTTTTTACCGCAAAATCGTGAAAAAATTACACTTTTTTTTAACTATTTTATTGAAATGTCAATTTGACAGTTGTAAACTCGACTAAATTTCGATTACGTGAGATCACTATGCAAAAAAACGACGTGTACAACGCGTTTGAAAGTCCCTTTTTTCATTAATTTGCTTGATTAACGAGGGAGAAGCAAATTCATGAAAAATGACTTTCAAAACTAGTTGTACAAATTACTATTTCTATTCAGGTCAAGTACCTTTTCTGTTCAAAATACATTACAATATTATTAAGAATCGTTCATAATGTAAAGCTAT
The DNA here is from genome assembly GCA_940337035.1 of Agriotes lineatus. NCBI lineage: Eukaryota > Metazoa > Arthropoda > Insecta > Coleoptera > Elateridae > Agriotes > Agriotes lineatus. Next base: position 250,246 of record CALNHX010000583.1, on the reverse strand, counting down.
GGTCCAATTTTAGAAATATCAGATGACTTTTATGACACCGCGTTATAACAAATGCACTTTATCTGAAACGACAATGTATGTTTTTCATGAAAATGATTTTTGCGTACATTTTTGTCCAAATAAACCTAGAAGTAACCTACAGTAAAATTGACAAATAGATTTTGTTTCAAATTTTTGGCTTCACATTCAGGAGCTTTATTATTGAAGAAATTAAAAGGTGGGCTCCTCACTCCCTGTCTTATCAATTCTAGGGTTAATAGTGTTTTTGAGTAGTAGTATAGTTTTAGAAAGCAGTACATTTAAAACAATATAATAATGCCATTATAAATGGGAGAAATGGTTTTATTAAAATTTTTAATCTACTCGATAAGTGTAAATTAAGAAATTAGCTTAATACACTACAGCATGATTAGTCGCACTTTTTTTATTTTACTAACTCTTCTGTTGGTTAATATAGCATATGGTTACATTTTGTATTTTTAAAAAGAAATATTGGCATGTTATCACATATGTCAGTTATTCGACTATCTCAATTTTTAAAGGCAGCACATCGTTCCCCTGCTTTGTTCACAAACAAAGCAACGTATTCCCGAATAAATTAAGTGAAAGAATAACGCACGAAAATGAAGTAATAAAGTCTCGTCCCAAACAAATGTTCCGACGTTGAGTGAATGATGAAACAAACCTAATTGCGTTCAAAAAATCATTACATCCTCGCCCGGGGTGGCGATGTCTCTATAACGCGACAGTAACGTCCCTGCCCTGGGGCTGGGGGAGATGAAAGGCGCATATCGGTGTTTGGCAAACTCGAATCATTCGAATCATTTGTATACAAGGGGCATATATTTAATTGACTCTTTAGGGGGTACATAAAACGTAATTTTTGCCTTTGGAAGAACCGCTCGCAATTTGGCAATTTTAATAAATTTACGTAACGTTGTTGTAGTGATTGGATTTGCGCTTTTATTAGATTTGCCCATAAATGTTTATTTATGGATGCGAGCGGCGATCAAAGTGCTCAGCATCAATTTGCGCCCGGGGCGGAAAGTGCAAAGAAAAGCGGAGCGAAAGCCAAGCAATACTTCAATCTAAATTTTCCCGTATTAACGCATTATGTTTTAAAAAAGCAATTACAGGCTTAATGCCGCAGATTTTTCCAAAGCAACCAACAAAACAAGGTTAGCTTTATTGTGGCTTGCTGGCAGAACTTGGGTTGTTAATGCACGTCATGTTCGTGGGGGAGTGTAGTGGTCACATTCAATCACTTGACTGACCATAATCCAATCCGGGTAATTTGGTATTAATTTTGAATTGATGGTTTCTGCTGATAGTGTTCCGGGATGGTACTAGCCACGTTTGACGAACTTGAGGAAACTAAATATAACATTTTGCATAAGCTGTTCTCTAAAAGTATGTCCGCAAACAACAGCTGAAGTATAAAATGTAGTCCTTCGACTTTTAACACCTTTTGACCTGTTACAATAATAACTGTTTACATAAGCCAGTCGTCTTGTACCTTTAATTCAGTGTCGAGGAGTTTGGATACCTATATAATGGTTCTCCATGGTTTCCTATCATTTTTTAGTCTTCTTGTTTCTTGCTAGTGCTTGCCTTTTCGTCTATAGCTTTATTTGAAGTGGTGCGTACCTTTCCTCTACTTCTTTTTAGTAGTAGCTGTATTTTTCATACTTTCTTAGAAATTTTGTTAGTTACCATCCTCGTCAAATTTCTAAATCAGAGCAACTGTTACTCTTTCATCTTCACGTTTAAGGGCTTTTTAAGCCCATCTCTTATATTCAAGTTCTAGTAGGTGTTTTATTTATCTAGGTAGAGTGCGACCTGCTCTTTTCCCTGCTACTCAATATCCAAATGTCAATGTTGCTACATACTCTCAATTGTACACTTTCAGTATAATTGCGAACTTTGTCACTTACCTATATATTGTTGAATATTCAGAGAATAATATAGCCTGTTGACTGATGTTACTTTAATATTACGTCAGCCTCGATCCTCTCATCTTTTGAAATTAAAAAATCTGTAATTGCTGGCATTTTCATCTTCGAGTTTGTCTTCTTTTTAGTTCTACTATGATTTATTTTCTTTCCTTGCTATTAATTAGAATATTTCTTCCTTTCACTTCACTCTTCCAAATGTATAAATAATAATATAGATAATTTTTTGCTGGCAGTATTAAGTCGTATACAAAGACCAATTCTGCTGTGTATACTGATTTCAGTTTCAGTTTCTGCGTGTGTAAAACTTCGCACTTCTCTGATCAATTCTTCTTTAGTATGTGTTTTCACTGCTACTTCACATACCATACAAGCATCTTTTTCCATTCCTACCTTTGACATGTACCTAATTTCTTCAACTGGGATGCCATCATGTCCAGAAGCTCTTTTCAGTCAATTTTGCTATTGCTCTTTACAGTCCTTCAACAGTTATAATAATTTTAGAACTTACTGTATTCTACACCAAACACCAGTACGTCTTGGTCCGATTCCTGTTCATTCGTATTACTATATCCTCATTCAATATTTTATTATAGTAGTTACATCATCTTTCCGTTATCTTATTTGTCTCCGCAGTCATGTTATTAAAATATTTTTTTCCGTTTACACTTCTACTTTATTTTTTCTCGACTATTTCTAATTTGAGTTGCTTCGTATTTACCATATATAACGCCCGTGTTTGGCAAACATCCGTATTAATTTCTTGCGCTAAGGATTGCAAACCTTTTACTTTTTCCCTGCATGTTTTATACAATCGTTTTTTCAGGACTTTTCACTGTTGAAACGAGCTTCTGACTTGTCTTGCCTGTATTATTCATTTTCATGTTTGGAGTGAAAGCCAACTTATATTTATGTTTGTTATAGTTAAATAAATTTAATCAGTGCATTCTGGCGTAATCAAAGGTGCGCAGATTCGATCCCGACATTGGTTAAATATGTGTTGTAATAAACACAACATCCAATCCTGTTCCCGAGACTAGGAGATTTTCAACTTAAGAATTTTTCATATAGAATGCAGCAGTCGATTGCGTGCCCGACCTAAGGGCGCACATTGACGAACGACTCCCGAGTGCATTTTGCGTGATCACCCTAACACAGAATATAAAGAAGCAAGAGATAATATATTGCCTATGTTTTGAGTGCATCAAGACAGCGTTTGCAAGTCCAGCAAACGAAATTTACATAGTGTACCAATGAGTACACGCATTTGCAAAGCAGTAAGTTCGAGACGCCCATTGTGAAGACATGACGTCAACAGTCATTGAGATGCCTGCTAGCTGTCAGAGATTGGAATTAGCCCGCAGCATTGAGTGTGATTATTTTCTACGCATCCTACCTTTCAAGATTGAATCACTCAATTAGAGGCCAAGGCTAGTATGCGATGTAGAAATTCTCATAGTCCAACTTGAATGTAAAGCTTATACCAAAAACGTTTGCAATTACGGGAAAAGGTTCTCATCCAGCTGCGTTTAAATAGCGCTTCAAGAATGTGATTATGTGTGTAAATCACGTCTGGTTGTAATGCATGCGAATATGAACAGGGTAGGACTCAAATAAGCACTGGCTTCAGGTATTTTTAATGTTTAGCTATGTCGTTTTCGCTTTTAGAGACAGTTATTTTAATATTCTGTTTCACGTTGTTTGACATATGCGTAACGTAAACGCGAGTAGAGCCAAGCTCTAGAGCACCTTGATGGTATCTCTAGAAACGAATTCTATTTTCTGTAATGTTCTTTATGTTTTTAGAGGGGTTTTAAGATCAATATACTGGTGTAAACACATTAGCTTTTCTTGTGCATTGTGTAAAGTCAGTTTCAGTCCGAGAACACTTCAACCAACATGTTATTTTTTCTGGCAAATAGTTAACGTTTGCAACCATGCCTGGGATATTTGAGAGGTTCATGGTTTCTAAGCTAGGAAAGTATTCGAATAGGGCAATTAATTATTGAAATATTAAGGTGTATGAAACGTCTTGAGTCAATGTGTCTTGTAACAGTGGGTTCGAACCACAACAAGACCATAACTACTGTTACATCGTAGCATTATCTAAGATAATTTTGAGTATAAATATAAGACAAAAGATGTAAGGATGGCCTAGGTACGACTATTTCCTAAGAATTGTAAGCCAGAAAGTCGTAACTCAAGATAGCCACCAGGATGTAGTCTACGCACTTATCTATCGCAGTTTTTAGACCAAAAAATATGTTTAAGTGTTTTTTTCGATCTATACAGAGAGTAGGACCTGGACCTACGTATCTTTGATTTAAAAAAATTGAGAACAGCATTAAAACCTAATTCAATATAATTGATTGCAACTACTTCCTGAACAAAACTAAAAATAGTTATTTAGTGTGCTACTGTAATATTTCTCCACATTTAAAGGTCTACCCTTACAACTCCTTTTAGTATAGAACGGCTCTGCCTTCCTGCATCAGCACATCTTATATTATAAGAGCCGATGCCGCCGGTCGCCGGCCGCCGGCCGTCCAGACGTAAGCAGGCGCGCGCACACACAGCATAAACGGCCTGCATACTAGCAAGTGGCGCGATCGCACGAATGGCGAGACCGCATTTGTATTGTTAACGCTGGCAAGGCCGGGCGTCGGCTGGCCACCGGCTTAATCAAGCATTTTTATTGTTAACCGTTTCTTTACGCTGGCAGGGCCAGACGTAGGCTGGCCACGAGCTCTAGTATGTATCATAATGAGATACAAGTGATCTTTTTTGTTTTCCCGACACTTCATACATTTGACATTTCTATCCAATGCTCTACGGTATAGGGAAATTGATGGTCAAACTACTTTGTCCTTTATATAACCCCTTTTACAAGCTGTATCTTTTCTATACAATTTTCCTTGGAAGAATTATATTTTCTTACCTACCTTGTTTGTTGTGTTATACACAAATTTCTGTTGATTTCAATGCCTTAAATTAGATTATTGCATTCCTCCATTGTACGTGAACGGCGCATGCTGCCTTGTTATAGTGTAAAACTACCTTAGCCGCTCAGTTCGAACCCATAATGGAAACGTGTATACCCAGTTTTACACAAGGTGGGCTACACCGTCACATCGAATTGCTTCCGGTTAAAATTTTCCCAAGATTTCCGTACTCAGGTAGGTCAAAATACCTTTAAAATAACTGTTTTTAAATTGCTGTACCAAATGCTTTTTGAGTATTAGCAAATGTAACTTAGACCTGCTTGCACAGCTGCTTCTTAATTGAACCTTAATTTGAAGTGTAACTGTATTTATTTGTCTAAATCTAACATGAAAATTCCATATATTTTAAGCGAGTCTTGGGAAACGGCAGCGAAAAACGTTGATAAAGTGTTAGTAGATAAGAAATGAAAGAAATTATGTGACTTAGATAAACGTCGCCTTCAATTATTTGTACGACTCCGTTTATATCATTGTTAAGCAAGCTTTTCTTTGCAAAAACCTCACCTTTACTTGTTACACCCTATTTAAACAAACGAGGCTCTGACGACCGAGTACAGGCAGTAGAACCTCAGACCGATAGCCTGATATAGGAAATGATATAAGCTTCCACACATTGACTAAGCTAAATGAAGACCGACAAAGAAGGAAACGGGAACCCACTTCGTCAACAAGCAAAATTTACCTAGTAATGCAGAATTTAGGATATGATGATGTCTTCAAAAGTTAAATGGGTACCCGGAAGTAAAATAGTCCCCCAGTCATATCTCCTGGGTGGGACAACCCGAGAAGGCAAGAGGAGAAATAAACAGGTAAAGAAAATAGCCTGCTGGAATGTAAAGACGCTATTACAATGTAGAAAACTAGAGAACCTAAAGTATGAAATGGAAAAGAACCACATATCAGTACTAGGCATTAACGAAATGAGATGACTACAACACCAGGACTTTTAGTCAGGAAATTACAGGATAATCAACTCACAAGCCAATGCAAACGGGACAGCAGGAGTTGGCATAATATTGAACAAAGACTTAAGAAGGTGAGTAATAGAATATACACAATACAACTGAAGATTAATTAAAGCATGCCTAAAAACTTACCCCAAGAACACAATAATAATTCAAGTATAAATGCCAACGTCTACCCACGAGGATGACGAAATTGAAGAAATGTACGAAAACATTGAGAAGCACATTAAACACACTAATAAGGGAGACAACAATTTAATTATAATGAGCGACTGGAACGCCATAGTAGGCGAAGAAGAAGTAGAAAACATAGTGGGAAAATATGCACTAGGAAAGAGGAACGACCGAGGGGAACGCCTAATAGAGTTCTGTGCTAATTATAAACTGATAATTGCAAATACACTATTTCAACACCACAAAAGAAGAAGATACACTTGGAAAATGCCAGGAGATGGTAAACGATAACAAATAGACTACATTATGGTCAGACAAAGATTTAGAAAACAAATAAAAGACGCAAGAAGCTACACAGGACCAGATTTGGACAGCAACCTGAATGTAGTCGTGATAAAATCTAACATCAAATTAAAGAAACTGAGAACTAAAGGCAAGACAATATGGAACCTAGAAGGCCTGAAATACGAAACAAAGCTCAAGACCCTACAAGAAAACATTAAAGAAGAAGTAAAAAAGACCAGTAACAAGAACGATAGCATTGAAAACAGATAGAACAATATAGAACAAGGCATAGTAAAAAGCAAAGAAAACATTCTTGGGGTAAAGGAAAAGCAACACAAGAAGATATGGATAACAAACGAAATAATAAAACTAATAGAGGAATGTCAGAAATATAAAAACATTGACAAGGACGAAGCAGGTACAGAGAACTAAGAAATAAGATACAACGAGAATGCAAAAAAGCCAGAGAAGAACACATAAAAAACAACTGTGAAGAAATACAACAAGACATAAACAACGGTAAAACAGACAAAACATACAGGAAAGTCAAAAATATGTTCAACAACAATAAAACAAGGACCCAGGGAACACAAGATAAAAATGGAAATCTACTTACAGACAACAGGAAACTAGTAAACCGATGGAAGGAATACCTGCAAGACCTATACAACGAAAACGATGACGGCGCAAATGAACCGCAGAACACTCAGAATAGGGAGGTAGAATATATGGAACATAATTCGATAGAGCGGTTAAAGACCTCAAAAACAATAAAACCCCAGGGGTAGACAATATACCTGGAGAGATCATTAAGAACCTATACAAAACACGACAAATTCCAACCAATTTTACAAAAACAAAAATAATCATGATCTCAAAAAAGGCATCAACAAATGCGAAGAGCATAGAACGATAAGCCTCCTATCACATGCATCAAAAATATTGGTAAAGATACTACAAAGAAGAATTGAAAAGAGAATAGAAGAAAACCTGACCGAAGATCAATTCGGTTTTAGAAGGAAGACAGGCACGAAAGAAGCCATACTGGTCCTAAGAGTAATAATTAATTGAAAAAATGCTATACAAGAATAGAGACTTGTACATAGCATTCATTGATGCACAAAAGGCTTTTGATAGAGTGAGCTGGCCCAAACTGTTCAAAATATTGCAGAATATTGGTATATACAAGAGGCCATCAATGAACTGAATACAACACAGACATCAGGTGTATACATACATGGAGAAAGAATTAACGCTATAAGATACGCCGACGACATACCACTAATCACGGAAACACAAGAAGAATTAAAACAAGCAATAGAAACTATGGACAAAGTTTTTCAAAACACCTATAACATTAAGATAAACAAAACCAAGATTAAAGTGGTGAAATGCTCAAGAAACAATTAAAAGATGGATGACATGATCATTAATGGTGAAGCAATACAAGCTGTGAGCGAATTAAAGTATTTAGGAAGCATAGTCACACAGGACGGAAGATGCACGCACCAAAGAAATAAAAAATCGAATAAATATGGCCAAGAGAGCTTTTTACGAAAAGAAACAACTACTTACATCGAACGGTCTAACAATAGATACAAGACTACAATTTACAAAAACGTACATATGGAGCCTAGCGCTATATGGTTGCGAATCGTGGACAATAGGAAAAGCAGAACAAAAGAAATTAAAATTCTTCGAGATGTGGGCTTCAGAAGAATATTGAAGATCTCATGAACGGAAAGGAAAACCGATGAAGAAGTACTAAGAACAATCAAACAAACAAGGAATATTTGGAGCCACATAAAGAAAAGGAAACGAAGAATGGCAATGATAGGCCACATACTGAGAAGAGAAGGTATACTAAAAATAATAATTGAAGAGAACATAACAGGAAAAACCCCAAGAGGAAAACCACGCTTACAACACATTAAGCAAATAATAGGAGACTCGGGCAATGAAAATTATAATGAAATGAAAGGAAAGGCCCTAAATCGACAAACATGGAAGACTGCAACAAACCAGTCCAGAGACTGACAACGTAGGAGAGAGGAAATTACAAAAAAATTGGAAACAAGATACACTTTCTCTGTATAGACCTCATTCCTCATCAATCCACATTATTACATCGGCGTTTCCGAATACCATAACCAACATCTCGTCTACAGTTATGATTTTTGATCTTCAGCTAGAGCCATAAAAGTTTCCTAACAAATGTGTCGTCAATAGAACTTCTTCTTTGGTGAAAGTGATCTGGATGCTGCGTGCTAACACTTTGTTCATTCCCAAACTTTCATCCAAAAGTGTTCAAAATATTTGTGTCTGACTTCGATTATTGTACAGTACACCGATAGTTTTTTCGTAGATAATTTTTGGCACATTGTCTTTCTAACTGAAAATGCTACCAAAACTGGAAAATTAAACTTAGAAAATGTGTCTATAAATGCAACATTTTTTTTGGAAGAGAAAGTAGCAATTGGGTAAGCTTATTCATTTTTATCTCCCCTCGTATATACAAGACGTTTCGAAAGGGACATGTAAAATTCCGTTAAAAAATCGCAGTACTAGAATAAAGTTTGGTGTTCGACCAATCAGACAAAATCTATTTGATATGTGGTATGGGCTATCAAAGATAATTAAGATAACAATAATATAGTAATAAAACCCAATGACACATTACAGATCAGTTGCTACACAGGGAATTTTCTGTACACAAGAGAAATATATTAAGTATATAAAAAGATAAATAACTTACAACACGGCGGTTCAGAAATTGTCTCGTAGTGTAGCATATTATTGCCAGCTAGTTCTTAAGCAAGAATGGGGGGGGGGGGGGGGATTCCGGAAGCGCCACTGGTTCGAGACGGTCCAACCCAGAAAACCTAAAGTGTCCATGTAAGTTCCTAAACCACTTATGCTGTTTCACGAAAATAATAAAACCAAAGCTTGAAATAACCTAATTGTTTATTTTACAGTATGTACAAATACAACACTCCGCATAGAATCCAATAGTGCAAAACAATTCTGAGATATAATACTTGTTTTAGATTCAAATTATAGATTTAATGTAGTTTTAAGTATAAGATGTACAAGGTTGTAATTTTTAGTAGTTTGTACAACGAGAGTGGATATGATGTCCATATCGCCCTCGGATAATTGAGCACTCCGCCTACGGCGTCGTGCTCAAACTTTATCCTCGTGCGATATGGACATTCCACTCGAGTTGTACAGTGTATTTTTTCTACGACCTATCAATGGAAAAGAATGGAAAATTAAAAGAAAATTTATTCAACGCTAATTAATAAGATATCTTACAACAAAATCACGTTTGCCACAAACAGGGCACAGCAGGGCGTGCCCATTGCAAAACAAACAATTAATGAAAGTTGCCTAGGTAATCACGACTAACGTGGTTTGTGATTGGTGTATTTCATATCCACCCTTGTGTGGATATGAAATCATATACGTTCAGTTAACTACAATTGCCTACATATCCATTCTGTAGATTGTGAAGAAAACAGAATATATACATGCGGGAGTAGAAAAAATAAATTTTAAGTGAAAACCAAAACTCTACGATTTTAACTCGCAATTCGCTGGAGTACACGTTTATCAACTATGAGTATATAGTGACTTAAAAATCAAGTAGTACAATATTGATAAACGGGAGTCTCATCAAATCGCTTCAAAGGTCAATGATTATAAATACGAAGCTTCGCGAATAGTACCATGCGCCTAGGGTATTATACACTGAACTGTCTTTTTCAGCGTTAAAAAATGAGTTGTTTTTAACGTTTCGGCTCCCGGAGATCTTCGCATAAGTGTTACTTTTAAAACTTTGAGGAACCTGTCCCAAAATTCCCAAGTTGAATGCAACTAAAACACTGACAGAGCCGCCAATCTAGGAAAGAATACATATACTAAAGTATACTAAACTAATTCGCATAACCACGCAAGTTAGATGTTCCGTGAACCGTGAATAGATCGCAGCCACACATTTCTCCAATTCTCTGCACCATTGGCTAGAAATGTTCACTCGTACAAACCGTAGATAGCACGCTTTAAATTGCATAGACAGCACTAATGGTATTTTTAGTTTAGAGATATTAGATGACTAAATACGCGAGCTGTACATGCAGAAGGTACCTTGGTGTATAGAACAGTACCTCGTTGGTGCATTCATATCACAGCGGCGTCGCACTATCCAGGGTAGTGGACTTGGGGACGCCGTCCAAGCGGATGTGCAACATGAGGGGTGACAGGCTTTTCTCCAATCATTGTACTGGGGAAAAGTCGTGTAGGTCGAAGTTTTGAAGGCAGCCACATGAGTTAAAGGACTCAGAACGGTGTGGGAGATGGTCCTCCAGGTGCTTTAGCAAGCGACATCAAAGCCGAAGGGGGAGCACAAGCAGAATATGTCACTAATCCACAAGGGGGTACGAGTAAAAGGCCTAAAATGATACAATATCGAAATCTGTGTTCAAAAGGAACTACAAGAACGTACCAAAGCTGGAAGGTGGCCATAAGTAAATAATTTTACAGAAATATATTCTTATCTCAGTTTAACTAGATTTATTCCAGTACAGGATTTCTTGCGGGTGAGCAACAAATTACAATATAATTTTGGAATCGTAAATCTGCATGCAGCAAAATTCCAGGAAAATCAGGCACATCACCCAAAAACAATTACACCAAAAATCAGAGGCATATAATGACCGCCGAAAATCATATTAACAATCTATTTTGAAAATGGGAACTACAGGTCGCTGTAAACACTTCCTGAACTGCATCTAAATAAAAAAAAAATACACGTGACACAGTAACCAACTGTTACTTTACTGATATTTTTAAGAAAAATCTACTGTATACTGTTAAGCAAATACAACACGTTTTAAACAAAAAATTGCTGCTTCATTTTATTGAAAATACATTTGTGACGTTTTCTAGAAACATTATAAATAATTCTACTTAGATAAAGCAGGTAATTTATGTTTTCGAAAAAGGTGACTCAGTATATCGTCACCCTAATTAGCAAACCCTGTAACTCCAAAACTGCAAATTTTTTAGGAGACAAATAAAACTTTCTCAATAGTTCTATTACAGCAACTTCTTTTTCATATTTAGATATTTTTGTATATAGTAAGATACTTTTTATGATTTTTTGCACTTTCTAATTCATTATAATGGAGCTACGAGGTTTGTTCTGATTTATTCCAAAGGTATTTGAAGTTACGAGGTTAACAACAAAGCAAATGGACATTATTAGAAAAGAGACACAGTGATGATAAACACATTTTTATATATTTTAAATTGGATAAATAGGAACTCAAAAATTAAGACTTAAAGTAACGTTAACCTATCAAAATACAATAATAAACGCAATTTTAAAAGTGATGTAGGTTGTCGTATGCTTGCAAATGTTGGAATGTTCTCTTTTTATTTTTAAGTTGCATTGTAGAGTGGTGGTACGTTATTTAGTGGTATACCCAAGGGTATTTTTTACTGTCTCCGACAGGAAGAAGCTGCCAGTCCTCAATATGTCTAAGCTTAAAACTGAATCGTTCCATTTGGACTGTAACGTAGTGCAGCACGAATGTCATTAACACTGGGATCCCCTGTTTTCTGTCCTGCCCCATTAAATGGTACATACTGTATGCTGCTAAAGTTTCGAAAAAAACTGTGCTCTTAAGTATTTTGCTTGGTAGGGTTTTGGTCTTTTTCTAGGTTATTTAACAACATCCATATTGGCCAGCTGGCACATTTATTACTTTATTTTTGAATTGCCTTTCTATGCAGGACTAAATGAAATCAGCTTCCATTTATGTGTGGCCACGCTCTAGATATTTTTAGACGATAAAACTTTTGATAAACAGCAAAAAATGAGCAAATCACTGAAGAGAATAGCACAAATCACATGCGGTCTTTTTTCTTTTAAAAATGCTCAAATTCATGTCATATGTAATTGAAAATGGGCCAATACTTTTCTGGTAATACCAATCCTTGCCATAGAATTCATAGAAATCTTGCTTAGGTTTCCATTCTGGTTCAAGGTATAACTTCTGAATACTATTTTCTCTTGACTTTTATCTTCATTTTCCGTGACTGTTTCGTTTTCTTCATTTTCATCTGCTTCAGCAGTTGTGTGCAAACCTTCCGTCCCCTTTTTTCCTTTCCATATTCCAAGAACGTGCAGTCCATTCGCCTATACCCAGTGAATTAAGAAACATTTTCTTATATACTTTAATAGGTTCACTGTTCTTCCAACTAAAAGTATTCACCCATTGAGAATTTTCATCATCATTTCGATCTATATGTCTGTGATTTTCAGATGTTCTCATACTTAGTTGCACAAAGAGTTCGTTTTCGCTCTAGTTTAGCTTCCAGAAATTAACAAATGCCGATTTTCTTTCCTCTTCAGAAAATGGATAACATGTTAAACTAGGCTTTTTTTCTGAATTTAGATTTTTCGTAGATATTTTGCAAGATCATCTGTCTGTCACCACTCTTTGTTGTTTTGGAATATTGTATTTCCATTTTTTTAGCAATATTTACATACTTTTTCTCTCGTACACATCGACCTGTTCTCTCCTTTTATTCTGCTCTCTTCGCCAGTGACTTTCTTGAACATGTCTTCTTTCAGTCCGTTTCTTCCCAAAGGCTGACACCATGCATCCGTACGTGCTTTGTTAGAAGTATAGTAATGGCCCTGTGTTAGCTATATTATATAGTAACAAAAGATTGAAGAATTCTTGTTTTTCCTGTTATTTGTAGTTGTTTTTTTTTATCAAACTGCACAAAATCTACCGCAAAACAGGACACTTGACATAACCTCACTTTTCTCTATGCCACAGAATGTTATGGAGTTACGAGGCTATCCTTTAGCACATAATGTTATGGAGATACGAGGTTTTCCTTCGTCACGGAATGTTATGGAATTGCGAGGTTTCCTTTTAGAGCTATCCTGACCTTGTAAAGTAGAGTGGAGTTAGGAGGTTTGCTCAAAAGGTAGACTTTTAAGTGTACTAATTGATGGCGCTGATATCTAAATTTTGGATGAAAATGAAGTTACGAGGTTTGCTAATTAGGGTGACGATACGTACTAGGAAATCATAAGCCAATAATTCTTTTAACGTTTATAAAGATCTGAGTTGTGCTATTTGAACTGATTTCTGTATTTCTTTATTTAACCGACTTTGTAGCATTTTTTGTATTACACCGTGTGTACTTGAAACGTACTTGAAAATACGCTTTTTTACTCGTATAACGTACAAATTACTAAATAAACTGGTTGTTCCTTTACACTGACACTGGCATTGCGATTTCATTAAAGTCTAAAATTATTGTCTAAATTCTATTTCATAAAATTATATAAAATTTTCAGTACACAATTATGTTTACTTAGCTATTATACTTTATTATCCTAAGAGAATATTAGTAATTTGAACGTTTATGGAAAATACTTAACCCTGTAAATAGGCAACACACATTACTCTGACGTCACAAAAGTGTCTTGAATTATTCACTACAATGTCCCCTGAAATTTGTTCTTCAAATGTATGGTTTGTTTATATTTGTTGCTTTCAAAGAGTTTGCTTATGCATTTATTTCTGCAAATAAATAAAACAAAAAGCTGTGTATCGAGTACAAAGGAAAATATTATACCAATTCCATTAACACCGAACTCTTGCTATCAAGTTTAGGTCTTGAGTTTAAACCATTAATCTACAAATTAAATATATAGAATAATAAATGGGACACCTACATCAGTTATCATATAAATATCTGCAATAACACAAGATAAATGTAGTTTATAAAATCAATCTGCCTAGATTTTACAAAAGGTGCTATAAAACGTTAAACAGAAATGTAGTTATAGCCAGTTCAATTCAAATGCATTGTTAGCCGCGTTCACCTGCTTCCGATTATGGTAGTTTAAGTGTAAATAACGTAAATGTGATCATTTGTGACCCAACCGGTGATATAGTATAAGTTAATAGTATGAGTGTTTTAAAAATGGTACTTTAATTGCCTTCAAGAAATTGCACCGTTGAACCGTTAATGTGGAGGCAGATTTAGAAAGACTGCCGAAAAGAATACGATAAGTATTGTCAAACTATAAATAAAAGTTGTAAAATATCGTTAATTACAGATAGGAATGGTGACATTCAAAAGTAGTTAAGAGAGGAAATGAAATGTTGTTACACAGGCTATCATTGATAACAGCGTTATCTGGATTATTAATTAGAGCAATTAAGCAGCTGCAATGTGTTTAATTCATGGCATTAACGTCTATCACTGTTATTTTCTGGGTAATTACTGATGTAATAGAAACTTCACTGAACAATTAATTATTGTTACAGATAATTTTTTCTGAATGACCCTTGAGTAGCAAACTACAGCAAAAACCATCCGATCGCGTGTAGAAAAAAATTGGCAATTAATTAAAATTTGTATCCGATTAAAAGATGTCACTATTACATTTAAAATTACTGTGTTAAGTACCAAAAAAGTTAAGGAAAACTACTCCAACATTGGTACGATGATCTGAAAAGATACGGTAACAAAAAATCAAAAACAGAGTTGGAAGGTGGAAAGACATGAAAGAGGCCACACCGAATCGATGGAATGAGGCTAAAACGAAGAAGAAAATGAAGTAGTATATTACGTTTTGTTTACTAGTAAATTTTACACAGATAGTATACCGGGTGACAATGGGACCAGGGCCATGCTCATATCTTCTTTATTTATAAATCTATTTGAATAAAATTATATACGAAGATACTAGACAAAATTTTTGATTGACAGATAAATTTAGTCAAAATGGCCAACTTCCGGTTTCATCGGAAATTACACCAACTTTGATTTTTAAATGGATCACTCTGGATATTTTATATTTTTCAAAATCTACTAGTCAAATGGCATACAACCTTGCCAAATTTTCATATTTTCAAACAAAATAATATTTTCCTTTTGCCATGGAAGGCCGTGTGAAACTATTTTTTAATTGACTCTAGTAACTCATAATAGTAGCTATTTTAATTATCAATATGGTCTATTGAACAAACCCTTAATGAAAGAATAACATTTGCTAAACACGTTTAAAAAAAAGCATTTTTTTAAATGACACGTACTAAGGCCCATCTTGCCAATAGATAAATTTAATTATCAATCTAACAATATGCATCATGCTCTACTTTCTCTTTATGTAAAAATGAAAATTAATTAAAGAATTAATTATTTATATTTTCTTGTGTAATACTTTAGCAAAATTTGTCGACACTGTTTTATGTAATTTGCGTCCTACATTCAGAAAAACAAAATATATAGAGTGATCCATTTAAAAATCAAAGTTAGTGTTATTTCCGGTGAAACCAGAAGTCGGCCATTTTGATTACATTTGTGCCTCAATCCGAAATTATGACTAGTATCCTTGTATTAAATTTCATCCAAATTCATTCTTAATAAAGGAGATAGATGCATGGCCCTGGACTCATTGTCACCTGGTATTCCTACTTGAGATAACTTGGATATGAAATGATGTCTTTCTCTTTATTTTCTATGATAGGTTCTGGCAATTCCATGAGTTGGAAAAGGTTCAAATACTATTTGCCATAAGAATAACAGTAATAGAAATTGCAATAATTACTTTGGTAGCTAGACTACAACTAGGTACAATAGCTACTTGTAGCTAAGCTACAAGTAGGTGCAATAGCTACTTATTGGCTAGCTACCAAAGCAAATATTGCATTTTCTATTTCAGTCACTCTTATGGAAAATAGTATTTGAACCTTTTCCAACTCAAGGTATTGCCATGTTTCGTACAATTTTATGCAACCTTATTATAAGCGGTACGTTTGTTTTCAGAAAAGATGAAAGAACAGCGAAACCATTTAGATGGCTGTAAATGTAAAAACTTAATTTGAAAACCATTTCTTTAGGACTCGTTTTTTTTATCCGCTTGTGTTCTTTCTCATTGTTTAATTTTTCCCACTTGTACGATAATAACTATTATCAACGGCTATTAAATTTAATATCTAATATCTCCTTTAATTGCTGAAAATAAACATTCCAAATTTGATATTGTTAAACTCCAGAAAAGCATTTTATTCACATTTTTTCCTTGAGACGATACAGGTTGTATATCGTACTGAAATATTTCAGTATTTTTAATATAAAGTAGTTCAATAATTCAAGAATTCATTTGCTCTTATTCTATTAAGTAAGCTTTTCTACTATAACCGTTTCTATGATTCTAACAACAACAAAGATGTATGCGAGTAATATTACATTTGCTACAGTTATATAACATCGAACAAACTTTTTAGCACAAAAAGTAGAAGTATTAAGTCACAAAACATATAAAATACAAAAGCAAGTAGCTCCATTAATTGACGAGATGCGAGCAATATAATTCTCTCTGCATAATGTAATATAAAACATTTTATTCTCATATATTTCGCAATATCTGTGCTACTCGTATTTATCTGAAAATATATCCTTAAAATTGATGAGAAATAATGAAGTGAATAGTACAATTTTATATTACTATTTGTTTTTAAAGTAACTATTCGCCTATATTATAAAATATACTCACTATTGCAACGTTGCAAATAATTTTGATATTTATATGGTATAAAATCTCGTTTATATAGTTTTCTACATCATGAAATAGGCAGGAATAATTGTATATAACTATATATGTGGTGAAAATTAAGTAACGAAGATGTCTAGTTAGGTCTCACAGTCTACTATACCGAGGTTCACGTAAGAAAGGGATGGTAATATAATTTGTTTCTTTCTCAATCGCCACTCTTTTTTGCATTTATTAATTTTTTATAGCAAATCTGAAATATACCAACTAAAAGCAGATTTAAAGGTGAATCTCGCGATATCGTAGTCGTATTTACCAAAACTTTTTCAATAACTGCAAATGTCACAACCTAGTTAACTGGAATTAAATAGTGTTAAAGCGGTGCCATGTTTGTATTTGTAATATCTGTTCATCTGTTTAATGTACTAAAAATGTTGTCTTTTCCTTTTGACAATTTCTTTTGAAAATTTTAAATTGTCTTCTTTTCTTCAATATTCTTGCTGCAGCTATTGTTACCTGGGAAATTTTAGCTAGAGTTAGAAAGTTACTTTCTGCGAATTTAAGGTATCTTATTTTGAGTGGTTGGTTCTATATATATTACAGGGATGTTGAATGTGGTTACATTTCTCTTTTTTGAAAAATGGAAATTGTCGGATATTATGTGGTCGGTCGTAAATGAGAATTAGAAAAAAATGCTTCTGATAGCTATTAAATAAAAACGACATGGGCTTCAGTTGACGCATAGCAATAACAATAACCACAATACCAAATAAACTTCACTTACCGTTGAAGGCCTCTATCGTACACCGACCGATTACAAAAACAAAAACAAACAGGTATCGGTAGATCGTATAAAAGAAAATACCAGAAGCAAAATCTAAATATGAGTGCTTTAATAACAACAACAAATAAGCTCAAATAGAAATTCGTACAGACACTTCATAAAAGTAAGATATCAGCGGTTAACACAAAGCACACATCAAAATAACTACAGCTAAAGTAAAGATTAAGAGATTACATCAAAATTGACATTACATAAATAAGATCAACTTCCTCATCTTTCGAAGTCACTCAAAAATAAAATTATTAATATACAGGCTGTTATCTAAAGTGTGAAAAAACTTTGATGGAAAATAGTTTACCTCAAAATAAAAAAAAAAATAGATGTGATACAGCCACACAACTTCCTTTTACAGTGATCTTATAATTAGCCAAAAATTTTATTTTAAATTTTTAAGCATTTGTCAAAAATTCTCAAAAATTACAAATTCTGCAAAAACGGTACAAAATAGAGCGTTAGTTGAAGAGACAAATTTTCTCTAGAATTTTAAGCTGAATTCAAAAGGGTAATAATATACCAGGTGTTCTATTTAAAATTGGAGTTAATAAAAAAAAATTGAAAAACAACAAAAGAAACCTATTTTAGAAGTATTCAACTGGAAAATCACCTATCTCACATCGATACACATTAAACATGTAATAAAAATGTGGAGTTTGAAAAAAATCGTTAGAGTCGATTTTGAAAAAATCGAAAAAAACTGAAAAATAGTCAACACCTACTTCCGGTTGTGCGATTTTCTCCAAAAGCTTGCTGTTGCATCTACATAGTACAAAAACCAATATATGAAGTTTCAACGCCAGACCTCTTTTCCTTTTTGAGATATTCTGTTCACAGACACAGACAGACCAATGAAAAAATAAATCTATTTTTTGGGTTCAGGGGTGAATCCAATACTTCCTTTATTGTAAAAGGAAGTAAAAAGTTTTAGGTCGGAAAATGCATCTTAAGGGATCTACAGCCCTAAGAAAGGTGAGATTTTTTTTAATTAAAATAATACAAAGAAAACAAATTTTGGAGTAATTTGGCATATCTATGCGATTTTTTATGCTGAATTAAATGCTATTGACAAAATCTGGTGTGATACACGCACACAACAAGCTTCTTTTTACAGTGATCTTATAGTTACCCAAAAATGAGATTTTGAATTGTTAAGCATTTGTCAAAATTTTCCAAAAATTACAAATTCTACAGAAACCGTACAAAATAGAGCATTAGTTGAAGAGACAAATTTTCTCTAAAATTTTAAGCTAAATTCAAAAATGTAGTAATATATGGGGTGTTCTATTTAAAATAGGAGTTAATAAAAAAAAGAAAAAACAAAAGAAACCCATTTTAGAGTTATTCAACTTGAAAATCACTTA
The DNA here is from genome assembly GCA_940337035.1 of Agriotes lineatus. Lineage (NCBI taxonomy): Eukaryota > Metazoa > Arthropoda > Insecta > Coleoptera > Elateridae > Agriotes > Agriotes lineatus. The sequence continues at coordinate 231,075 of CALNHX010000583.1, read as the reverse complement.
TCTCACATCAATCCACATTAAAAATGTAATAAAAATGTAGACTTAAAAAAATCGTTTAGCCGTTCTTGAAAAAATCGAAAAAAAACACTGAAAAATCACAAGAGTAAAACGCCATTATTCCGGTTATGCACGTTTCTTTAAAAGCTTTCTGTCGCATCTAGATAGTATACAAAACCTATAGATGAAGTTTCAGCGCCATATCTCTTTTCGTTTTTGTGATATTCTGTTCACAGATACACAGACAGATCAAAGAACAAATATATTTTTTGGGTTCAGAGGACTCTAAAACGTGAAGATCTGTTAAAAACTCAATTTCGAAAATATAGGATGAATCCAATACTTCCTTTACTGTAAAAGGAAGTAATAATTGGCATTTGTTTAAAATGGGTAATTTATGCATAAACTGGCTAGACAAGGGGGAATGTCATAACTGGTTATACTCAAAATGTTAGTCAATTTTGATTAGGTATGAGAAAGCGTTAGGCATTTTACATCAAAACGGTGATGTTATCTAGAATAGCTGAGCGCATTAGTTTTCGGGAAAAGCGAACATAAAGTCGTCCCAATGTGTTTTTCCATTTAACCTTCTCTGAGCTGTACCTGTTAGTTTAATTATTGTAAATAGCATTGGGTTTCATAGTAGTTTGTAAAACTGTATTAAAAATAGTGTTAGCCTTGATTTAAACAAAATGTAATCAGAGTAAGCTGGGAAACAACGTTAAACGATGAAGTATCGAAAACAAACAATTGGAGGGGGAAAGCCAAGCTGAAAAGTGTTGTGATTTTGGCTTCCCCAATAAATAATTGTAAAATTGTGAATAATTACCCTTTTACCAATTAAGTGAATCTAAAAATTAATTGACTGTCATGTGGGTGTGCTGGAGTGGAGTGCATTTGTTAGTAGCACCTCTGCAAAAGGTTGAAAAAGAATTTGTAACGGTACATCGAGTGTGAGTTTATATTCCGGTGGCTGTTTTTGGACATCCTAGCAAAGTAATCGGAGCCCCTGGAAGATGAGGTAGGCAGTGATCTTTGTGGAGAGTTGCGAATCCCTGGGTGTAAGCAACGGGAACAGCTGAAATCAGTTTTTGGTATCACAGCGGACCAGCTACAAAAATCGTTTTGCGGCTGCCTTCATAGGCCAAGCATCCTCGGACTGGCTAGGAGATCGAGTTGGGCCCTAATTACATTCCCAATGCAACAAAAAGGCCAAAAAACTTGATTTAAACGATAGAATTTGGAGCATTTCTTGGTGGCGTCGATTTTTTAGCACTTTCGACAGAAGCGCCCTTTGATTGTGTTTTGTTTTGTGACTTGTATTCACTTACGTCATTTGTTATCAAATAGGCAACGCTTTAATTATACGTAATCAAAGATAATTGTCGTTTAATAGCGAACTTGTGTTTGCGATTTGTTAGAACGCTATACTTAACTCAATGTTCCTTTTAGTTAAATAATATTCTGTATGATAGCTATCCCGTTAGTTAAATCGCCAATACATATAGAGTTTGTTTTCAAATTACATAAAATAATACCACGTTAATTGATATGATAGCAAGTGTATTTCTTATATTGATACACATCCAAATAATAATTCCTAGGATGTAGGGACCCGACCCATATGATATAAAAAGTCAATTATTTATTTAGCGGAATTAATAACAACCATAACAATGTATAGAACTGTTCTTCTTACTTTGATGTAAGCTATCCACCATAATATTTTCGTCACACCTTCGATGACACCCTGTATAAACATTACAATAGACTCGTTATAAAAATTATACGGAGTTATTGAATTCAAAATTAATCTAGCCGTTACTACAAACAAATATTAGAAATAAATGGTTAAGTAATTGTATGTATGTTGTAGTATTGCTACCAAAAAAAGGCTAGGACAAGGATTTTTAGTCGTGTAAATCTGAACTTTTAACTGGCAACTGAAATGCGAATAAATTTAAAATTAATTCTAAATATCTCTTTTAACAATGCCTAGAATGAATTTAGTGTCAAAATTTGGGATTATTTCTTGCTTACAAAACGATATTGTGGTGAAATAGTATGGGGAGTAATATAAGCAAATAAAAAAATCTAACTAATCATTGACCTGATTTCGAAGAGCGAATATAACGCTAATTAAATAAGTCTCCTAGGCCCTCCAAAAAGCTATATTCTTAAATTTAATTCAGGGGAGAGTATTGTATTGCTAAGGCCTTTGGATAACGAAAAGTATGCATAATTACATACAACTAAAGCTTTGTCAAACAACATATTCCGTCCCCTTCGCCCTCGATCTTAACAGATGGTCAAAATGGTAAGTCACAAAGGTTGATTGGTTACATACCAATCGTTAATAAATCAAAATTCGTAAACAACGTTACATAATTCAATAAACAAGCACAACTAGACATAAATTACCAGTATAATCTATTAAATTAACAAAGAAAGTAAATTGTAAAAAACAAATTAATAGTAGAAGTTAGCAGATTTTAAATGCATTCGATTAATTTTGGTACACATCTTATTAAACTTCTGCAATCCTAGAAGCTCTGAATTGAAGCAACAAGCGCACTGGATTTATTCCGTGAATTTTCTAGGAGCCCGATATCTCGAATGGAGCAAGCACCATCGGCCTCTAGCTATTTCTGTAGTAGCACTAATGTTTTAAAAACTTTCGACGCCATTCGGGAGTGTGGCAGAAGATATAAAAACCTTCATCTCGCGTTCCCCATGATGCAGAAAGTTTGCTAGCGGATCTAATATTCCAAACATTACTTGAGTCGCGGAATTTTCCACGCTCTATAAAACAGCTATTCGATTAAGAATGCTCAAAAGCGCCCTATGGACGCCGGAAAGAAAAAAGCTTAGAAATGCATTATTCTCCTATCAATCACGTGAAACATAGGATTGCAATTTATACCTACAGGTGGAAAACGGTCGCAAAAAATGTGACAAACCATGACAAATCTACATACACCCTACAAGAAGCAAGAACACAAGTAAGTTATTCGGAAGTTACCGCAATGTTGGACGGCCCCGGCTAGAGGCAAAAACACCTTTTCTTTCCAACCGAACCGCTTTCCACAAGCGGTGCCATTTGTCTTTAATAATTCTTGTTTCAAAAATTACCGTTAAACACGTAGCGCCCTCTTCTTAACTGGCACCCAAGGCGTTGCGTTGGTAGTCTAGGCCCACAAGCGTTGGTGACAAGTCCACAGGCGTTCGAGATGCAATTGGCGATCCCATGGCATTCTTTATTTCTATTCTATGTGCGTACATTGTATAATTAATTTTAATTTAGCTATTGACCTCTATTATAAAGACCACTAGAAGTATTATATTCCGACTGTTCTTAATCTATTGCACTCGTAAATAATGCAAACATACAACCCATACTGGCTACCCATAAAGACAGAGATAATGCAGACAAATAATCTAATCATAATTATCCAGACCACACCAAAATATTACATTTTAAAGTTATTACAATACAACCTATTACTGTTTGGAGCTGATTTGTTTCCTTACATTTGGAGTATTGAAATTAATTATTTTTATATTACAGTATTTAGTGAGCGGATGGACCCACGAGGAAATGCTCGACTTTGAGGCGTCTGGCCCGGGTTCGATTCTCTGGGGCTCTAGAATGATTTTAAAAATCGTACATTTTCCAGCTACCACATTAACGCTTTCGGACGTTATCCCCTAACAAGATTCCTCTTCCTCGATCTCGACTGGTAAGGCTAGCCACCTACTCGACTTACAAGTAAGAAGGGCTTATAGAATCACAGATTTGTGGAACTAAACAGGCCACTGCCCTAATGTAAGAGTGGAGTAGGACTTTAGTAAATATATAGGAACGCCATACAGTATTTATTGTTATTCAGAATTTATTTATTATTTCCCTTTCATGGAGGATTATTATATAGATACCATTAATAGATGCATTAAGTCAGCGCTTACACCGAGTAGATACATTTATTTCTATAGATATTTTTTATTTTTCATTATTTGTTGTATTGAAGTTGTAATCTTATAATTATAATAAAACAAATGGCCAAATATTTTAGTGGCTTTTGTACAATCGCAGTCGAGTTGCCTGATGCATTCTGTTGTTTTTTTTTTCGTACTACTGAGATTGATGCTTGTATATTTTCTTATTACTTCAGCTGATGTGTTCGTGTTTCTGAATTAATTGCACTGAATTTTTCAGAGATAAATTGTACAAAATCACAGTGCTTGCAAATACATGTAAGTAAAATACAAATGGGAATGTTTCAATTATCATTTATAAACTAATTTATTAACTACAAAAAAGAAAATGTACGATATTATTTTTAATATAAAAATTTGCCAAATGATAAGCATTTTTGATATCATTACGATAGACTATATCTATCGGGTGGTTGGTCATACCTCTGAGTATAGGAAATTTATATGGCTTATCACGGTTATGAATATATAATATTATATTTATACATTTAAGGACTAATATATAAGAGTGAGAGCAGATTTATTGATTAATACTTGTTTAATATATACACCTACTTATGACGTGATATATACTTGTTTATTTAGAGAAAGAGATTTATATTAAATATAGTTTTTTAATATTAAAAGTTAACAAGCCTGTATATTTAAGATACGCATATCTATATATATATATATAAATATTTTATTATATAATATATAGAATACAAATAAATATGTCATTTATAGATAAATATATAAAAATTAATTTTATATATAATTATATAATATTAATAATCACTTTAATTTAACAGTTAATTAATATTGAAGGATTAAATATTAATGTTATTTTCTATATTTAATACAGTGTGTTTCACTTTACATGGAAGCACCCTTGTATTTTCTTTGTTTTTGTATGAATCGATTTGAATTTTTTGCCAGTTGTATAACTCACCAAGAGGCATCTATTCATGTCCTTGAGCGCAAATGACGTTTTTAGCCTGGCCTACTACGATCAAGAACATGGGTCGTATTGTCAATATTTTGCATCGCGTTAGAGTTACAGCAAAAAGTTATTAAGAAAAGTTGTTTAGAATCAAAAGAATACCCCAGATACCGATTTTCCTGTAATAATTCGAATTTTTAATTTGTATCCATAAATTTGTCCAAGTTCCAAATTTCAACTTTTAATTTGGTATCAAATGGTGTCATGGAAAAACAACATTTTTATTATTGTTGCAAACGTCATTAGCTTTTAATAATGGCTGAATTACGTTTAACTGTTGCTGAAAAAGTAGAAATAATTAAAATTACTGGTAAAAATGCAAGATCCAATAGAGAAGTGCTAGAATATTTAATGGAAGGCATCCAGGGCGTGCAACTATTTTTCCTGGCACTCAATTTCTGACGATGCAAGCAGCAGCGCCAAAGTTTTGATGGAAATTTAATGCCATATCTTTTAATTCTACTACGAGAATTAGCGTCATAAGCCGCCAAAATCATTTCGTCAAAGGGATGCTTTCGAACTATTCTTCTTGGTCTGAGCCACGGTGTAAGAGATATGTTTGGGATTAACAACATTTCCAATTAAATTAAAAATTTAATTAATTTTTGAAACAGTTCCAGGATAATTAGGTGCACGCCCTGGATGCCTTCCATTAAATATTCTAGCACTTCTCTATTGGATCTTGCATTTTTACCAGTAATTCTAATTATTTCTACTTTCTCAGCAACAGTTAAATGTAATTCAGCCATTATTAAGAGCTAATGACGTTTGCAACAATAATAAAAATGTTGTTTCTCCATGGCACCATTTTATACCAAATTAAAAGTTGAAATTTGAGACTTGGACAAATTTATAGATAAAAATTAAAAATTCGAATTATTAAACGAAAATCGGTATTTAGGGTATTCTTTTGATTCTAAACAACTGTTCTTAATAACTTTTTGCTGTAACTCTAACGCGATGCAAAATATTGACAATACGGCCCATGTTCTTGATCGTAGTAGGCAAGGCTAAAAACGTCATTTGGGCTCAAGGACATGAATAGATGCCTCTTGGTGAGTTGTACAACTGGTAAAAAATTCAAATCAATTCATACAAAAACAAAGAAAATACAGGGGTGCTTCCATGTAAAGTGAAACACACTGTATAAATATTTATTACAAAATTTAAAATATTGCTCACCATTTTTATGGGAAAAAAATGGTAGTGGTACTAATTTGTATGTATGTATGTATTATCATTAACCTCGTTTTACCTTTTGGTGCAGAGGCTGGTGCTTTATATGCATGCAAGTAGCGGTACAATGCTCAACTTGCCTCGGATTCGGGATACAAAGTTGGAGCGCGCCTTTTTGTGCTTGGACAGCAACCATTGTGTGAAGTGTGTGTCATGTTGAGGTGTTGACCTTGTTACTCTATCTCTTAGGTCTGCGGATCTAAGTAGAGCACAGTTAATTTGGTGCCCAACTGTGAATGGTCTCACCGAGTCCGATTCCAATCGCCAACGCTGCGGAAAATTCCGGCCCCCGTGGGATTCGAACCGGGGACTAGCCTAGCGCTACCCAACTGCGCTACCCGGCTTCTTTAGTGGTACTAATTTATAGAATATAATTTTCGGCGTTGGTAAGTATTAAACACTTATTGGGTAACGTTAATTGTACATAAAAATATTAATTTTAAAATTTAAATATTCCCAAATATAAGTAAGGGGAATATCTAAACTTTAAAATTAATATTTTTATGCACAATTAATATTGTCCAATAAGTTTTTAATACTACCCGACGCGGAAAATTATTCTCTTTAATTTAGTACCACTACCATTTTTTTCCATAAAAATGGTGATTAGGAATATGCATAACCGTGATAAGCTATATAAATTGCTTATGTTCACAGGTATGATCAACCACCCGGTATATACTCGTACATAAATATAGGCCACACAGGTTACCTTAAAATCAATTATCTTCATCGGTATTGTTATAGAATATTAACCAAATTAATTTTAGTATTGCTAAGAGCTTCATTAACGCACTGAGTGCGGTAATGGATACATATTACCGCACTCAGGGCTGTAATGGATATTACCGGATTCATTCTATATAAAAAATACATTGAACTAGAATTTATTCATGAATATACAATATTGAACAATACACGATTGCTTATAGCACATAATGAAACTCGTTTGATTGACCCAAGACTCGGCTCACCGCCTCATTTTGGCAATCAAACTTGTTTCGTTAAGATTTTCATAATCAAACTTGTACCGTTAATATCAAATGTAAGGGTTGTTGAGCAATTAATTTCGAAAAACACATTTTTATGTTAAATGTCCTACAAAACACGTGTTTCACTTAGTTTTATTATTCTCGTTCGCATTAAGATTTACCACGCCCCGTTTCTCGATAATTAATACATAAAAACGCAGACAATCAGTTTATGAATTTTAAAGCAAATAATTTCTAGGAAACTCAGACAGATGTTCTGATAAACTGACAACCCTCGCAATAATAATCAAAAAGACAATGAAAATCACTCAAACCAATTCAAAATAATAAAGTGGCTTGCGTGTCGCTTAGAATTGCATTACCCGAAGTGGATGACGCTAATCGTGATCGCATTAAAAATATATATTTTAGAGCCTCGTCAATTCCACCGGCTTATCAACCCTTCATCTGCGTTGCCTTAATACGCCTCTAAAAAGGTTGGGCGCGATTTTACGTTTTAAAACCTCTTCCTCGTAGCTAAATGCCTGCATCATTAACTGGATCTTAATCCGTAATCAGAAAAAAATAATCTCGATCCTTCCTTTCATGCCCAGCTTTTGCAACAGGGGAGAAGCCGTGAAACTAACCCATTTTGACGTGGTGCTGTTTAACGCAAGCCATAAAGGGTATAATTTTTAGATTTGTCTACCTTTTGTCTCCTATACAATGTTAACCCGTTCCCTGCATAGAGATGCGTCCTGCTGAGGTCCCAATAACATCTGGCCTGTAGTGCAGAAAAAGGAGCTTTATCTTCGCTCCAGGCGGAAGCTCTGGATTTCCACACTGTTATTAACTGTGATTGCGTGCGTTGGACTCAAGGGGACTTTACAAGCGAATTTGTTGCAAATTAGTTTAATTGCGAGGTATACATATGGCGGTTGGAGTGTTGATTTTAACGTGATAGAAGCCCAGAAATTGGGGCTTTATGCGTGCTTTCGCGAATTAGGCTGCACCTGGATCTGTCTTGCTCGAATTAGATACGCGGAGATAAAATCAAGAGCATTTTGTAGTTTAGAGAAAGGAAGTCGACACGGGCCACGACTCAGCAGGACACATCCTAAACCGCAAACAAACCTCAAACGGCAACAATGAACTACGTCTGCGAGGACCAATCCTGAAGCACCGATAAGCCGCCTTTTGATATTTGTTACAAGAGCAGATCCGAACAGATACTGTAAATATATAGGAATTCAAGACTCTTGAAACGGTATCCTCCGCCGACACATTGTCACATGTTTGCAGATTGTGCTCTTTTCAGGCTTTTGCGAACAATGGCGACAAGCACATTATATGCTTAAGAGCGATTAAGCTTTGTTGGCCGCAGTTCTGCGCTCATTATATTATGTGCCCCATTAGGTTCTTACTTTTTGTCCGAGCCTTTACTATTGACCAAGTGTAAATGGAATGTTTTCCGTATACATTCTCATACGTCAGTTTGTTTGGTATTAGCGGATTTTGTCATAATAGAAGTGTATGCATACAATAGAAAAATATAGTTCTAAAAGCTTCTGTATATTTACATGTTGCTGACGAATCTATATCCCTTCAACTTGGAAAAGTCCATACAAATTAAACAAATACTAACAACCAACAAAATTTTGAGAAATTTAAAATATTAACCAATTACAATCGTCTTACACTTATAAAACCGACGGCAGCTTTCGACAAAATTTAAAATCTATTAAATATAAGTTAGCTTTTACACGCACTTGATCCATTTAATGTTTTTTGAGTAGCGCCAATGGTTTCAAAATACATCTCTAAAAATATTTTTTATCTTGAACAGCCAGTGAAGTGGCTGCTTTGCTCACTCCTTCGAGTCAGCAAAGTTAAACTTTATTCACTGCATGATCATTACCTTACTAAATTACTGTGAGTAAATTAATAAACTCAAGCACAATATTCAATATTTAAATATATAAATTTCAAATAGAATCATTACGATCATTAATATCTATTGCTGAATATCCTGCAAAAGATGCAATGCGCGAACAGCCAAGTGAAACCATTATATTTATTAGTTCAATATTTTTAAAATTGTATATATTCTTACCGTTCTAGATAAAATTTTATATTGAGCACATGAATAAAGAGTCATTTTCTATCTCGTAGCATTACATCACTCGCTGGGGCTCGAGATCTAAACTTTCTCCTTGATAAAAAAAGTATCATTTACTCCCCTGTACAATAGATAACTATAGTAATGTATTGCCGTGATTCACCAGGGCACAAATTATGTTAAGGCGTTTTGTATCAAATAAATTAGTTTGATTATACCATAGCAACTGATAATCACATACCTTCCTGATTAATAGGTGATAATCACACGCCTTCACAAACGTCACGTTACCTGCTGTCAGTACAATTGTCATAACAACCACACTAACTGTACTTTTAATATTTAAAATACACTATTCAAACATTGTTTATTCACTCGTGATATAATCTAGCCGAATGCAACTCGTGTCTTCTTGATTATCAAATCATTTCTGTTGCCACTCGATATATTGTTTATGTCTTATGTAAACAGAAATGATTATTTGATAATCAAGAACCCACTAGTTGCATTATATATGATACGTAAAAGTACAACGTAAAGGAAATATGTTTGTAAATTAGTACAAATAAATGATAATCATATAACTAGCAGAAGACTCAATATAAAAGGGATTCTAAAGTTAGAAAAATAAATATTTATAATTGCAAAAAGTGCAACCATTACAAATTTCAGTCAAAATCCAAAGGTTTAAGACAAATTAAGTAATTTAATACAAAAAAGTATTTGAAACATACAGCAGTAAGCTGTAGTCTTAAATAGAGTTCAAAATAACAACTAACATTCGAGTTAGACAGATTTATATGCGAAGAAAATGGCAAGAGAGTAGTTTGTGACAGTGCGTGGTTTTGGATTTTACGAAAAAGTAAAGTAGTTTTGGGTGAAGGCAAATAAAATCCAAAATTGTTTGGGGTCATACAGCAAACCAAGCTTGGTTGTGATAAATTGAAAAATTTGGCTGTATTACCCCAAGTAGTCAAAATTGGGTCAAATTTAGAAAAATTAGATCACTGGGACAAGCTTATTTGCTTCAAAGGGTTGTCTATGTAGATGACTAGAAGGTGAAAGGTGGAGATCTTTGCCATGGCCTAGGCGAACAGCGGAGGAGCTACCTGCAGGATGGTTTCTCGCCAAACCCTACATGGAATTCTAACGATATTTGGTAAAGGACATTTCTCGGCAGGATCTACCTAAGGCGCATACGAATTTTAATCTAATTTGGACATTTAGGTGTAGAATTAATGAAATTGTGACTTTCCAGCGTTTTAAAGGCATTTTCCGCCTTTATTATTTGTGTTTCGAGCATAGCATTATTGATTTTAGCTTTTGTCGTTAAAATAGGTGACAAATCACACCATTTCTTCCAGCCAATCGCAGAAGGGCTGACGTATGTTAAACCAATTAGGGGTTTATTTAAACAAATGATGTTTTATTTAGGGCGTTAAAGTTTGAGGAGATATATATTGCTATGATATTAAAATGGTTAAAAAAACCTATAAAAGGTTGAATCACTTAAAACTGGCCAAGATTGGTATAGTACCTGCAAAAATAAGAGAAACTCAATTGATATAATATAAATCAGTATTGATATGAATAATCTATTAATGTTTATTTAATGCACCGTTTTGAAGTTCAATTGACAATAGAATGGCCAAACGCAAGTGGTTTGAACTGTTTAAAATTGTTTATTGTACATATGAGATGCATTACAGAATGTTGCAATCTGCTGAAGTATAATTTACCTTTGTTAGTGTGGCGGTTTGTTTATAATCTAGGAAAGATTCAAATATGTTTAAAAAATGATAGATAAATATTGCTAACCTAAAAAAATTACTTTTGTCAAAATTTTAACTAGATTGATCTAAGTTGATAATTAATACATGTCCCTTCTGTAAAAGAGTGCCAAGAGATGCAATAACCAATTGTTTATGTTTTTGAAAAAAAAATTTTATAAATTGTGACAAATATTAAACATTTCTTCCAGAATTAAAGTAGAACTAATGAACTCCGGGTAGAATTTACTTAAAACATTGTTAAAAGTGATTATTAGTGCACGTTATCTATATAAAAGAACTGTCATCATAATTTGAAGAAATCAACACAGAAGCTGTATAACCAAGCGAGTTCCAGGGCCAACTTCTAGCAGAGAGGATTGCAGACACGTGGCAACAAAAGTGAAGAACGCAAAATGAGTCTATTTAAAATCAATTCTAAGTACTGAGCTACAGACAATATAAATTAAAAAGATTAACAAAGGCATATAGGAATTCTAAATTCGTTTAATTTAGATTTATAAAGTAATTTTGTAAACCTAAAGTTTACACATTTACTTAATTATTGGAAGTTTCATCAACAAAATTTGTTTAAATTGTCAAAAGTACCAGCAACTTCAAAAATAGACATTAACAATCAATTTAATATTAAAGGATTAAGAAACAAATATGACAATTGTCATTTGAAGGTTTAATTTGATTATATTAATAAAATGTAAATATTATCTTTTGAAATATTTTTTATTTCATTTTTTTAAGTACATTGCAATTGAGTGCAGTGTGTTGTCAGATATCATACAACAACTACCCTGCAGGTTGACAGTAATATTGAGCTAGCCGAGTAAACAATTATATACAAGAAAGATATCTACAACAAGGTAGCGTAGCCCTTGTAAATAATTGATATTTAGTATGATGTTTTTAGAATAGCTTTCTCTTTGTGTAAAAAAATTAAAATCAGAGTAAGCTTAGCATTTCATGCAACTAAAACAAAAACTTTAAACAAAACAATTACGGTAGCTTCTTCAAGAGAGTTAGTTAGTTTTGATGTGCTATTAAATAGCTAAGTTGACTACAAGTTGTGTTTTATTAGGAGCGTGTGTCCTGGGTGATTTGCGAAAGTTTTTCCTGAGATTGTGCTTTCGCACATGGAGATACTAGGCATCAACTTCATCCAGTGTAAGCAAGGATATTTCGATGTTATTTTACGGAGATCCAGCCAATTTTATAGGTGCATGTACAAGTATATAAGCGAGCAGTGTACGTGTAGTGCAGCGGAGCCCTACAATAAGCCCCCCAGCTTCAGTTAAAGAAATCGAGGCCATCGAGGTTGCAACCAACATCCAGGTGGGTTTGAGTGCAGATTTGGACCTACCGAACAGAAGGCCGGCAACGACATCTTGTCCAGAGCATCGTGGAAGTTCCAGGTTGGTGCAGGTAGCCCGAGATTCATCGCAGCAGCCATCTAAATATCAGATTTGCCATGTGTCGTTTTGTGATTGTGTTCGATTGGCGTCGGTTGGCATCCCTTCCGGTTCATGGCGTCCGAGAAGTGTTTTGTTTTGTGACGCGATGTACTTACGTTCAATTATTATTGCATAGCAACAGCGTTTACCGCGTGGGGATCTACGATTTATTTAAGCATTCACAGCTTGTTTATACTGTCAAGACCAGTGAACCATCTTGAAATTAATGTATTTCCCATCAGTTAGAAATACTACACTTGTAATATCCCATCAGTTAAATAGCGGGCATACAGAGTGCGTACAAATTAGTTTGTAATCAGACTTCTGCATAATTGTTAATAGCAAATTATTAGTAGTTTAAAAGTTGGATGTAGCCACCTAACCCTGTAGATAGAGTAATTTATTTATTTATAAAGTTAGAATAAAAATATTAGCCGGGCACATATTAATTAGGACCGTTTTCTAAATAATTTAAATTCATTAAACCCATAAAGAGGCCATTATTAGCATCACAATATATATATTTTAACGCTTCTTTCGGCCTTTTGACCTTTTGCTTTTATTCATTCTTTATGTCACTATTTTAGCTGTTAAATTTAAAAACAAGAGTACCTATTGTAAATAAATTTGTACATGAAATGAAATTTCCACATTCAAATTCGTTACGAAATTGGTTGTTATTATTTGGGAGTGTGTAGTCGTTTTCCTAGTGATTTGGAATCCGTACACTTCGATGAGAGTTCTCCAAGGATCTACAACAGCGAATGAAGGATCTTGACCGTCGCTATTTTTTCACAAATTTGAAGTCCATCATATGCATCTTACGTACATCGACGTAAAAGTGCACCGACCGAATAAAGATACCAGTGGCGTACGTAGGACGCTTGTTTACTCTTTGCAATTTTCACTGTGTTGGCTCGCGACTTAAATATTGGTGGACACATAGATGTACAAGACGTTAAGACCAAAATTTCACAATAATATAAGAAGAACTTTCTTTGATCCTGACCTTTGGGAAGCAAAGGTGTCAAAGATAAATTGTTGCCTATATAGAAAGTCAAACAAGTTATTTAATTTTTATTGAACCCTGAGAGCGAATTTGTTTTAATCGTTGGGTCACATGCTAGAATGCTAGTATAAAAAGTATTTTCACAAATAAAATAAAATCTGCTTGTGGTCTCCCAAGCCTTTAAGCATCATACTTTTCAGATATAAGCTTTCGATGACAGGTAAGGCAAGTCTAGCCCCTGGTTTCGATAACAACACTTGATCCAGCAGATTTTTTTTTTGTTAGGCATGGTGCAATTACACGTTATAAAACTAAGTTTTTTTTTAATTTAGAAAAAAGAATATAATTAGTGAAAATAAATGAGGTAGGATAAAACGACAGTATATTGTGAGACACTACTTGCAAGCTCAAAACTGACAGCAACATGATATTTTCTTATAATACTCTGCATGCATATTACTATTGGCCCTTTTAAAGGCTTACTTTAATGGTACAGAGAAACATTTGTGCCAAAACTCAGTATTTGTTTGAGGTTTTCTTTAAATTTTTCCTAGTAGTACTATGCCCTTGCCCATTCTTGCTCCAAAAAAACTACGACACTCCAAAGGCGGAGACTTTTGAGAAGTTTCTCCTAGGGTACTAAGGCACATTTGTGCCAAAAATTAGGACTGAATTACTTTTTAGGTTTGCCTTAAAATTTTCGTGAAGTGCCTGGGCTAATAGGAAAATCAACAAAAAGTAGAAGGACAACATACGAAGAATAGGTAGTAGACGAGGTAAAAAACTACCCGAAATGAGAAAAATGCCGAGAGACGAAAGGCATATTTATAAAGAATGGACTGACGGCTTGGCGCTCTAGGGACATACAGGAATGGCCAAATAAGAAAAAAGTAGAATAAGAAGATCGGCTTTATCAATTTAAAATTATGTTATCAAAGTTACCCCACAATGATCGGAGACTTTCATATGGCACAATTTTTTCTCATAAATTATTAACATTATCAAAAAATGTATTCCAGCTTCCATCTAATTATGTATAATAACATAATTTTGCAGGGACTCTTATACGTCATATAAAAAGCCACAAAGAAAAACATTGCAAAATACTCAAAGTTTCCTCCCCTATATTCGACGATTGTTTTTGAATAGGTCTACCTGTTGCAGTTTTAGAATTTTAATCGGTCATAAAACCAGTTTTACAGAGATACAACTAATAATAATGCTTTTCTCTAAAATTGCACCAATACAAAAAAAAATAGTGCATTGTGTTTAATGTGGCTCATAGTCAATCATTTGTGAGTTGTCAGTGTTATCAGAAATTATACACTTCACATATAGTTAATTGGAAAACAATTTCACTCGTCAGACAACATTAATCGACACCAATTTTGATACGCATATCAAAATAACAACGTGATGACCAGCTTGAAGTTATAATAATTATTTTCTCAAGTACATAAGCAGTGGCGGCTCGCTATAAGGCAAAGGAGCGGTGGCTCTACCATAATTCAATAGTCATTCAACATACCTTTGTTCTAAGAGAAACCTCTTTTGTATACTTATGTTTTTATAATTCTTCTTATTAAAACTTAAACAAAGCACGAGTAATTGTTATTTCATGAATATGAACTGTACGATAACGGCTGCTTACCTCAACGGACGCATTTATGCCAGATCGAAGCTGCTCTCAGCTTTTTGACAGTATATAATCCACAGCAAAGGTAGAGCGATAAAAACTAGGTCCAAATGTAAAAATATTTTAACATTCGATGATGCTCAAGCGCCTAGCAGGCTCAGCCTGACCTGACCGCTGCGATAACGCTCGTGTGTCGAGTGTTGTGATTGCAATTATCTCACGTACGCTGACTTCATCGAGTTCAGATGAAGAAAGGCTGCGTTCGGAAAGCATATTCGGAAGGCGGTGTGTACAATTTCGACAGATAACACGTTGGGGTTTTCGTAAATCAATTACGGTTACCATTTTATACCTCTAATTTACTGGTAATTTATGCCACATCTTGAAATAATCTACATGAACCAGGCAAGCATCAATATATCTCAAATAATATAAGTGCAGCCAAGTTTACTATGATAATTAAAATTGGTTTAAAATTGTTAAAAATGCACCTTACTAGAGGATTTCTTTTAGTTAATTAAGAATATACATTTTCATTAAAAAAACCTCTCTCACTTAAACTAACAGATGACATGCTAATTCCCGCTGAACAAAATGTCATTGGTATAAATTTTCCAAAAATTTAATTTCTTCACGAGAAAACCGTGGAAAAATTTAAACCAATGGGATTTTGCTCAACTGAAATTTGCATATCATCAGTTATGGGTCTTGAAATTGAGTATTTTAATTCTAGTTTTTGGTCTGATTTTTTAATAATCAAAGAGAAAATAGATCACAAGCATGTAATTAGAGGTGAACTAAGCACACATTTTTGGTTTTTCATAAAAATGTGTTTGCTCAATTTGTTAATGGAATCTGTATCTCTGAATGTGGTAAGTCACATTCTTGAGGAAATTCACCTATCTAATTTTTCAACATTTTGTGTTTCAGGTATCATGTAATTTTTAACTTTTAATTTTTCTAAAGAAGCCACAAAGTAGCGAAAGGTAAAATAAATTTTAACAATTTAAAAAAATTTTAATTATTATAATCAACTTGCATGCGACTTCTTCACGAGGAAAACCGAAGTGTTTTTTTCTCTCCAACAAATTAACCTGTAATGTTTGGTAAATGACTAATAACTCTACTGATTACAAAATAAATTTCCCCACTTTATCGTGTTACTATAGTAATATACGGTATGCTTTTAGAAAAGTATATAGTTACTCTGTACTTTATACAATTTTCATTTGAATCGAAAGTGTAAGTAAATTATTATTTTTGTAATTTTCAAATTTTAAGTATGTTTATTTATGAAAAGTGATGCTTCGATTTATTTCTGTATCAAATAAAAATTTACCAATAATCAAAACCATAACGTGTCTAAATATTTGTTTCATTGCAGACGTTCTAAGTACATCACAAAACCGTAGGTAAGTTGTTTGTTTACATTTCAAAGCCCGTTTGAAAACGTAATATTGCATATAATAAAGTAATTTCCTTTTATAAAACAAAAGCTCTTTATAGGGCGTTTTAAATTGGAAAATGCGCCGTGCTAAACGCGTTTATAATGTTCATTTTTAACGGGATGGCGTCTCTGTAATCTCCTTTCTGACATTCTAAGTACAAAATGAAATTATTATGATTATTAACGATGCTAACAATATTCGAGCATGGTACAAATGACTTTTAAATTGAATTGCAAGCTCGAGGCAGGGCGTTTCAAAAATGGAGTACGTAATGAGATTAGTTCCAAGATAGAACGGCAGATGGGAGCTGCTATAAAAATGCTTTTATTATATTTGCGAGCTACAATGGGCCGTTTAGCGACAAATTGGCACATTGTTACTCCGGCTACGCGAATGTTTCAATTGTTTTATACTCTTTGTGCTCCCCTTAATCCGATTTCGCTGATGCGATAGTGTTTTTAATCACAAACAAATGACTTTCGGCCCCATTAACTTTCATAAGATTGTTAATCTCCCATTGTTAGCGCTTTTGTGCGGATTTTTAGTTTCGTATCGCGCGTTTTTCGCTTCGAAATTGATCGCAAAGGCTCCGCCTGAGCAAACAGTAAGCGTCACCGTGTTATTATAAATTTAAACGAGTAATTAAACGAATTAGCCGTGATTATATGTTTCTAAACGGCCAATTACGATTAGAGCTGCTTTGACGTCAAATTGCATAATGATGTATCACTCGAGTGCAAACAGCGCCATGGAGGCAAATTCATCAGTCTGCCATAATGAAACTAAATTGTTTAAACGTTGGTAACACAAATATTGGAGCGTTCAAAACCGATTTAATTTCCGGCGGCCGGGCCGCATGACTATGGTAATTATGGAGCAGGTGGCGCCCTCTCTCGCAGCGACGAGATGGAGAACTAATCACCAACGTAACCGCAGTTAGATTCCCATTATTTGCCCACTAGATTCTATTGATTTCTGTTAACAAGTTTTAATTGAACAGCAGACTAATTTGGATACCTTGCAACATTGTCCTTTACTAACATTAACGGTGCTTGTTTGAATTGAAATCGTCTCTCCTTACAAGGCAATTATTCCTTAATTGCGTGCATAATTTTACAGCTATTTTGATTTCTAAAAATTTTAACTGTTGGCAAATCAATCTATATAATTATTTTACCACAATGAGCAATAATCCATCAATCTAATTCTAATTAAAATTCCTCTGTAATTGCACAGAAACGAATCACCTTACCATAGTATTTATGTTTTTTGAATTTCTCAAATCAGCAAAATATATTTCTTAAGTGTATCAATAGAATCATAAAAAGTACTTTAAGTAATTTTTGGTACTCAACGTATTTTAAAGTATTCTAAGCAGGTACTTTTTTAGATATGCAATAGTACCAGTATTATTTTTGAAGCTATGAAGGTCTTATACGGAAGTAGTATTGTAAGTCATTATATTTTTCGTTTCAATTTTGATTCCAAAAACCACATCCATAATATTATTCTACAACAATTAAAAAAAGAGTTTTTAAAAAAATATTTAATTTACTACCTACTTTGTTTTGTTCAAAATTATCTAGATAAGGAGGCACACAGGCTTCCCCTATGTTAAACCTGTGCAAACTAAATTGTGCATCAAACTTAAAGCTTTGTTTAAAATCTCACAGTAATAAGTAGTAATACATAAGCGAAACAAAAAAGACTAATAGGAAATAAATAGATTTACCAGTAACCTAAATATTTGTATTGCTCCTAACTAACGTACTTAAATATAATAAAATCTGTATCATAAAATTGGCGGTGTCTTTCTTTGTATGTATGTATGTTCGCTATCTCCATCGAAGATACTGGACCGATTAAATTGTATGATGGCTTAAAATTTTGCTACTTTTTAGACATAGATCGTAGGCCGGTTTTTATTTTCAAAAAAGTACGAAAAAGTAAAGTAAAATTAAATTAGGATCTTATGAAACAGCTTCGGTTAAAACAGCTGATGTGGTACGTTCACAATGAACTCTTCAGCGTCGATTTCGAAGTCAAATTTAAAAGAACAATTAAATCGTGTAATTTCAATGTTGATCTATCAACATTTTTGTATGTATAATTGGTAAGGTTGTATGTGTTTCGATTGTGACATAGCACATACCACTCTTTCCCACCGAAGCGTAGCTTGGGTGATTCACTACCTAGTTATTAATATTTCACAAGCACTGGAAATACTTTTTATTATGAGAAAGTAGAATTCTTGTGAAAACTAAGTTTCCGTCACTTTTTAAGCAACAAACGCCATTTATTTAAGAACAAATACTATTTATTTAGAGAGAAGTATAAGTACATAATACTTTATAACTATAACGTATTGGGAGTAAAAATTTTAGCACAACTTGAGTGCCTACATTACTATAATATTTTTTGTCTTTGTCTTTATCGAGTCTTTTTATCAGTATGACTATCAGTTAATATACATGAATTTTACAAGGCTAAGGTAACTAAAGCACAAAGTAGTAATTACTTTAATTGGAATAAGTACATTTCGATACTGAATACCTCAACTCTATTCATTACTTACGTTATAATTTTATATATATTTTGAAAATAAATTCTTGTCATTTGAATTAAGAGGAAATACAGACAGATCCATAAAAAACCAATTAGGGTAGGCTGTGATACGTGTTATACGTTTGGCAGTACTGAAGTACTGGTAGTAGGTTATGTTTTGTATGTTGTTTGACACAGACTGACGTAAAACTTAACCTGCAAATCTTGAATTTCACATAGACTAACAATACACTTCAGTACTGCCAAACGGATAACACATATCACAGCCTACCCTAATTGGTTTTTTATTGATCTGTCTGTATTTTCTCTTAACTCAAATGACAAGAATTTATTTTAAAAATATATATAAAATTATATAAATAGGAGTTTACATAGCGCAGGGGTTTTATCAGAACTCTATAGAATAAAATCAATAATAAAATATCCCTAACGTTACCCAGGGGAACTGAATAAAGTATTTTTAATTCTCGTTTCTTTATAATAATAATAGTAATCATGCATGTCTTTATTACTGGTTTAATTACAAGATCAAATAATAAATACGTAACAATGAAAAGAGCTACTAGAGAGTAACAAGAATAAAAGAGCGGAGTTCAGATGTCCAATTATTGTAAGTTGGTCCCTACCTTTTCCTGCCTATATAAATGATTTGTTTTAAATAAATTCCGTTTGTAAAAAATACAAGATAAAACACACACGTAGAAAAGTAGTGAAACATTACTTACTAAAACGGCAGATACAAAAACGATATTAGGTTTATAACGGAAAGATCTTTCAAAGAAGGCGGTTTTGTAAAAAGGGGCTATGGTAATAGGCGTTCTTTTCTGTTTGATGCTGTGATGGCAAAATAGTTTTAGCGCCTTATGAATTGGCCAGTGGTTTTGCGGGAGTGTAGTTTATGTTTGGTGAAATTTGCCCTCGCTGATGGTGGCGGCTTATGCAACCCCGGCGGTTTTCTGAGAAATTTTTTCAGGTGCCAATTCCGGAAGAGTAAAGGGCTTTGCTGACCTATTTCTACACGAGGCCTAAATTGATTTGGGGTAAGTCGATTGAAGCATTTCGTGCCGTGATATAAGGCATCCGTGATTTTATTTTGGGTTTTTTTGTTTTCTTTATAGCCACAGGTTGAGAGCTTCCCCTAATCGCTATTCTCACATTGAGGGCGTCAACCTTAACCTTGTATGAGCTTTGAAAAGCACATGTGGTTCCCGATCTTTGTATGGCCTGTTTAGAGTTTTACTTTACATGAATCTGTGACAGCTACGCAACTTTTCTAGTAAGCAGAAAGGGGCTCGTTAAAGTAACATGTTTTAATTTCCCTTTATTTAAAACCATTTAATACTGTGTGCCGTGAGCCGGTGCTGTGTACCTCATTTAATTGCTACAGTTACGTACCAAATTCCGTCAGAATTCTGGAAGCCTTAGTTTGGAACTCTCGCTGTTATGTACGGTTTGCTTCACGAATTAAGTACCTGAAGATACTCTTCCATGGAGCCGGCGTTAATCTCCATTACATCTTTTTAAACTATCGTAGTGCTTAATATAATTTATATTTCTACTTTTTAATCAGTCTTTTAAGCTAACTTTCTCGCAAGCCGAGTTTGTGTTATGTGTCTTAAATTTTGGTCTAGATTTACTACCATATGATAACATTTGCTTAGCAAATAAACACCTGTACTTTATAGGATATGATACTGAATTCGTGATTATAATGCTGGGATACTAGTATTGTGGTTTTGTTATTGCTACTGCTATCTGTGCTTGTGTTGAACTTTTTTTCTTCAGAATAATAATTTTATTGAAGTTTACGAATTCTCTAAGATACACTTGTCGTTAATTAAAAGATTCATTGCCATCATTTTGGCTAATTAATTTAACCAAAAGTACTTAAAAAACTGCACAGCATCTCCCTGAGTTAGTCCTCGGGGCAATTGTATCCACGTAGTCATCAATGCTATATTTTGAAAGGTCTAGCCGGCGAATCAATTAATGCTAACACAGTTTACTAAAAAGGTAAGCAAAGTTTCCTGTTGCTGTTATTTTATGATAATGTAAATGCCAAGCAATTTGCAACGTTAATCTATTATCGATATTAAGCCATCTTCCTTCATTGCAACAACTTGTATGGTATGAGCTCGAATTTTCTAATTCGGAAAATATAACGTCGACAAGAATTTTGCCCACGGTGAATTTGTTGTAGACTATCTTGTGCGAGATATGGCACATATCAAGGCGAGCAGTAAAAAAAATAAACAAAAAAGCGCTTCTCATAACATAGCCTTAGTCCCAGTGGTTAAATAATGCAAATAAAAGTTTTAAATCTATGTAAGCGTTTCGTACAATAACATATGTAACAAAACTTGGGATTTTTTCAGCTAGAGAAATATAATTAAACGATGCATTATCAAGTCGCCATTGAAACCAAAAAATTTATGATTATCCGAAATAAGAGTAGACATTTTGCAATCACATTGATCAAAATGTCTTAGAAACTTGAAACCGAATGAGTATGTATCAAATGGTTCATCTTCAGAGACCAAAATGTGTTAGTTTCAATAATTTATCGACCTATAAGAGAATCGGTACAAGCAATAATCTAGTAGGAATGCAAAGTTAAAGGATAAACATATTAATTTGTAGTTTAATTTAGTTATTTTGTTGCATCATTTAAAACACCATTTCATTTGTTTACAGTTTCTGTTATAGATTGAATTTCCTCTATAATCATTTGTAATTATTATATAATCTCTAGTTGTAGCATGAACACATTCGATCATTGCGATTGCATCAAGTGTTCTCTTCTCTTTTTGACCAATTTACAGTGCTATTCGCTTTTAATAAATAAATGTTTACTTAATTTTAAGTAAATGCTTTAATACATTGCTCATGCAGTTACTATAATATCAGTTAATACATTTCTGCTATTGTTGATGCTAAGCAGTCATGGAAACAATAGTTCCTCCTGTAATATTGAATACGAAGGTAAACTTACGGTATTAACCTAGTCAAGCCGAACTGAAAATAGGAAACTACGCCCAAAAAATAACCAGAAACTGAGAGAATCCTTTAAAACATAGAGCAACTATATTATCAGTAGGCATCTCTAATGTCTATCTAATTTAGTACAACAATCAATCTTGTACTTCTGAAGACTGCAAAATGCTAGTAACTAATGTGTTGGGCTATATTTTATCTAGATGCACATACTAGTATATTCAGGGGAGTCCTGCAATGCAAGTATAAAGTCCGGAATAGTTATTTTCCAGATAACTTATGCCTCGAGTTATTCCGAGTATATCCCTGAAGGCGTTCTACAACATCCGGGCAAGAGCGGAATAGCTATCCCGGGAATAGTAGCTCTGGCGAACGCTTTTACTTCACATTGACAAAATCTAAAGACGAGCATTTTGAAATTTGGTGGAAGTTTGTTAACAAACAGAAATGACGGGAGAGAGGTATTATTGAACGGACAGCAAATAAAGTTTGCTTTTGAGTATACGTATTTAGGACAAAAATTTACATTAAATGAACAAGCGGGAGAAATCAACAAACGAGTACAACTCACATGGTCGGGTTTCGGAAAGCTGAGAACCGTTTTTAAAGGACTCTTCACACAAACCCAGAAAACCAAAGTATTCAACCAATATGTTCTTCCTATCATAACATACGCTTCAGAAATTTGGGTGTTTACCAAAACTGTCATAGAAAAACTAAAGGCGACATAACGGAAAATAGAAAGAGTTACGCTTTCGGATAGAAAAAAAAGGATAGGAAGAACAATGTAGCCGAACGAGCAACAAGGCAAAAATGGGGGTGGACGGGGCATCTGCTGCTTAGAGATGATGTCAGATGGAGTAGAAAGGTGACCATTTGGAGACCTCGAACAGGTAAACGTGATAGAGAAAGACCCAGAGCACGTTGTAAGTACGATATCGCAATAGGGGAGGACTAGAATGGACACGAACAGCACAAGACCGGAGAAAGAGGAAGAATCTTGAGGAGGCATATGTCCAAAATTGGAGTGGACAACACAATGCTGTTCTATGATGATGATGATGATGACGATGACGATGTTGACTAGCAGCATTATCGACATTTGAACACTTTTGGATGTCACCGTAAGACTATATCCTCAGTAAATTTATCTTTATCTAAATCAAAGGCGTTTAAATCCAGTAAATCCATTTCGTTTAAGAAAAGTTCACACAATAAAATACAAAGAAGGTTGCTCTGTACGACACGCGGAATCGAAATAAAAATTTAACACAAATGATAAAATTAGAAAACTGTTTAACGACGACAGTTGCATTAACCACTCTAATAAAATTTAGGAAGTGATCAGGTTCCACGAATACATAGGTTACGTTTACAAAGAAAGTTGACATGTGACAATGACAACGTGAATAGCCGTTAACAAATAGAAATCTAGGATAACCTTATTCCAAGTATATCCACCCAATTTCGGAGGGATAAGATATACCGCAGTTTTTACCGAGAATAAAGTTATTCCTTTATTGTAGAATCCACTTTTTCGAATGTTATTCTAAGTATAGCTTATTCTAGATATATACTTTAATATGAAACAGTGAACAGAACAAGGCAACAAAGGAAATTTGCGTCGCCAAGTACACGGCGAACGAAACAAAGAGCTCAAACATCTGTTCACCAGCAAATCGCCTCGATCCTACAAAAATTGTAAGAAAACCGTTACCCCCATAAAACAATAAATCGCGGCACGCGAACTCAAAGAAGCACCAATTCGCAAGTATAAACCGCTGCAATAAAAGGGCCAACGGATCGCCAAACCTCGACAACGGAAGCCGACCAAACGGCGCCGCAGCGAAAATTAATAAACCAAGTTCGATCACTAAAACGCTCTTAAATCAGAGTGCGCCAAATCCAAAACCCCACATAAGGGTACCTGCCGATAGGAAAAATCAACCGCCACCTAATAAAACAAACACCAGGGCGCTAGCACATATACAGGTGGAGTAAAAGCAATTTTTCCATCAGACAGCAAATACATGCGGCCCGAGCGCGCCCGAGAGAGCGGCCGAAAATTCAGCGGCCCAGCAGAAACGCATCTTTGTAACGGAGAAATCAGGGCCACGACAAAATACAGCGGGCAAGGATACAATATTACAAATTAAAGTATAATCAACGGAAGGAAGCATCCCAGAAAAGCGTAATTGGTCTCAAAAGTCTTATAAAAATAGCGCGCAACCGATCGAAGCATAATAAACTTTTGAACATACGCCATAAGAGTAATGCTTAATTAAGCTTTACGCGGAACACGGAATTAAAAATTCCAAGTTGAGCTAATTTTTACTCAAAACATAGCAAATTGGGTGTCGTTAGAATCGCCATTTCAACAACTTTTGATTACGACTCAAATCAAGTCGATAATTGATCACGCCGCTCAATTAAACGCTATAAATCCGAAATATATCGAAATGGGGCAAAACATCCCTTCTACTTCGACCAATGAGCGTCGAGATCGCGTTGGACAAAGGACTGGCTCCTTTAAATAGTCAGACGCTGGCAGTAAGAAATCACTCAGCCAAGGAGAGTCCACCAGCAGCCACTTCAGCTTCCAGGACTACCAGCAGCCACTTCAGCTCCAGGGCCAACAGCCGTTTCACTGGACTTAGCTGTCTGCCGTCTTCGTGGGACTTGGAGTTCGAGCCACTTTAGCTACCAGGACCAGCTAGCAGCTCCCGCCTCTCCAGAGCCTATCACCCTCGGGGACTTAGAGCCAATCCTCCACATTGGACTCTGCGGCCTTCCGTCTTCGGGCAAAGTTGGGACCTCGAGCCAATTCCGCCATGGACACCCCCAGGTCGGACACGTAAGCCAGCTCGGATCCGTTGGAGGTTTCTTCTCGCGCCCGCCGCCTGACCTCGAGCCTTGTGTTGCAGAAAGCGCCGCCACGAGGCATTATTCGGCCCATCGCCCAAGACGCCCCCGGCCTCCCCCTTGGCCCAAATCGCCCGCGCCCGGATCCAGGGGCTGAACCGGCCATCCTCGTACTGGGAGGGACGCCTGCCGTCAGGGAGCCCACGAACGCCGACAAGGGCGTTCACCCCGGACTTCGTTGGTCTCACGGACGAGAGCGATCCGGAGCTCGGCACCCCACAGAGGAGCCCGTTGGTGCAGCACCTGCGAGACGCACCTTTTTCCCGGCTGCGCCGCCCGCCGACCCCCCAGGCTCCCCGACCACGGATCCTCAATTGGGACCTCGAGGTGCAACTAACGGACGCCGAGGAAGCCGAGCTCGAAGCCCTGAGGCAGGCTACCTGCCCCGATAGCAGCCCACGTCGCGGCCCCCGCTGGCGACGGACCACCCGTCCCCGGACTCCCCTAGTGGAAACCAGACCCCGCGCCCCGGCAGCGCCCCGCTCCAGCCGCCGTCCCCGAGAGGCCTGCTCGGTCCGCCGACGTCCCAGGAGGACCACCCAGCGCCCGCTACAAGCCGTGCCCCGGACTGCTTCCCGGAAGGACCGGACTGCGACCAGGCCGCGTTCCCCGCCTCCGGCCAGTAAGAAAGGCCGCCCCAGCACCTCCCGCGTTCCCAGCGCCCGGGTCTAGAGGACCCTTTTGTATATATATTTCTTGTCGTGTTTTTTTTTGTTTTTTTTATATATAATATTAAGTTGGTTTGTACATATAATCGTGTCCGTAGAAATAAAAGCATTAAAAGTTTACACCAATCAATTACTAGAATCGACCAGGGTAACGCCCACACCCCTTCTTACGCTGACGCCATTGTGGAATCTACCGCTGAGCTTAGACTGAGGCTTGTTAATTGTCGCCCGGAACGTGGGGCAAACCTGTGGTGGACACCAGAGGGAAGTCACGCCCACTACAATGGTGAAGTCAAGAAGGAAGGGAAACATGGAGACAACTCCGCCAAGGATCAACGAGGAACCTCAGCGGACACCGCGACAAGGAGGAAGTCTGAACAGTTCGGAAATAATAGAAGACAGCGCACCCTCATTTCCGTGTGGACAAAGGACACCGCCTCCAAGTCCCAGCCCAGTGCGACAGGAAGTCAACGAAGACAACCAACAGCAAATGGCACACCACCTTGCGAACCTAGCAGCTACAGCAGCAGGAACCAATCAACCAGCACCACTTCTGGGAGTGGTAGAAAACACCCAGTGGCACCCAGAACAAGCTCCAACAGCACCAACGATCACATTAACCGACGAACAATTCCAGGCACTTTTGGGCCGAATGGCTGTGCCCAAGAAAGTCGATCTTCCACCAACATTTAAGGGCGAGGAGTTAGACCACCCCCAAGAGTTCATCGCAGAGTGCGCCGCCTACCATGCGCAAAGCGGATGTACTACAACAGAACTAATGAAAGTAGCCACAAACTGTCTCCAGGGGAAGGCTAGCCAATGGTGGAAACCATACGCTTCACTCCCACTCTCCTGGAATGAATTTGAAGAAAGGCTGTTAAAGAAATTCGATAGCGCAGATGTACGAGCCTCCTTGAAAACACAGCTCTACGGGCAAAAACAGGGACAGAAAGAAAATGGCGAACTCTTTCTTTTTCGGAAGATACAACTGATACGCCGATTGGACACCGAACAGTCAATGGGAGCCAGCATTCCCGTAATGATAGAACTGTTAAAACCGGCCCTTCGGCCTTATCTACGTGTCGCTGTGTCGGAAACAATTGAGGAACTATTGGACAAGGTGGCTGCGATTGAGAAAGACATGGACGACCGCGCACCAACGCCAAACCGCGAGACACGCCCACGAGAGCCAGCCGAGCCAAATCTACCCCGCTGCTATTTTTGCCCGGGACGCCACTTCAACAAGGATTGCCCACGACGCCACCGGCCAGCGCCACAGGCAACAGGAGAAGCCCCCATGAACGCCCCCGAAGCAAGACAGCTACCGCCGCCGGAAAACTGGCGGAGGCCCGGGCACGTCGAGGCCGAAGCACCGCCCAGGGCCCAACCCAATGCTCCACGATAAGTACGGCCAACTGCCACAACCTCCCGTATATCATGGTGAACCTCGGATCACCACAGCGGGAGATGCGTGCCCTGATCGATTCAGCGGCCACGCATAATTTCATTAGCGCCAAGCTAGTGCAGCATCCTGAGACGGGTAGCTACGCACAAAGAACGGCCAAAATGGCCAAAGAACAGGCAACCCTGACACTACGAGGAGAAACAAGCTTGGAAATGCAGATCGGTAGAAATAACTACGTCATACAGTGCATCATAGCAGAGGATTTAAGGGAGGACATCATTCTCGGTCTACCATGGCTTACGGAACACGAGGCTACCTTTGATTTCGCACGGCGTTGCATACACCACGGCGTGAGGACCCGAGAAACCACTCATTGCCTGGTCGAGCAACACGACCCGCGTCCAGCGAATGACCCGATGGAACTTCCCCAGTTGAAGCATGACTTCCCTCGCGAGCAGGAACACCACCTCTATCAGCTACTAGAAGACTTCCCCGAAATTTGGAGGCCCTCGGCGCCACCTACACGCACCCTGCAGCACGAGATTCATGTAAAAACCGATGCCCCTATACGCAGCCCAAATTACCGATATTCCGAAACAAAAAAGAAGATCATCGCCGAGCAAGTAGAAGAGATGCTGGCACGCGGTTTCATCGAGCCTAGCCAGTCACCACATAACTCGCCAATCGTCATCGTGGAG
Organism: Agriotes lineatus; assembly: GCA_940337035.1. NCBI lineage: Eukaryota > Metazoa > Arthropoda > Insecta > Coleoptera > Elateridae > Agriotes > Agriotes lineatus. The sequence continues at coordinate 203,194 of CALNHX010000583.1, read as the reverse complement.
AAAAAGGATTCTACGCCCCGGTTCTGTTTGGACTTTCGTAGGCTAAACGAAGCCACCATCAATGAGCCGGCGGTACTACCCTTGATCCACGAAACCATCAAAGATCTAGGTTCAGCGAGCATCTTCTCCTCACTTGACTTAAAGTCGGGGTACTGGCAGATAAGTTTACACCCCCAAGCCAAACCCTACACCGCGTTCACGACTCCGGATGGCGCAGCCTATCAGTTTCGAGTCATGCCATTCGGGCTCAAGACGGCACCAATGACCTTTCAAAGGCTGATGGCCCGGGAAGTACTGGTGGGGTACCTCCATAAATTCTGCCTCGTGTATTTAGATGACATCATCATTTACTCGGAATCATGGGAGCAGCATCTTCAACACCTCCGAAAGGTATTCGAACGACTACAGGAACATGGGCTCATATGCTCGCCAGAAAAATGCCACTTCGGGAAATCCACACTGCACTACCTAGGGCATATCGTTGGCCCAGAGGGAAACGAACCTCAACCAGGTCACGTACAGCAGGTCACCAACGCCCCGCCCCCTACTAACCGAAAGGGGTTACGACAGTTCCTAGGCATATGCAATTGGCTACGCGAGTACATTCCCCGATTCGCCGACGTTGCGGCCCCTCTCACCGACCTACTAAGCACTAAAAAGCGCTGGACTTGGACCCCAGACGTTCAACAAGCATTTCACCAAGTGAAACAATTGTTTCAGACACCGCTGAAGTTAGCCCGACCCGATGCTTCTCGCCCCTTCATTTTACAAACAGACGCCAGCAAATTTGGCATCGCCGCCGCGCTCTACCAGGAACGTCCCGATGGAGGTCGAGACGTCATCTCCTACGCCAGCACCCGGTTCCTGCCAGCCGAACAGCGTTATCACTCCAACGAACAAGAGTGCCTAGCCGCCGTATGGGCGATAAAAAAATATCGACCCTACTTAGAAGGCAGGCAGTTCACCCTCCGGACCGATAACCGCGCCCTCACCTGGCTCAACACATTGAAGGACCAGCGAGCTAAACTCACCCGTTGGGCTCTCCTGCTACAGGAGTTCCACTTCACAATCGAGCATTGCCCCGGAAAGCACAACGAGTTGCCGGACGCGCTATCTCGACAGCCGACTGGACAGCCGGCCGAAGCAGTGTGGGATGACCCGACAGTACTGCTACCTCCCATTCACAACAAGCGCTTCGCCCAAAAACGTGTAACGGCCAGCCAACCCGCTAAGAAAGGATTTCCCAGGTTCCAGGAACCCGCTACAGGAAATCAGGCGGCCAGCAGCCAAACACCACACGGTGAGGACTCACCGAGGTATCAACGGGCAAGCAGCCATGCTACCGTCACGGAGCCACCAGGCAGGCCATCCCTAAGCCTGCTGGACGCAGTCGAAGAAACGTTATGGGAGACCATTGCACAGGACCAAAGGCAGGATAATTACTGTCAAGATTTAGTCAACTCATGGCACCAAAGCTACTTCGCCGAGGACCCAACCCCGGATCTCGTAGCCGTCCAGGAGAATTATCGAATAGAGGATGGGTTGCTCTACCACCAGACGGATCAAGGCCCAAGACTGGTTGTCCCGGAGGGAAGCCGACCCAGGGTCATTTACCAATACCATGATCAAGACTTAGCTGGACATCTCGGCATCGCCGAAACAACACGAGCCATCCGCTCACATTTTCATTGGACGCGTTTACGAGAAGATGTCCGGAACTACGTCCGCCAATGCCTGCTCTGCTTGAGATGCAAGAAGGGCCGCCACCAAGCCAAAGCCCCCCTGAGGCCTCACCAACCCAACCGAGCGTGGGACACGATTGCGCTCGACCTCATGGGGCCCTACCCCTCGTCAGCCACCGGGAAGTAGTTCATCCTGGTAATAACCGACCTCTTCACCCGGTGGACCGAAGCCTTCGCCTTAGCCAAAGCCACCGCCCCCATCATCATCCGCACCTTGCGAAATGAAGTCTTTCCCCGCTTTGGGTACCCGAGCGCCATGCTGACCGATAACGGACGTCAGTTCATCAGTGAACAATGGATGCGAGCCTGCCAGGAGTGGGATATCCAGCCATGGACAACCGCCATCTATCACCCCCGAGCCAACCCAACGGAGCGAAGGAATCAAGAAATAAAAAAGGGGCTCCGCCTGCATCTACAAGGAGGAAACCATCGCGAGTGGGACAAGCATCTTCCCGCGACCCTATTTAACTTACGGAATCGCCATAACACCGCCCTAGGGTGTTCCCCAGCATACGCCATGTTCGGAAAGGAATTAGACCGCCCCGGGGAATGGAGGTTCCGACCACCCACGTTGCTGCCCGAAACGCCCCACGAACCACGGATCCACAACCGCGGAGCAAGGGACACAGGCATCCGAAACCGAGCCATCGCCCAGCGCCAAGAAGCACCGGACGCCGACAACCCCACGTTTCAACCCCAGCAGCTGGTCATGGTGAAAAACCACCCGCTCTCAGACGCCATCGCCGGGATCCATGCAGGGTTCCAACCAAAATGGAGTGGACCCCACCAAATCATGGACCAACTTGGCCCAAGCATCTATAGGGTCCAAAGAGGACAACAGGCCCTCAAAATTCACGCCGACCAACTCCGCCCTTTCCCCAGCCCGTAGAACTTCATGCACGGATCGAGGACGCCAAAGGAGGGGGGAATTAATATGAATCGGTGAACAGAACAAGGCAACAAAGGAAATTTACGTCGCCAAGTACACGGCGAACGAAACAAAGAGCTCAAACATCTGTTCACCAGCAAATCGCCTCGATCCTACAAAAATTGTAAGAAAACCGTTACCCCCATAAAACAATAAATCGCGGCACGCGAACTCAAAGAAGCCCCCAATTCGCAAGTATAAACCGCGGCAATAAAAGGGCCAACGGATGGCCGACCAAACGGCGCCGCAGCGAAAATTAATAAACGCAGTTCGATCACTAAAACGCGCTTAAATCAGAGTGCGCCAAATCCAAAACTCCACATAAGGGTACCTGAAGATAGGAAAAATCAACCGCCATCTAATAAAACCAACCGCAGGGCGCTAGCACATATACAGGTGGAGTAAACGCAATTTTTCCATCAGACAGCAAAATACATGCGGCTGGAGCGCGCCCGGGAGAACGGCCGAGAAATTCAGCGGCCTTTGTAACGGAGAAAGCCGGGCCACGACAAAATACAGCGGGCAAGGATACAATATTACAAATTAAAGTATAATTAACGAAGGAAGCATCCCAGAAAAGCGTAATTGGTCTCAAAAGTCTTATAAAAATAGCGCGCAACCGATCGAAGCATAATAAACTTTTTAACACACGCCATAAGAATAATACTTAATTAAGCTTTACGCGGAACACTGAATTAAAAATTCCAAGTTGAGCTAATTTTTACTCAAAACATAGCAAATTGGGTGTCGTTAGAATCGGCATTTCAACAACTATTGATTGCGATTCAAATCAAGTCGATAATTGATCACGCCGCTCAATTAAACGCTATAAATCCGAAATATATCGAAATCGGGCAAAACATCCCTTCTACTTCGACCAATGAGCGTCGAGATCGCGTTGGACAAAGGACTGGCTCCTTTAAATAGTCAGACGCTGGCAGTAAGAAATCACTCAGCCAAGGAGAGTCCACCAGCAGCCACTTCAGCTTCCAGGACTACCAGCAGCCACTTCAGCTTCCAGGACTACCAGCAGCCACTTCAGCTTCCCGGACCACCAGCAGCCACTTCAGCTCCAGGACCAACAGCCGTTTCACTGGACTTAGATGTCTGCCGTCTTCGTGGGACTTGGAGTTCGAGCCACTTTAGCTTCCAGGACCAGCTAGCAGCTCCCGCCTCTCCAGAGCCTATCACCCTCGGGGACTTAGAGCCAATCCTCCACATTGGACTCTGCGGCCTTCCGTCTTCGGGCAAAGTTGGGACCTCGAGCCAATTCCGCCATGGACACCCCCAGGTCGGACACGTAAGCCAGCTCGGATCCGTTGGAGGTTTCTTCTCGCGCCCGCCGCCTGACCTCGAGCCTTGTGTTGCAGAAAGCGCCGGAACAAGGCATTATTCGGCCCATCGCCCAAGACGCCCCCGGCCTCCCCCTTGGCCCAAATCGCCCGCGCCCGGATCCAGGGACTGAACCGGCCATCCTCGTACTGGGAGGGACGCCTGCCGTCAGGGAGCCCACGAACGCCGACAAGGGCGTTCACCCCGGACTTCGTTGGTCTCACGGACGAGAGCGATCCGGAGCTCGGCACCCCACAGAGGAGCCCGTTGGTGCAGCACCTGCGAGACGCACCTTTTTCCCGGCTGCGCCGCCCGCCGACCCCCCAGGCTCCCCGCCCACGGATCCTCAATTGGGACCTCGAGGTGCGACTAACGGACGCCGAGGAAGCCGAGCTCGAAGCCCTGTGGCAGGCTACCTGCCCCGATAGCAGCCCACGTCGCGGCCCCCGCTGGCGACGGACCACCCGTCCCCGGACTCCCCTAGTGGAAACCAGACCCCGCGCCCCGGCAGCGCCCCGCTCCAGCCGCCGTCCCCGAGAGGCCTGCTCGGTCCGCCGACGTCCCAGGAGGACCACCCAGCGCCCGCTACAAGCCGTGCCCCGGACTGCTTCCCGGAAGGACCGGACTGCGACCAGGCCGCGTTCCCCGCCTCCGGCCAGTAAGAAAGGCCGCCCCAGCACCTCCCGCGTTCCCAACGCCCGGGTCTAGAGGACCCTTTTGTATATATATTTCTTGTCGTGTTTTTTTTGTTTTTTTTTATATATAATATTAAGTTGGTTTGTACATATAATCGTGTCCGTAGAAATAAAAGCATTAAAAGTTTACACCAATCAATTACTAGAATCGACCAGGGTAACGCCCACACCCCTTCTTACGCTGACGCCATTGTGGAATCTACCGCTGAGCTTAGACTGAGGCTTGTTAACTGTTAATGAGTGCTCAAATCGCTGTGATCGACATAGGATAAATTGGTGAGCGGGAAGAAAGGAATCAACTGTACTTAGTGGGCGTTGGGGCCTTTTGTCTGGTACTCCAGCTCTTCTAATAGATATGTTAATGGTAGCTCGCTCGTCAGCACGAGATATACATTTTCGCTGCAGCTGTTTATTTTGTTTTAACAGTCGAATCCGTGCAGTAACTCAACTCATATATAAATATTTAAAAAAAAAACTCAGTTTAAGCCCACTTTGTATCAATTTATCGACTTCTCTTTTTCAGGTTCAAATTTGGGTGTTGTTTTAGAACATTTGAACCCATTTAACCCCTTGCTTTTCGTTTTTGTGGAACAGCACCTTTTACTTTTTTAGAAACTTGTGCGTTACAGGTGACTTTGTAACCTGTGTGTCTGACTGCCTTATTAGATTTTGCCCTTTTAAATTTGCTTTACAACTTCAGCTTTGAATTACTTCTTTAGTTTTCCATATTCGAGTCTAATTACTACAGAGCTGATGATGTGATCGGAACAACGCATTTCTATGTGCTCCCCTTAACTCGTTCTCACCTTTTTAAATTCTCTCGATTCTAGTTTAGTTTTTTCAAAGCCCTTGGAGTGTTTGAAACAACTCATTTCTTCGTGTTCTTTTTGATATGTTTTTTAATTTTCTCTAAGTATATACTTTTGTTCCCTCACTGACTTGTGTTTTTCTTTAATTTCTCTCTATTTTAGTTTACTTTCTTCTGAGCCCATAAAGTAATTCGAGTAACTCATACTTCGTTGCTCCCTTTGATTTGTATCTTTTTTGAAATTCTCATGAGTCTCTTTTCTCTTGGCATTATACGTACCTTAGAGCTGATAACTACGCATTCTTCTGTACTCTCCTTGGCTTGTTTCTTTCTTTTGAATGTTCTTTTATTCTAGTATAATTACTGGAGATCTGATAAAGTGATTGAAGCAACATTGCGTTCATCTAGTTTCTTCAGAGCTGATGAAGTGATTGGTATCATGTATCCTTTCGTGCACCTCTTGATCTGTTCCTTTCCTTTTATGATTCCTTCAATTGGAATCTATTTTCCTCAGAGCTGATGAAGTGCTTAGAATTAGGCATACTACCGTGCTGCATTTAATTTGTACCTTTCTTTTGAAATTCCTTTTATTCGATTTTATTTTATCAACAATTTACTCTATTAGAGTCTACCTGTTTGAAAGTTGATAAACTGATTGAAAAAAACACCATCCTTCTGTATTTTCTTCAGAGATAGTAAGTAGTTGGTACATCACATTCTTCCGTGTATCCCTTTCTTTTAAGATCCCTTTCTTTTAAGATCCCTTTATTTGTGTCTACTTTATTCATAGCTGGTGAAGTGATTGGTGCAACGAATTTTTCCGTGCTGCCCTTGACTTTATAATTTTCTTAAAACGTTGCTCTATCCCATTCTACTTGCTCCAGAGCTGATGAAGTGATGGGAACAACACATTCTTCCTCTATTTTCTTCAGAGCTGGCGAAGTGACTGGCACCAAGCACTCTCCAGCGTCCAGCGCATCTCTTGATTCGGTCATTTCTTTTGAAATTTCTTCCATTCGAGTCTATTTCCTTCACAGCTGATGAAGTGATTGGAAGAACACATTTTTTCTCTACATTCTTCGGAGCTGATGAAGTGATTGATATATGGCGTTCTTTCGTTCTCCCTTTCTCCTTAGGTACCCTTTATTTGAGTCTATTTTTTTTCGCAACTGATAAAGTGATTGGAATAATGCATCCTTCCGGGCTCCCTGAATTTGTTATTTTATTTTTTAATTTCCTCTATTCTAGTCTATTTTTTTTCAGTGCAGGTAAAGTGACGAAAACAACGCATTCTTTCGTGCTCTTTTTGACATATCCCTTTTCTTTAGTTCTCTCTATTCGAGTCTACTTGCATTAGAGCTGATGAAGTGATTGCAACAACAATTTCTTCCTCTATCTTCTTCAGAGCTGAATAAGTGATTGGTACAGCGCATTCTCCCGTGCGCTCTTTGATTTGTTACTTCATTTTTAAATTGTATAATATAAATATTCGAGTTTATTTTCTTTCTAACTGATGAAATGGTTGGAGCCACACATTCTTCCGCGCTTCCATTGACTTGTTCCTTCTTTTTTAAATTTTCTCTATTCGGGTCTGCTTGCTTCAGAGCCGATTAAGTTATTGGAACAACAAATTTCCCCACTGTCTTTAGAGCTTCTTCACAGCTGATAAAGTGATTGGAACAACGCATTCCTCTGAGCTTCCTTGACTTGTTTCTTTCTTTTTACATGTTCTCTATTTCAACTTAGTTGCTTCAGAGCTGATTAAGTTATTGGAACAACACAGTCTTCCTCTACTTTCATCATAGCTGCTGAAGTTATCAGTACAACGTATTCTTTGGTGCAGTCCTTTATTTGTCCTTTTATTTTTTAATTCTCTCCATTCGAGTCGATTTACTCCAGAGTGATGAACATAGTGCGTTTTTTCTTGCTCTTTTTGACCTACCCCTTTTCATTAGTGCTCTCTATTTAGGTCTACTTGTTTTTCAAAACCGATTTAGTGTTTGGAACAACGCATTCCTCGGTGTTCTTTTTGACACATACGTAGTAAGTTTCTTGGAATCATGCGCTGTTCCGTGCTCCATTTGGTTTGGATTTTTCTTTAAATGTCTGTGAGTATCTTTATTCTTGGCAGTAGATGGTATGTCTTGTTTATTAGACGAGCGTAAAGGCTGCTAATTTCCAGCAGCAACATCGACACACTTTTCCTACGTTATTATCGAAGTTTACGCAAGAGAAAAATGGTTTTCCTTTATCCTTCATTGTTAGTGACATTTTTATGGAAGTCTTTGATCAGCAAGATGTTTACACATACACAAATAAACGAGTAGTTTGGTGGAGGTAAATTGATAATCTGAATGAGGTGAACTATTGACAGTAAGCAAACCGCCATCAAATCTACATTAGACGGATGGCAACACAATCAGTTACCTTTCCTTGATAAACTACTCACATGCACAATAAGTACTTTTGAAACATCAGTATACCGTAAAAAACGAACACCTGCATTTGAACGTCAATGGACACAAAAACGTCAAGACAAGGTTATTTGTTCTAATAATACAGTTTCAAAAAAGGTAGCTTAATGAAAAAGGAAGAAGAAGGAGAAGATGAAAGAAAACACGTACTATGACCGGTTACCCATTTCGTTAGTAATTTTAGTAAACATTTATATTACAATACTGAATACTATTATGATTTCGTTATAATATTTAGTCTCATAGAGCATGTCAGTATGATATTCAAACTGAAACTCATAATGTGAGTTAGTAGATCTAGACACGCAGTTGCTAGTTTTTTGTGGTTTCAGACAGTTGAGTAACAATCACTGTCAGTATTCACGTATGACATCTACGATATGCAGGCTAAAATAGTGTCGAAAATCTATTCAAATGTACACGAGCGTTTCGTGAACCTGGACAATCTATTTAGCATTATCACAAATAAATATCCTTAACACATAATAAGTATTCCGGCTCTATGGCAATATTATTAAACAATGGTTATTTATTCAATATGTGTTATCTATTCCCTTAAAAAACCAACTCCTGTTTAACTACATGATGCATCAGTTGAAGTAACACTCTTTCTTTTTTAGGCAAGTTATGGGTATTGCTCTTTAAACAGTTGTGATTTGTTTTTCTTACATGATTAAAAATAATAAACTGCCCATATGTAAATGTTAATGTGTTCTAAAAGTTACATTGGCCAAACATAAAAACAACGAAAGAATAATCATTCATTCGCTACATAATAGAGACGAAGTAACAGAAATTAACAGACAACTCTTTGGTATATTTAGTGTCTAGAGGAAAGAAGCCACTGTTGATAAGCAAACTAGATTATAGTATTGTGACTAAAAAAACAAAGATTAAAACGCTGCAATATTCTTCGTTTTAATTATTATACGTTATTTACTTGTTGGGTCCCTAAATTCATTAAAAAAAATTTACAGTTTTTTGTAAATGAAACCTTTATCATTTCTCGTCACCAATATTTTGATGTGACAAACGAAGCAAAAATTAAATACTTGGACAATTTCTTAGAATAGACGTTTAGTTAGTTGACTTAAAGAAGGTGATAGCAAACTCGGCTTTCAAATGATAGTAAAAGCAAAACTCTGTATACTATAGCTAAAAACCTTTCCTGGTTCTTCCAGATATTTCAGTTTAGCTTGTAACGCGGCTTCTTGAGTCCTCTTATGGTTCGAACCGAGTATCGCAAGTCGTATTGAAACAAGGCGTTTCGTACGCCTGAATATTTAAATAATTATTTGCCCTTTTGATTGCCAGCTAGCTCAGTATACAACAAGAGAACTGCCACCTTTGATTCCCAGTCTACGTTACTGATAATCAATGTAGCAATGTTATGGTAGCCTAATCACTACAGTTCTAGATCTGAAACTAAATATTCCACGTTATTACTCTAATAAAAGCCAATATATTTAAAATATGTGCAGTACACATATATTGAAATGGTTCAGGCTCTTTCTTTGTTTTACCTATGAGTATATGTTTATAATTATTTTTTAGACAATTTAAATTGCCCTGTGTATTTTATTTGAATATTAAAAATTATTCTTTTGGCTAGCTCCTGCAATTCAGGTGTGGATTCCTTTTATCTAGATTGCTTATTCTGAAATTTGATGTTCCGAGTTTAATTTGGCAACTCAAAATAACTTCTGTCAGATGGTACGTCACACAACTTTGAAAATTCAATGACAAAAACGTATCATTGTCCTCGGCAGTAACCAACCCCTCCCACTACCGATCACCACTGATACACCCAATAAACACGACGAAGGCCTCCACTGACCACAAAAATGTCAAAACTCACTAGAATCAGGCACAGAAGCTTACTCACAGCATGGATCCAAACAGACCCTAGTCGCTGTCATTTATCTTTAACACCGTATACAAGACCACTCTCCCAAAGTATTCCACCGACCAGCACCAAGGACCCCGCACAAGGACAAAACACCAGACCTTAATTGCCAAATCCTTCAAACATGTTCCCTTTGCCTACGATCTCCTCGGAATTCTCCTTCCGTGCCAACAGCTTGCTGCAATTCAACTCAATCGATGTGCAATGCCAAATGTAATTCCTCAATAAACTTAATTCAATATTTCTTTCTATTTAATTTCTTCTATAAATTAACACTGCTTTAGTTAAATCTTCTTACCATTTTCTTCGTCTTTCTTCATTTTGGTATAATCATCTTCTTATTTTATAATTTCATTTTTATTCCACCACACAAATTTTGTCTAAATTCTAACCCTTTTTATTATCCAAACATTTTACTTTTTAGAATAGGCTTTATTTCATAATTTCAAGTTACACAAATTAATTACAACTTTTCATTTTCAAATTTACTATCTTAATAATCAAAACAAAGTCCTTAACGATGTCATATTTTCTCCTTCCAACACTATATAAGCTATATTTTTATTTTTACCCACTATGTGCACTAATTTGCCTCGATTAAGTATTTGTCACTATTTTCCAATTTCATATTCAGATATTACATTAAATTCGAAACCTGCTGTTTCTCAATTAGCTTCATATTATTCAATTATAAATTCTATTTCCTTTTCTAATTACATACCAGTTATTCAAATACCCTATTCATATTAAAATCGATTCCTATAATATCCAACTACTGTAATACCTTAATCCTATTTTAAAATAGATTTTTATACCCCTGTATTCACATCATTACAATATATTGCTTTTACACAGAGAACACGAAATCAAATACAAAAACACCTAAGTAAATGGCGATTACATACACAACGGTGATAACTTGTACCATCTAAACTACTAGCGATATTGCATGTTTCTGCAAGTATTTAACCGTGGAGGTTACTAGTGCGTACCATCATAACGGCCATACATTTCTAGTTAAATAATAATCAAACGAAACAGTACTATCCGTCCCAGGATGAATAGCTTTACGTACCTACTTCACGAACTGCAGTTAGTGGCAGCAACGGTCCACCATTAGTTTTCTCTGCTTCAAAGTACTCTAAAAGCGAAAGAATCATTGCTTGGGCCTGCGAATTTAAACGTTTTCCAGGCATTGCTTTCCAAAAGTTCAAAACAAATAGGCTGGAAAGGAAACGCAAACGTACATAACCTAACCATAAAATTTACAAAACCGATTGCATACCTGATAAGAAAAACGCTAGCAGTAGTAGTTCTGAAAAGAACTATTTATAATGCTAATGAAGGCCAGGAGAACTGCGAAAATGCACTTGAAACCAGAAAATTAACAATCAGAATAATTTGACAGAAGCACGAAGTCAAATTAGAAACCAAATTCATAAGGCGTTGCCCGGCAGATCAAAGTTTGACAGTGCTGTACAATTTCTGTTTCACTCGTATTTACTGCCAGCCCTATGGGCACAAGTCGTAACTTAATGGGCGCGATAGCAGAAATCAATTACTGTTGTTTTCTTTGTCTATCAAACGGCAACCAATGTAAGTGTGCTGGACAACTATTTCTTTGATTACTTCATATACAAATGACGTCAGGAGGAAGAATCCTGGGACGGATAGTACTAATCGTCTCATACGCAAATCTCGTCCGTTCCTGGCTTAAATTTTTGGGCCGACTTGAATGGTAATACGATACCAGAGCGATAAACACACGCTTGACGTCACAAATTGCCAAGATGCATGTGACTAAACCCAGAAAATCCCTACGGAATATAACAACGTACACGAGATTAATGACGCACCCACCCGTGCGTTAGCTCTGATGAAATTGCTTGAATTTCCAGTAAATTTATCTAAAGTTGTATCTATGACATGCTATACATAATTGCACCAACATGCTATATTTTGAAAACTTATCAATTATTGTGCTGAGCTGTTATAGCTGGTTAAAAGCCCGTTTCGTCCTTGAACAAACTCTTCAATCGTACTTCTATAAGATCTAAGGTCTAAAAACTGTTATTTATTGTTATCTCTACAATGGTACTCGATTTAGAATCGGGATGTTTTTCCATTACCAGGTTGTCCTTCGTAGTGGAATATAACTTTGGTAGTCTTTTCTTGGGCCCTATCAATTTCACATCATCCTGAGAGGCTCTAAAGAACACGTCGAATGTTCTAACTGGCACAATGTCGGTCATGTTTTAGATCTAACCCTAATCTATATTATCAAGACTCAGCCCTGGCCAGGCCCCACGCCCCCAGTCGCTGGCTGGGGCTCTGTTATTGCCTTATGAGCAAATTTCTTACCAACTGAAGATACTGTCATATGGCAACAGCCCTATTTGTTTTTACACAATGCGACAGCGCCCCTGCACTTTATTGGCTTTAATTCTAACAACGTATTATAATGAAATTGTCATCTATAACATATTAGGCGATTTGAAGTGTTGTGATTCCATCTTTCTAATAAAGTAATACTTTTCAAGATAGGACTAACATCACTTTGATACAAAGGATAGAAAATGTTGTAATTTTTGAATAATGGTTTGTTTAGTCTAAAATAATTAAAACAATGTTTCTGTCAAAGAATTAGTTTCCGAGAGAATTTAAAGGACGTTGCCCAATGTCTGTCTTGGAGTGCTTTTTATCACGTAAATTTAGAAATTTAAAGAAATGAAGCGTTTATTAACTGTGTAGTACTTTTAAATTTGTTCGAAAAATATTTTAACATTCGTAACGTAGTCCTTGGGGAACACCGGAAACACAACAAGTTATTTTCAGAACTCTTAATGCAGTGTTTATTTATATGGGTTTACCTAGTGAAAATAGCCGCTAAATCTCTCAACACTTACGCATGGAAAGCCACCTTTAATTAACTCAGTTACGAGTATTGCGGAACTGAAGGGGTCGAATGTAGTGATACAAATAGTATTAGATTTATTTGTAATGTTTGAAATTTACTCTAACCACAAATTTCCCAAATTCAAATTATTTGTTTAATTTAGAAAATAACTGTGATTTTGCTGTCAGTAAATAGGATGAAATATGCAATAATCCTTTTTAGCGCCTAGTAATCATCGGATTTAAATTATTAAAATACATGTAGCAACAACCGCAAATTCCATTAAGCCCCATGTGCCTATTTGCGCCATCACGTTTAGTAGAATTATCACGCTGTCTAATTTTGTTGTTTAATAAAAACTTCAACTTATTAAGCCCACTCAGGACACTGGGAGCCTAATAACGTTGTTCCAGCGTAACCACAACATACCCTGTTTACTTTTAATTTATTCAGTTTCAGGATGACTGAGCCCATGCTATATGCTTTACAGACAAAAATAAATTCAGCTTGTTGCTTGTGGACGCGAGTGCTTCAAGTTAGTATCAGTTTTTCAGCAGCTCAGGTCGCTACACTGAAATTAACCTATTTTAGTGATGTTAGCAAGGCCGCATGGTGCATGTACAATATTGACTACACGAAACTCCTGCTTTTGCTGCTGCGAGGAACAGGATTCGTCAATATCGTTGGAAGCACTAGCTTTCGAAGGAATGTAAATTGCAGAGCTATTCGTCTTGTCAAGTACTACAAATTTTATTTGAAATACTTTCGCATGGAAGCGCACTGCGAGAAATACGCCAGCGTGGTTATTGTTGAAATTTCGATGATTTGGTGTGTGTGAGGAAGACATTTGTACTCTTCCTTACATCTTTAGCCTGTCAGTCTAAATTACTGTTAGAATTGCAATTTAGAGTTAGACGATTCGAACTACAGGCTTTGTCCTATTTATTGAAAATCATAAACATGAATGCGAATTGTTGCATGCAGCTGAGAGAGGTTAAATTTATGTCTATCCTCGCTTTAATTTCTTGTGCTTTTCTACCAAAACTTCTGTAGCGTAGTCATATTATCACGTTCTGGTAATTTGCTGCAGGAATTCATAATACATCAGGTATAGTTCCTCCTCAAGCCAGTTTAAGTTTCAGAAGAGCTATAGAATGTACATCTTGAGAATTCAGCAGGCTGACGAGTTTCTAATTTCAAAAGTGCATGTAAATGTGTGTCTGCGGAACTGAAGCGTTTCCTAAATGTTGAAGTGAAAACCATGCTTACATACCCCTGAGGTAGCCGCATGACATTTATGAATGCGGAATGTGTGCAACGTGTTTCATTTCGATTGGGTTTTGTTTCGAACTTCTTATGATTAGCAGACCTGTTAAGAAAATGTAAAGTTTCATTAAAAATTCCAATTCGCATTTAGTTTTCTCATAGTGATTTTAATTGTCTACCATTTATAATAACAATTTTACTTACATCAAAAGCGTTGTTTTTGTTTGCTGCTGATGTTACATAGTCGTATTCTGCTAGTTTGTGTCATCTCTCGAGATCTTTTCTGAAATTTTATTTAGAACGACTCCTATTCAATAGACACATGAAACTCTTCTTGTAAACGCCTGCAATTATCATGTGAATCTTAACATTTGTACTCTTTTTGTCAGTAAACTATATAATACATCACATTAACCCTCAATTCAGTATAATCTTGTATAATTTTAAATAGAAATTGTAACGTTTCGAGTAGATGCAAGTTTTCACCAATACATCTAATGGTTTGATACATTTAACTGTATATTTATATTGCAACGAGAATTCAGTCACAGCTGACGTTTGTTCTTTTCAGCTTGATCTAATAGTTATTGCATTGCGCATAAAAGCCGGGGAATTTTTAATAGAAAAAAAATCAAATATGCTGTTTCATTTTACATTAAATATAATGCAGTATAACGATATTGGAATGGTTTAGTGACCCACCCCACAAATTTCTGATTAAATCCTGCCAATTTCAAAATTATGGTATGATATAAGCGAAACCTTAGTACTGTCGTATGACTTCGATGTAAAAAAGCTCAGTTCTACAAACATTTCAAAACTTGGTTTGCTATGACTCTCTCTGAAAACAAGGGTTTGACAAAAACAAACGTCTATGACCATATTAAGACATTTTATATTTAAGACTCTTGCCGATTAAGAAGAATAGAGGAACCTTTACTTTCGATTTACGTACAGCACAGACCTACCTAAAGTGCTACGTAAGAACAATTTTGAACTTCGTAGATTTAGAAATAATTATAGTTTCAGATATGAGCAAAAGTAGACTACACTAGGAAGCATACAGAGAAATGGCTATTATCTGTAAACTGAAACAAAGCGTTAAACTAACTAACTTTCATTAGATAAGTAAAATAACATTTCGATATACAGCCGACTCGTACATGTGCGTTTATTGTTGTTTACTGTTATACCCATATTATTAGTTAAGCCCGCCATTAAGTTTTAAACGCTCGCTAATGTGCTTTGTAGATTTTGCGCCTAAATGTGGGCGCTCGCCGGGTTTCCGCGACGGAGGAAGTGTACAAAGAACGGAAATATCAGCTACTTGCTCAAGCAAACGCAGACGGGTTTTCGGCATGACCTAGTTTTGAAGCTAGACACGGCGCCAATCGGAGGCGAAGTTTGTGTCTTTTCTTAAAAACTACAAGAGAAAAGAAGCTTTTCTATACTGGCCTGTGTACTGTATACAGGTGCCAAAGTCGTACAGGCATTAGAGTTTGGCTATTTGCGGCCAGGACACCACTGAAGCGGTTGTGTCATCAAGTATCGCAGTAGCCAAGGTCTCACCGTGGTAAGCTGCAAAAGCTCAATTCGAGGTATTACGCAACTGGCATTAGTTAATCAGCAGTTGATGTCAGAGCGTGCCAAAGCTGGCACGCTTCCGTTTTATTAAATTTTTTGTACTTGAAAATACGCGGAGTAGGCTGTCACCACTAAGACGTCGTTGAAGCAGCTGCAGAACGATTTAGCATTAGCGTTTGAAGCGCATGTTGGTACAGCAGAAAAACGTTGTTACGACATGAATTTGAAATCCAAAATACTCAACCGCCAGTTACCTGATAAAAAGACACAAATCGGTAAATTCTCGGATCCGTTGCGCCAAATAAAAAAAGTTGCCGACTAAGACTCAGAAAGAGAAATGAGGTACACTACGACCTTAATTAGGGCAGCGACCCGGTAAACGAAATAGAATCGTTAATTTCCAGACGACACCACTTTATTAAATCGAGAAGAACACATAATTATGAGGTCACTGAAAAATTGGAAGCGTTGAACCAACCTTTCCGATCCAACCTTGGCAGTACCCGGGCGATGGTACACGTACAGCTGCGTTGAACCCACCTTGCTTGCATTTTCACAAAATACACTGCAAACGTCATCGATCTACTAAAGAAAAGTACAGCTAATTGAAAATGATCTATATTAATGTAGAAATATCTATGTGAACCATGAATATTGGATGCAATAGTCGATAAAGGTTACTGTTGCTAATTGCGCAACGTTTAATCTAAATACAAGTGGTAAACTTAACGGCAAATGAAAGAACTGACTCAAAAACGGTAACAACTTCAATTAAGCAATAAAATTACTACAAACAATAAATCGTAACGGTAAACAAGGAAATCTGATCCAATGACGGTAATTACTTTAATCCCACAACGTTAAGCTAGGTACAAACATTAAGACGTGGCGATAAATACTCACAATGACTTAAGGACAGTGACAATCGTACAAACGCCTAATTTTGAATATCAGCAACGCTACCCAAAATGGCGACACTACAGAAATCACTCTTTACTGCACCCAAATGCTGGTTAAAGTTATGCCCCAAAATGCTTAAGGACTGCGAAAAGCGTCTTAGGGTGCTATCCGTCGAGCGGGTCTGGACGATGTTAAATCCCCAAAGAGGATAGAAAACGAAGAACGTAGTCGACAGACAAGATTGCGCTATGGTACACGTAACTTCGTTAAAAACAATTAGCATGGAAAAGGTTCCTACTTAATAATCCTCCCCAAAGGCGTCTATCGGAGCTTGCCAACTCTACCGTACGAGAAATCCTCGGCTAATAACTGCAATAACCCAAAATGGTGACACTACAGAAATCACTCTTCACTGCACCCAAATGCTGGTTAAAGTTATGCCCCAAAAAGTTATGCCCCAAAATGCTTAAGGGCTGCGAAAAGCGTCTTAGCCTGCTATCCGTCGAGCGGGTCTGGACGATGTTAAATCCCCAAAGAGGATAGAAAACGACCAATGACTAAAAACCGATACCCCCCATACACAGTTTAATTTAACTTTAACGACGCCCGGCGAAGGCATTAGGCCTCCGCCGTAACTTACAAACGATTACACTTCTTTTTCAAGTCTGGCGGTTGAATATTGAAGCCACAGGGAACGCGCGAGTGTGTTACTTATCTTAATCTTCCTCTGACTCGCATGAAAGCAACAGTATTGCATCATTTGATGAAACCACCTCCCGTGCCCAAAACGAGGCACCTCGGCAAACAAGCCTATGACTGTACGAAGCGGCCCACGCTCTGGAACCAAAAAGCATTTAAGAGTGAAACGTCACTCATACGGCAAGGAAGCATATGTAATTTGAATAAACCGTTGCCGAAGATATGATGAAATGAGCCGAAAGACACCAATATTGAAAATAAACAGGGTTGAGTTTCAAAACATAGCTAAACTATCAATTTGGACCTAGATGAAGCGGGAAAAGTATTGATGCTTGAAATACAGATGCGGGAAAGCGCTAAATTCAAAAATTGTCTTTACAATATGAGCCGTGAATTAATGGTACAAACGAGTCGTAGAAGCAGCAGTTACCTGTGTACCTTAGTAGTTGTTTAACTAAATGCGTAGTAAAAACAGCTATATAGGTTAGTATTTAGGTTTATTATTAGTTATCGTTATTTTTTACAGGAAAGTAATGATCATTTAGTTGTAAATATAATTTACCTTTCTATTTCATTATTATTTGTAATCTAATATTTTCAGCTTCGCACGAATACTTTATCTGATTACGAAGTGGGGTGAGCAGAGAAAAAGAGATCTTACTGCTATTGAGGCAGTTGGCAATAAGAGAGGACAAAAATAACTAATAAAAACGTAGTGAAGTAGAAAACGTCTTGTCATATCCAGGTTTTTTAGCACAGTTTCGATAAAAGTAAAGCAAACGCCAAGACCTAACACAATGATGCAATAACGATAAAATTGTCACTAATAACCAAGAGATTTGTTAACATTCTTGCCGACTACTTTTAAGCGAAAACCAAAAACATGGACACTTCTCAATATTCACATACCATGTGTCGAGAAGTACTATGCAGTTCCGACTTATTCCCTTTCTTTTAAGAAGAACCCACTTTCAACTCCCCTCCTGTAGAAATATTCGTTAGTTTTCTTATAAAGTTTTATACAGCTACCCTTCCGTATGGTGGAATTACCTATATATAAAATGAATAAAAAGCCGCGTAGCCCAGTTGTAAAAGTGCTAGGCTTGCGTTAAGCAAGTCCTCGGTTCGAATTTTGCTGGGGTCGGAATTTTTCCGCAGCCTTGGCGATTGGACTCCGGCTCAGTGGGATCATTCGCAGTTGGGCCCAAATTAACTGTGCTCTATTCAGAATCACAGACCTAAGATATAGAGTAACAAGGTCAACACATTACCGAAACACACACGTAACGCAATGGTTGCTGCGCGTGCACAGAAGGCGCGCTCCAACTCTGCAACCCGAATCCAAGGCAAATTTAGCATTGTACAGCCATATGCTAGTGTACAACTCACCAGCTTCTATACCACAAAGTCAATGAGGTTACAGAAAATACGTAAATACATGCATAAAATTAATAAGTAAAAAATTTTCAGTTTTGTGGCGACAATCCATTTATATTACCCTTCAAGAGGAAGAAGCTCTACCTCAGGCCACCCAGAAACCTTGTGTTTCCTTGACTTGCACGATTTGCAAATTTTTGAAAATAAAACTTAACTGGCACTTGCTTATAAATTAATGAAAATCAAAATTTAGATCTTACAGAAGCACTACAGATAACCTCGTAGCTCTGCAAGGTGAAAAATTAGTCTTTTCGATATTCCATTGCTGACGCAATGTAATCCTCGCTTCCGTTGGGTTCCTGTAGCTTCGCATAACTTCACAGTGCAGGAAAATGGTTTGTTTTTCGAAGCACGATTGCATGAATTTCAGAAGAACTTACCTTAAAATAAAAGAATCTGCAACAATGAGAAATCAGTACATTCAATCTTTGTCTCAATCGTGGGTATGGTACGCGGCACTTCCTACGTTCAACTATTGGATCTCTGAAGTGAACTAGAATCGCTTGCGATGCTGTTGTGCACCTTTGCGCTATTTATTTACCTGACATTTAATTTCGGGTTTACTTAATTTTATTAACTTTAAACAGAAAGCTAAAGCTTCCATTTTGTTGTACTTATTTCAAATTAACGGGCACCGTTTTTCGTATGAGATTTTTGCTTACCTTACTATCTTATTTTGAATTCACTTAATCTTGTCACATGAAAATTGTAAAGACCGTTGTAGGAATTGCTAGTAATTTTTGCAACAACTGTGCGCATAGAAGATGAATTTGATACGTTAAACATTAGATCCGCTTATTCTGAGATTAGGTATTTGCTAGTATTCTTTGGTGTATACTGTTTGATTTGTTCTTTCGCTTAAAGTAGAATAAAACTGTGGCAAAAGGAAGTTCCTCGAATGATTGTGATCTTGACTAATTTACGATTTGCTATAATTCTGAAATGAAAGAAAATAAAATTCAAGAAAAGCCATAAAATAATAGTATTGCTACAGCCGAATGAAAGAATGGCGCCATCTTTAGCACATTTCTTGTCTCAAAGTACGGAATAAGAATCTTCGGCGATAAAACGTCGACGATGCAGCAGAAGAGCTATGAAACTCTTATCACGAGTTAGCCGTGCCACAATGTGACCCAAAATTCGCAGGGCACCTCGAGCACAATATCATAAAACAATAAGAACCGTAAGCAGAGTTGTGTAATATTCATGGTGTATGTTGGCAGGGGCTAATATGGGGGCGAAGCGTCGCACAGGGGGCCCCTGAGAGCGTGACCGGCGCCGAAATGGCCCCCTTAGCAGATAGCAGCTGCTGCTCTCCAGGGGACGCCGCGTTATGACTGCATATCTATAAACTGGACATTGTCCGCTAAAATAACGTCCACTTCATGAGATTAATTCGTTATGGTCATTTCATTTGTATTTTTGACAAACTACTGCAGTTAAGCATGCCGGCAGGTAGCGCGTTTATGGCTCCTGTTAATTCTGCTTTACGTTAATGAATTCTAGCCGTTAAAGATTCATACTTCGCTCGCTCTCGCCTTGAATTTGTTTTTTAATGTCCAGCGAGAAGTCATGAAGGTGGAAAGACTAGCATTTTTAATTCGGTAATATAAAATGTTATTTACAGAGCTACTTCTTTTTTTACGGTTCATTAGCTTTGCGAAGTAGATTGGAGAGAGCACATTGAGTATAGTGGAAGTGCGTACCTGTTCAAAATTTTTGAACAGCAGGCTCGCAGTAGGTATTGTCAGTGTATAGTTTAATATTAATCTATTTGATTAAACAGTCCGAAGTTCAAATCAGCTTGGCCACATAGATTCTCCGTCTTTTATAATATTCAAAGTAACTAAATTTTTTGATAATTCTACGAATTTTGTAGTATTTTGTACAAAATGTACCATCTGTTTAAGTCTTGGAGATATGTAGGTAACGCTCACCTAAAATTTATTTAATCAATTAATGCATTTACTCACCTCAACCTGATAAATGAGAGGCCGCACGGCCAGGTCAGTGTCGACTGTTATGCTGATAGACACAATATAAGGTATTTGTTACTCTAATATCTAAGTTGGTGTACCCAATCGTCATAAAACGTGCTTTGGTAGCAACCTCAACAATTCTGCCGCACCTATAAATTACCAACAATCCATCTCGCTTGCACAGTGGAGAACGCTCGAGTATTCGACAATGATGAAATGGAATAGAAGTGAACAAATAAAAGAAACAACTCCTTTAATAACAAGCACCCTCGTTCGCGATGTCGAGACTTCATCCATTAGGAGAGAAGTATCAATAACCAAAACCAAATGAATTCCATGAAATAAAAACACAGAAGTAAAAGAAAAAGAGATGTAAACTATGCCATAAAATACAGTGCTTAGGCAAAAACCCTGGCAACTTATCATCTACTTCCCCATAAGCAGCAGATTTTAACCTTTAACAACAACCGAAGATCCCACGACAACGGCATCGTAAAGTCAAAAAAATTGTGAAATGTACACAAACCCGCACCAATATTTATACTTTATGTAGCAAATATTAGCCGCTACTAAAAATAATGGATACTAATTTGAAAAAGACCAATTTCAATACCAGGTCATGTCAGGAGGTACTATAAGACTATTACTGAAGACAGTAGAAAAATGCGAGACGATAAAAATAATTCTTGGTGAACATAAAGTTATCCGACTAACATTCATACTGCCCAATGATAAGTCATTTAGGGTATAAATAAGAAATTTGCATCATACTACCGAAAATAAAGAACTAACAAAAGCATTAGCGTCCTACGGACACCAAGTAGAGAACGATATTCCCGTTAAATACCGCATTAAAAAGGCTGCACTAAACATTTTCTTTATTGACTACAAACAACAAAGAAATATATAAAATCAAAGCTCTTATAAATGCCATCGTTAAAGATGAGCTCCTTCATCCAAAAGGAGAAATTGCCCAATGTAAGAGATGTCAGTGTTTTGGTCATACCCAAAACTACTGCCCCCGCCCATATCAATGTGTAAAATGTGCGAAAGTCATTAATGTGAAAGATGACCCTGAAGAAAGAAAAGGGTAGTAAAGCAAAATGGGTTCTGTGGTTGGGGAAACACCCTACCAATTACATGGTATGTAGAATATATAATCAAATTAAAAATATAAGATTTCCTTCCTTTAAAGAGAGCGTGTCATATCAAATCAAGCCCAACAACACCACCAACCGCAGATGTCGTACCCCTCTCCAGAAACAAACTAGAAGGTATGTCAAATACAATTCGTATACAAGCTCCCCACACATATGCTAGTAAACTAACACTACATCAAGAAGAAACATCAAGTATCACCAAGGGTCCAAATAATGTCTCCTTCGGGCAACAAACAATAGACTCCTAGAAAACTATGATCATCAAACTAATTGAAGAGATAAGATAGTTAAAAGATCTGGCCAGGCAAGTACTAAGATCTAACCAGAACTAATGGTCCAATTACTCCATAAAAACACCATATTAGGTACCATAACATCGATAAATACTGTTTATTATACATTCTCAAGGAACCAGTGTAACTGTAGGCCCTATAACAACCCATGCAGCGTATTTTCTATTCAGACATCGACCCAACAAAGAAAATCTCGAAGAATACTTAAAATAACTAGGAAATAGAATTCAGGCTGGAGGATCTTCAACGCCAAACTCCACCATTTGGAATCCCGCATCCCGCATTTCCTCCCAAAAAGAAAACTAATTCTCTTATTTATCATACAACAATATCATCTAACACACCTGTCTACCAATTAGCCTACCTACTGGCCAACGGATGCAGGAAAAATTCTCGACGTGATTAAATGCATACCACAAGGTTACTTAATAATTCCATCGTGCCTCAACTTGTATTCGAATCACATTCCAATAATAGCAACCGTCAGTACACCATTAACAATTATAACTACAGCTCCGACTTTAATCAACCGTAAAGCAAATTGAGATTATTTTAAAGATATATTAGAAGAACAATAAATGTATTACTAATATCCCGCTAAAAACAACTGACAGAAAATGCGGTTGAAATACTTACGCAATCAATACAAATTGCCGCTATTAGGGAAACATCATAGATAAGATAGGAACAGCTAACAATAATTACTCACTCTATATAAAGGAAACAATTTCTAAAAAGATATGCGTTTGACGAATATGGCAGAATAATAGATCACCGGACGACAAACTTAGATTCAACACAGCAACTAGAAAACTGAAAGAAATCATCAAGGAATTGAAAAATAAATATACTGGCGAACACCTTAATGGATTTACTGCAACATAAAATAGTAAATACCCGCTTTGCATAGCCACCAGACGTCTAAGTAAACCAAAACAACATGTACCCCCAATACGGGCAGTAAACAAGGAAATTATAAATAAATGCAAATTGCATATTGACATAACACGATTATCAGGAATCCACCAGATCAATAAAGCACAAAATAGAGAAATGTCTAGGAGAGGCTTATGTCTGACGATGGATCATGTAGTTGATGATGATGATGGTGATTACAAAAATAGGTTAAAATCGGAAATAATATTTTAGGACAGTTACTTGGAACAAAAAAGGAAAATATAAATAGTAGGATCCGATTGAGAAAATAACAACAAAGACATAACATGGAATTACATAGAACGAGAGTCTAACAAAAAATAAATAATTTTTTAAGAATATTGTACAGAGTATAATATATCATACGTATCAACGTCGCCAGTTATTATTAAAGAGACAAAACTAAAACAATAAAACTTGAGTTTGGAAGGAGGAGGCTTCAAAGTAACTGAGAAATTGAAAAAATATGGAAGAAAATTGAAACAAAACCATGAATTAGGCAATTAGAAAACTGAGTAAAAAGCGTAGTATATTGGGTAGCACAAGAAAAAATAAGGAAAAAGGTAGACAACCTCAAAAATCGAAAAATTGTATAAGCGATATAAAAAAGCCAACTGAATTATTCAAGTAGGCAAATGTAGAAGCTGAAGACGACAAATTGAGTAAGGAAAGGTGCAAATAGAAGAAGAAAAGCATAATCCTGAATTTAATTCCGGTAAACGCTTATTTGAAGCCATAATAGATATATTCTTCTTTTCAGCCAGCTTCTATAGCTTCCTCCGTTTTCCATTCTTCATCTTCTAAGTTTCATACCACCTCAGCTGCGCTTACCTTATCTTGCTAGATGCTCCTAGGTGTATCTCGTTTTCTTTCCTCTTTGGGCTTTACCCTGTTACTCCCATTATCTATATTTTAAGATGTTGCTGTCTTTAATCTAATATCACCACACATTCTACAATATTCCGTTTCGACTGCTGTATTTTTTAATAAACACAAGAGAAGCCTAATTGCTTACACGATCTACTGACTTCGAAACAAATATAAAAACACATACAAAAAGGAATAGAAGAAAAGGGGATTAAAACCTCAAGCAGCCTATGTGCGATATACAACATTAAAATCGACCGAAGCCCATACTTATTTCAGTTTAGCCTTGTAAATATTCGCGTCCATTAAAACCGTACAATTCGAGTAGCTAAACGCATTCCTTAACCCACACAATTTAATCGATTCAGCTGCAGACACTCGAAGTTTATGAATCGCCAACTTTCATATGTTAGGTTGTCCCTGTATCGTGTTACTCACTGAATGGCTGGTATATGTATTGCGATGGTCTTTAGCCCTGTACTCGGCTCTGGTTGCAATACAGAAAATACAAAATACAGTCACAAAGGCACAAAGTCGAGGCAATGCAAATAACTGGGAAAAGTCATGTAATTTTATTAAATCAGAATAATACTGGTAGAATGGACGATTAACTTTAAAAGCATTCAAATGAGTATACAAATAGGGGAACTCAATTTCAAGTGTTGGAGTTAATAAAAGAATTTCAATTATAATTTCAAAAGTTTGGCAATGTAGAAGCCAGACATGAATTAGTTAAAATTGACACAAGAATTCAAATTGTGCAGAACTTGAGATGAAGCGTTAGTTAGTACAGTAATTAAAGAAAAACTGACGTTGTGAGCTTATTTGATTAAGGTAAGAAAGGATTTACGAATTGGATAATGCAAGCAAGATTAGCATAAAAGAGATTTTGGCAAAAAGGACACAATTAGTTATTTTTGAAGAAAATGAAACAGTAAACAGGAAATAGACAAGTTTAGTGCTATTAGTGAGTCAATGAAGTGATGTGAGCAAAAAGACATTTGTTATAAACAATTTAATGGACAAGAAGATAGGTTATAAACAATTTACTTTGAAAGACAATAATTTTAGTATTAAGAGTTCTAGTTAAATGTTTGTAAAATATGCACTTAATGTTAAATGTTGTTAATTTGTACTAAGCTGATTTCCTTGTATTTGATTTTTGATGTTCATTTGTTTTTAGAAGCTTGGATATTCAATTATTATTAAACGTTGACACCAGCAGCATCTGCCTTTTACTCTGCAATTAATTAAAGTTTTTATATGGTTAAAATAAAAATACAGAGTTGAAACTTTACCAAAGTGTGCAGTTTTATGTGTGTAACCAGTGGTGTTAAAAGGGGCGATCCATCTTGAAAGAGAAAAAAATTTTCACGCCTCCTTCGACGAGCCAGCAACGGCAGGCACCCGAGGAGATTGCAATCGAGATCCCAGCATTCCGGAGGGCTACGAACGGGTCCAGAAGGTGGAGACAGGCTGTCCGATGGTCCCAGCAGCGATACCGGCATCAAAGGGCGACCGCAGGTACCGCAGGCACCAGGGAAGGCTTTCCGCAACAGCTACCGATGCAAGAGCGAGGTTAGTGTGGGAATTTTTATTAATCGACCGTAAGGGCGTGAAACATATGAGCCTACCTGTGTCTAGTGAGCTTCACAACCGAGGGCCAGCATTAGTTTCTGTCCAGGCAACGATAATCAGCCAAAAATCTCAATTTAATCCAAATTTGGAGGTTAGAATGCAAGAAACAAAAGAGTAGGCGCAAACAACGAAGATCCGGTTTTCCTAGAACAAAAGAATGTACAGACGCTACCACAAAGGCGCGAAAATCAATCCATAACTCACCTGATTTTTAATTTGCTCATAATTTGATTTTACTAGTCATTTCACAACGCAGAAAGTCGCACAAACTGAAATTTATGTAGGTCAAGGTTAACTGTCAACTCGAGCACCGCCGCAGTGCAGTTTTGATATTATTTCCCAGTGGCGTGCTGCCATTTTCAAGGAAATTTAAGGAACCCGAAACCTGAGAGCTGAGTTTTCATGTTCTTAATTTTGGAGCTAGCAAATATTATCAATAACGGTTATATGCAATGTTTAAGAGGGCAAAATACCATAGATATTACTAGTTAATTTGGTGAACCCAAGATTAGTCAGTTTAATGTAACATTTACCGATCTTTGAAAAATAATTGGTATGGTAAACAATTTTAATTTAATTTATTTTATTCTATAATAATAAAAACACACATATCATATCATAGCAGTATATCCTCACGCACAGAAAATGAAGGGTCGGCTAGAGTCACTTTCGTCTGGATGCCGTCACGTAATATTCGAACATCGCAAAGAAACAAAGAATACCTTTTGGAAGTTGCACAATTTGTATTCTCACCTTGTGCACGGTGAATATGCATTTACTTAATTTTGTAAATGCCTATTTACTACACTGGAAGACTGTGTCCATCAATTATTTGCTGTAGGCTTTTTACCGCTTTATCTCATTTAATTCGTCTTGAGGCGAAATCGCACACCATACTTTGGAGTCACAAACACGTGTTGCCCCAGCTAAAGCTGCATGTGACTACTTCTTCTATGTGATCCTGAAACTCCCCTCATACCTCTGCAAGGCTGAACGTTGCATTTATTGCGGCTCACATATAAACGTAAGCGCTGCACGCACGCACAGAGACCGCTCTACTCATGTTTTCTCATATTAACTACCTACAGTGCTTAATAGTATATTGAGTATTAAGAACGGCAGGGACAGTTTACTGATCGAAGACAATTATTGTTTGATATCGGTAATTCCTTAACGTTCGTGATGCTTATGGCGTTTTTTGCACCATAGAAATGTGTTTTTCTTTAAACGTCAGTAAAATGTAACATTATACCACAGAATAGTATGTTGGTGGCACTGTAAGTCTATGTTAAATTCGAGGTTAGTAGGTTAGGTCCGTGCACTTTTCTTCTCTGTTGTGGACCTTAAAATGCATATTCGGCTTGCTATAGACTTTATACCAATTTTTCAGAGTTTAAAAATAAATCTTAGGAAATTAAATGTGTGTATGGCACTTTATGCTATATTGGAAAATAAAAGTACGAAGGCTTACTGAAGATCAAATAGTAAGTATTGTTGGTTTCTGTGTTCTGTGTAGGTTTCCATTGTACTAAACGACGTCTAAGATTAATAGTAAGAAGAGCTTTTATTAATATGCAAATATATGAGAAATTTATAAAAACTATAGTAAATTTATAGTATACACAGCAATACATAAACTGCTTACAAGTGCTTTTGCAATTAAATTGTTAGATACGAATTATGACAAGCAGATGCAAATCATACTTTTGCGTGCAGCGCCCAATTTCTGGAAAGGACTTCATACGTTCAGTAACTGTTATGATTAATAAAACACTTGAAATATTTGGCTTAAATGAAGAAAGCAGCAGCGTTACACTTTTTCTAGAAAGCGGCGACAATTTACTAATAGTAACCCACGGGGGAAACCATGAATCAGGTTTAACTAGATGTCAGATATACTACTTTGGCTTTTTTTATAGTTTTTAACTGAGGCACAGATAAACAAATTACAATATTTATTTCAAATTAGAGACAAACCTATTTCATGTTAGAAATAAAATGTAGCAGCTGTTTGGATTGCAAAAACTTGAGCTTAAAGGAAAGCTTTCATAAAAATCTCATTTCCGAGCCAACTTTAAATTATGCTTCATTTTCAGGTATAAATATCTTCCGTCTGATTGTAAAAAACTGCTTTAGAAGTAGAACGTTTCAAGCAAATATTCAAAAATTGCAGTACCGACGCCAAGCAAAGACGTGTTTGGCACGTCGCCCATCCGAGTTTTGCATTTTTTATACCTGTAGAACATGAGCTCCAAGTGTTGCATTTTACAAATACTAAGATTCCTGTGCGCCAGAATGTCAAAAGGAAGCATTCAATTTTGATAGCAGTTAAGAGAAAACGAAGGGTCGTGCAACTTGAGATCAACAAAGCCTGTACAGATTCTTCTAACAAGCAAAGCCGGGCACAAAGAGCTGCACCGTGCAAACGGTCTGAGCTTGCATTATCTGTTTATCTAAAGATGCTGAAGACCAATTTCAGCGAGTTTAAACTATCGATACTCGTACTCAATAGAGCTACCCATCGCACATTAAAGTGTATGCATCCTATATTACAATTACTTAAGCTTGTTTTTGCACAACGTGTTTCGTAACTAAGATCCTACGAGAGCTTTTAAAGTATACAACTTTGAGAAAAAAATATTTAGAGGAATGTTACGTAGCTGATCTAAAATACAAGGATTGCTCAGTTACAAAACTAGCTTCAAAAATTATAAATGTAATTTACGATTTGTTTCTAAATAATTGAAAGTGGACACATTAAATTGGAAAAACTCCTACTATAAATTCAGAGTCTTCGTGAATTCTAGCATATCTGCAAAGACGCATAGGCACATGCTAAAGATGTTCCTAAATTTCCTACAGCTATTTATATGATTGCCTAGTGGTTTATATCAATTATATAAACAAAGCGATTCCTCCCATTCTAGATAGCACCTATGCGAAATACGTGTTCAACTAATTTGCTAAATGAACTGGAGGAATGCGGTAAATTAGCTCGATCGTTTTCACGTCCTATAATCTGCTACATTTGCAATGTAAATTCTGCGTGCAACTAGTAACTGAAAAGCATAATATGTACATACCAACCACTACATCCAAGCTTAAAACTGGAGAACTAGTTGACAATCCAAACAGGTTCTCTTCTACAATTCAAATAATTCGGAAAGGATGCTATTGATTTATTCCTTCACTTTATTCAACCACGTAATAAGTATTTACTGTCAGCAAAACATTTAACAATAATAATTATATTTACCTTTTTCTTTGAAAGAATCAAAGTTTGCTATTCAACCACAACCTCATAACGTGAATAATCACGAATCTGTCTAACATATGAATTAAATACTTTATTTGGGAGTGTACCTGTCTAAAATTATCTTTTTTATGTTACGTATAGTGTTTTTGAACCTTCATAAATTTGAATATTGGCTAGGCTCTAAAGCCCTTTCTTTCCAAACATAATACTGCTGTTCTTTGAAATTAGATCACTTTAAGCGCCTGTGTGTGGAGATGGTTGCCTATTCTTGTTAGGTTAGTTCTGAGAAATTTGTCAAATCTAAAATAACACATCCTTCGTGTAGACCAGTGATTTCCAAAGTGGGCGATACCGCCCCTTGGGGGGCGGTGAAACGATCCAAGGGGGCGATAGCCGCTTCGGGTGCATTTGGGGGGCGGTGAATAAAAATAAGGGGGCGGTGAAAGCTTAGAAAAGGAAGAGAAGATACGAAGATTTAGAAAAACCGTTCGTACATATTTCATCTGTTGTGTAATATAGTGTAACATTATTTTCCAAATAAACACACAAAATAGGTACAAGTTACTGATTTATTTATTCCATAAAGACTATTTACCCTTATTAAAATTCGTTTTTCTACGACCACCACTAAAAGGAGGCCTTTTAGCGCGAGCTTTTTTCACTAAAATTGACGTTTTATAATTTAGCGTGTTTAAAATGAGATCAGCTGTTTACTTTTAGCACATGTGTTATAAAGTGAAGTGAGGTTATGAAACTACAATTTCGAACTGGAAGTGAGGTTGTAAAGTTATTATAGTTCCTTCTTGAGTTAGAGGTAAATTGTGTTTTAAATAATTAAAGCGTTATGTAATGAATAAAGTCAGATGTGTACTATTTTAATTACCTTTGATAACTGACTTTGACAGTACTGGCTCCACAAACATTCACCTGCGCGTCAAGGCCATATATTTATTATGACATAAATTATAACTGTCATAAATGCATTTATGGATTAATAACAGAAAATTTAAGGTCTTAGAAAAAATATTGTATGCAAACTCGTGCTAAAAGTGTAGTTGCACTCGACATGTCTCGTGCATAGCCATAAACTTCTAGCACTTGTTGCATAAATAGCTATTATTCTCTCTTTCTTTAATTTTACTTTATCACACCCTTTAATACACCATCCAGAAAGTAAATACCATTATAATAAAAGGTTTTTATTACGTATTCAAATTTGCTTTTACTCAAAACACAGGTTAGAAATTCGAAAAAAATCGGCTATTTTAAAAATATCATTTTCGCTAGCAATAATAATTTATACCAAATTTCTATATGATACATTTTATTATAACACTTCATAATTTACTTTTTCAGATAATCATTCGAGTTTGGCTTTCATTTTAGTTATTCCGGTTGTCAGGTAATGAAAATTAAAATCTAAGTTCTGATGTTACCAAACAACTATGCCAACTAAATCAACTTATATGCTCGCACCTTTTTAATAAACTATTCACAATTCAACAGTAATTGTATCTAATGTATTATTCATTAAACAATTCTCAAATGTTTATGTTGTACTTTTAATGTATAAATCCCCCCTTGTAATTTTTAATTACTAATTAATTTATTCTTTCAAAATAGTTTCTTACCTAGAACTACTCCTATAGATAATTATCAGTACTACAATATCTTTCTGTTTGTCCGCTTAAAGAATATAGATTTCCGGGGGGCGTTGAATAATTTTTTTTCTGAAAAGGGGGCGGTAGGCCAAACAAGTTTGGGAATCACTGGTGTAGACCATCAGCGTTTAACTTGAGTATACAGCGGACCTTCCGGCGGATATGCAGGTTGCGGCTTGATAAAGGATTTCACCTCTTTCATCGGAATCATGTAGCTTGTATTCTAGTATTCAAATTCGCCCATTTCGGCTATGTATTGATTTCTGGTTCGCCTGCAATCTTTGATATCGTTTTTGCCTGCTCCCGTAAGAGTGGTTTTGGGTGTCTCTTCCGTAGCCAAATCACTCTTTGTGCGTACTTTGAGGGATCCAATATCAGTTTTACTTTGTAGAAGTACCGGGTACCGTATCATCTCCTAAAGCCAGGAGCTACTAGAAAGGGTGTTAGCACGTGGGAAACGCAAAGTGAGACTTTTTTACCACTTTCCTCGTCATGGATTGCATCTAGGTCGCCAGTGATTAGCACCATACAGACCCAACGAGGGAACCTAGCGAATGTTCATCTATTTAAGCTATCAGGGGCCTAGCAGTGGCTCATTCGAATCAATATTTATTGTTAACAACCGTTTGCTTGAATGATAACAGTAAAACCATCGCAAGATATTTTGGATTCCCATTGCCACTGTTTACTTGATTGTTTAAATAGCAGGTGGTCTTCAATTCCTATTTTAGCGAGCATACATCAAATGCTTGTGTTTTGTAAAGCGATAGAGTTTATTAAAAACAAATGCTCTCCGTGTTCAAGAGGCCTCTGCGATAAGCGTGCGTAACGCGATAGCAGTAACTAGTAGATTTTTGCAAAATCCAATTGAGGCTGAAATTGAGTTCAAGCTGGAATTAAGCGGCGAACTCAGTCGATAAGAAACGTACTACTACATAACGCCATTTTGACGTTACATCCACTCACCAATTTCAAATAAGAGACAGCTACATCTCCCTCAGGGTGCAGACCTGTCTCCTTACTCTTGCCATTCAATTTGCTTACCTTAGCATACCGCATTATATAAACTAATATTGCAACTGTTATGAGTAACAGATAATCAGGGTTTTTAAACAATATGTTCTAACCCTTTTCGTAACTCTCCAGAAACTTTGGAAGCAAAACAATTTTATATACCAGGCGTTCTTTTTAAAAGTATGCGTAAAGTACTGGTTTATATACTAAAAGGAAATTTTTTCTTATTTTTTATTGTTTTGCCCTATATGTAGGCAACCAATTATACGCACAATTAAATTTTAAAGGTTAATTTAAAGCAAATAGCTTGCTGTGACAAAACTAAAGGAATTTGTATTTTTTAGTATACATGCGGGTATCCCCTATGTATAATTTTAAAAAGAAGGATGGTATGTTACCATAAGTAGAACACGCACATATAAAAAAAATAAAGAAAAGTATATAGGAACGTTCTTGGTAGAGACTGATTATGCTATGTCTCGGAGGTTTAAGCGGCACTGGAAGTGAACGATATTTAAAAAAATAATATGTCGGTGATCAATTACCTAACATTTAGTGCAGGAATGTTAAATAGATAAAGCATTCTTAATGAAAAAATTTAAACCATAATGCATGGGAACGAAACTGGTAGGAAAAGGATGAAAATAACATGGTTAAGATGGTTTACTCATCTTACTCGCATGAATGTACACTAAGAATGCATAGATGGACATTATCTGAAAGACGCAAACGAGGTAGAGCAAGAAATTCCTAAAACGAAGAAATGAAGAAAGTGAAACATGATTTGCGTAAGATAGAAAGATATATACGTAAATATATTTAGAAGATAATGCTATTTAAGAAAGACATATTAACTAGATTTACTATCTACGGTTTTTGGGTATATGATTCGCCTTAGCCTAAATATTCTTCTTCTTCGTCTGCGATCGACTAAGGATGGATCCTTGTTTGTATTGCTTCGGTTACTCGATGGACCAGCTCTCAACTTTATTACATTTTCTTGTTGGCTATCTTTTTCTGCAAATATGGGATAGTCTTACTTCGTATACGCGGTGTACATTTTTTCCTTGCGACTGCATTTGTTTTTCTAACTCAAAGTATTTTTGCCGAAATAGAGCGCAATATTGTAATTGTTGTAGTTCTCCTCTTTAGATTAATTTTGTTTTGTATCTATTCTTGTCCCAGTAGCGCCTAGAAAAAGTGGACAAACCACGGGAAACGGTGAATTTTCCGCAGCTTTTGGCACCAAAAGTTCCGAATTGAGTAATTTGGGGATGAGACGGCCGCTACGTTATCTTTTCCGGAAAACGGCGAATTTTTGCTTCGAAAGCCGCTGAATGTGCTCTGTGCTCTGTGACCGCGTCTAAACCTTAAGAGTCCCGTGAGCAGTTTGTTATGTTAGTAGTTCTTCATTCTGAGCACGTTTTCTATACACTGCCATAGCGTAACCTTTAATTATATAGTCATGAGTTGCGTTGGTTAACTAAATTCATACGATTAATTTGAAAATATCTAATTCTAATATGGGGTGCTTCAAAACGTTGTTTTGAATAAACGAATTAGGGTTGCTTGTCATTATCCCATGTTAATTCTTTTATTTGGTTATTCTTTACCTCTTTCAACTTGCTTCGCCGTTGCTCACCCGCTCCACGTGTTTCTACGGAGCCGAATTTGGTAAGTTGTTAAACCTGGCGCTCTTTGTTATCGCCATATAATTGCTTGACTTATTAGTGTACCCTTTTATACCCGCGACTCCTCACCGACATTGGGTTTGAATTTGCTATTTAGAATAATATGACGTTACTATAAAGTAGTTTCGTTAATGTTAAGCTTAATATTGGTGTATCAAAATTACCATCATACGTGTAAAGCGTAAGACATGGTTTTGTATGTGTTAATTTTAAAATCAGTTTTGGTAAGTTCATAGCATACTGTACTTATCATACTTTCTGATATTTGTGCAACTTCTTCACCTTGTTGCTGCATTTGTCCAGGTAGATCCCCGGTACTGGCTACCTAGATACTCAAAAGAAGACATCTCATTTCTTAATCCTTTATTTTCCCCACCCCTACTTCTAGTTTACAGATTTGTTGTTCAGCACGCATTGTTTCGTCTAATTTGTTCATGTTCTGTAACGCACAAGTGTTGTTAATATGGTATAACAGTTTCGCTACTATTGGTTATTAAGCGTCTGCATAGCATATTAGATTGATATGTTTTTTCGTAGCAGAAACTAAAGGATCCACTTGGTGCGTCCTTATGTACCAAGGGCACAAATATCATATAATGCCTATGGTGCATATAATATTTTTTAATAACTTAAATAACGGAGCAGAATGCGTATGATCAACTACTGCTGTGTACACATCGAGGTAAGTTATTGATCGTCAACGATGAGCGGGAGGTATGAATTATTAATCCAGTATGAACTATAATGCCTGCTTATAATTCTTCGGTTGTGGTGGATTTGCTTGTATATTCCGTATTACAAGTATCATCAATAAATAATGTACTAGTAAGACATAAATTTAGTGATCGTAGTACACTAATCTTGGATTGCTTATTTTTAAAACGACGGGCTTGAATCATGCCGTAATGGTTCAACTAAATGCTTTTGATGAGTGAAATAGTAATAATCGCCTAGTCGAGATACTCATGTAGCAATATATGTTAAAGTTCGCCCCTATAGGGGTGCAACGGGATAAAAATTAAAAGAAGGTAGAGGCTATTATTTTTTTTCTGAGTCCAATTTATATATTGTTATAATTTATGACAACACTCTATTCGTACATATATTTTAATCTCATTGTTATACTAGAACTATAGTTTGATTAATCTATACAAGGAGAACACCATTTATATACACATCTTCATTACCTACAATTGTTTCCCAGCATTTGATGGGTATGTGTATAGGTTGAGGGGGCGAGGGGGACACCCCGGACTTCATTTGAGATTAAGAAAAAGACTGTTTGGAGGCCGTATGAAGAACGGGTGTCGTGCTAGTTTATAATACAGTTAATCATATGAATCTGCGTTTCAAAAGAAAAATGCAGTCTGTAGTTCTACCAATTTACAAACTATTTAGTGAACACCGTTTCTTCCTTGCGTATAGAAAGTCTCAAAACACCCTACGCTTGTATAACGTGTGCTTGTTAGACAGAAGAGGAAGATTAACATTTTTTCAGAGAGCAGGGGCGCCTGCCAATAATCTGAGCTGGAGGCCTTAATGCCCGCATTCAAAGAACAACGAGGGCATTCAATTTGCAGGTCGAAGTGGCTCGTCGAGAGACAAAGTAAGCAAAGTATGGTGCCGACGTAAAAAATGATGGGGAACAGCGAGTAGATAGCGCTATTTGGGTGAAGTGCTGCTCTCAAAACACTAATAGACCTCGAGCAGCCTGTTAAAATCTCGACAGTGACAAAACGGCACCGCTAAACGGTCGCACCTCGCTCACGTATTCAGCGGGCCTCTCTGCATCTAGGAGGCCGTAAATTGAGCAAAAGCTCATAAAGCTTGCCCCGACACTATCGCCCGCGCATCAGCGCTACGTGGATTACATTGGAACTATGCATTATAAAGACGCCCTTGCATAATGCCTACTGGATCGGATTAGTGTTTTCTATTTGTCCGCCGCTTGATGGAGCTTCTCGAGAATTCTTCGCTTCCAAGTGCGATCATTTAGGTGTCTCATCTAGTGTGTGTGCTACGTGGTAGATGCATTTATGGAACTATTTTAATGTGTAATAGCCAATCATCCAATAAAAATCTGTTCATACTGACAACATGCATTTCCACGTCATTGCTACCCGATGTTGGCGGACTAACACCACTGTAATTGTGATTCGTAAAAAATGTGTTCCTATATTGCCACTTGCAAGATTCTTAATTCAGGGAGTACTACCGATAATTTTTGCAAAATGCTCTAGGTGCCGTTTGAATTTCTATTATGGTATAACCTTAATCGAGAAGAATCGTACACTTTTTAATGTTTAACTTAACTGTTTCAAAACGGAAGTTAGTATAAATGCATAGTTGATCTATAGTTTATGATTTAGTGTAATGCCTGCGACATAATCTTGCATTCCGAAGCTCAATTACCTGAATGGGAGCACCGAGGCCAACCTCAATGCAATTGCAATACAAGTAAAAGCCTTGCGGCGATCGAAAGCGTTTACCGATTAAGATAATTTACCCGTAGAGATCAGGCGGAAGGGCTGCGCGGGGTGCGGCAACACGATATTTCCTAATTCGAATTGATTTGTATCCCTAGTTCGACTAAGTAGCACAGTCAGAAGTAAACATTTGCTAAACACTCGAGCGCCCTCGCACTTTGAAATTAAACCTTTTTGTCGTGCTTCAGCCGTGATCCAAAAAGTCGAAGCCTAGGGGAGCTTGCCCCCGTGACCTCCACTACCCATACTAATCAGCCTTGGCCAGTTCAAAGCAGGAAACCACCCCCGTTTCGAAGTTGCGTGGATATGCACTTTTTATGCGACTCTCGAGGATAATTTATTGACTATTCACCTTTGAGTCAGGATTAGCACATTCCGATTAGGTGAACAGGATATTTAGGATAATCTAATGTTTCAAGAGACTTCCACATAATAGAAGACGTTATTAAACCCATAGTGCTTATAAATTGTGCAAATAGTATGGTGCCACCTTTATCTAGAAATTATTAATAGATTAATAGATGTGAACGAAGGAAATTCTTCACTGAACCAATTTTTAAACTCATCAGTGTTAGCAATGTGGAGAGTTGTATACCGATCTCTATGCTTTCAATACTAGCAGATGTTTACAATTCATTGTCAACGAAAAGACTGTGGACTAACCCAGATGAGAATAAAAAAATCGTATTGATTACTCTTTCATTAAGGACCGATATAGGCCGGCAGCTAACAATACAAAGGCCATGCCTGGCGTAGAGTACGGATCAGATGAAATCGTGTTCTGGGCCGTAAATTAAGGAAAGATCTAGAACAGTGCCTCGAACGGCGGACTATTAAGATCATACCCCAAGCAAATCACACTCAAATACTAAAAATCAGCAAAATATCGTATAAATCAAAAGCTCAGGCTACACGGAGAAATCAGAGTGCCTAGTAGCTACAGTGAAGACGGCGTGCGGTTCTTTTCTAAATCAGTAAATGCTGCTTAAATTAACAGAGGGCGTCAACGTAGTATTTAAATACCACCTATATGTGCATTATCTTACGGGGACCGAATTTACTACAATATGAAACCAACTCATAAAATAATGTTTGTCTCATAATCTACTTCTATTAGCCAGCCATACATTAAACCTAATAAAGTATAAATAGATCTATATTAGAAATAATGCAAAAGTTATACAAAAGTTAGAGCAAACGCTACAGGCGAAAGTTATAAGTACAACCAGTTCCAATGCTACAAATGAATTACAAGAGATTCAAAGCATCAGTGTTTAATTGCATGAAATCGCTTAATTCACAAGAAAGCGTTTAAGTAAGCTAGCACAAAAGTTACACGAATAATTATATTAACTTAAATACATAAGGTTACACACTTACGTTACGAAAAAATCTCATGATTATTGGTTGGCAGGTTAATTAGCGAATATTTACAAGTTTATGGTAACTCCGAGACGATGGGTTCAAGTATCTCATGGAACGATAAACAAAGGTTTATGTTTACTTTGGAAAACACAGGTTCATGTTTAGGACACTCCTAGAATGCTGCAAGATTTCATTGAGAAATAAGCAGCACCAACATTCCGCTATCAAGAAGGAGCTCTCGGATATGCAAGGGTTTCCGGAAGTGAGCTACAAATATTGGACACATGATATTGACGATGTCTCCTCGGGTAGGCTC
This sequence comes from Agriotes lineatus, assembly GCA_940337035.1. Taxonomy (NCBI): domain Eukaryota; kingdom Metazoa; phylum Arthropoda; class Insecta; order Coleoptera; family Elateridae; genus Agriotes; species Agriotes lineatus. The sequence goes on along the minus strand of CALNHX010000583.1, from coordinate 165,865 downwards.
TACAATTTGTAACGCGAGTGCCTAATTACAGCAAAAAAAGCAAAGAAATATGTGAAAATATACCTTAATTAATGCAAAAGCTGGAAAAACCTACAAAAACAACCTAGAAGTATAAAGATAACAAGTACGACGGAGAGACAGATGCCATATTATTCGTTGAAGTAACCCAATTTACATATCCACCAAATTTTACGAGTGAACCAAGGGCATTCTGTAACTAAAAAACCATTATAAATAACTTCAACTACGGCAAAGTGCAACACAGAGACTGTGCGTGTGTTTCTTCAGAGTGATGCTAACAAAAGAGGACGCGTTTCAGAACAAACACACCGCCATGCACACCTGCAAACTAAAAACACATTATTACCTAGTTTCCGACTTGAAGATGAATCAATAATTCTCTTCGCAAAAGGCGAAGGTCGACAAGCGAGTTCAGCGGACTTAAAATGTAGCTAACAAGGGTGCTGGAACGAGGTCAATCAGAATAGTGCGCCATGAACGGAAAAAATAATATGGAATTGAAACGTGGCGCTTTTCGGCTTTAAGAACAGGCCCAAAACCGAAAGATAATAATAAGAGATTTTAAGCAATCTGTAAATAAAAAGGAAAGAACCCCACAAATAAACAACCTCGACGCACCATGAGCTAACGCTTCAAGAAACTGCCAGAAAGAGGTCAAGCAGGTCAAGTATACCAACTCAAAAGTAATCACAAAAATACATTGGATGAGTGATGACGCCTATTTCTTAGTCTAAGATTGGAAAGGTTTAATACTGACTTTTAAGGATGAAAATGAAACGAATTCCTACATTAGGACAACCTCAGACTCTGTGTGCAAGGAACTTGAGAGACACGGTAGCCGACTTAACCTCGCGAACCCTGCGATAAAATTCTATATGCTTCCCGAAAGTTTAGACGTTGCAACCAAATAATCAAAATCAGCACGGAGTAATTATAAAGAACACGGATGGAAGAAGTTTGGAAGAATTACTGTCAGAAACTAAGCAGATAATTTAGAAATACCATTTTGACAAAGTGTCTTCAGATTTTGGGTGGCGAGTTGGTATACATAGTTTAGTTGATACATAACTATAAAATCGTTAGCAAGCTAATAATTTGGGGGGATATATTTAAACTTCATTCACGGCAAGTCTGTTGTGCCGCAGGGATCACACATTGATTTTCTACTGTTTATCATACACATCGAGGTAATTTTTGAAGTTAAGTTATTTGGAACACCGACAAAAATTGATGTTAAACTAATAATACAGCATGAAAATGGTAAAACTTAAAAATATTATTGCTAGACCTGTAATTATTTTTTCGAATGATATTTGCACTCAATGTAATAAATTACATTTTGTTCAGGAATATCCGCAATCGCTTGTCGAATATTGTATATTAATTTATTTAAATCATTAGGATTATTTCTACACCACTTTGACCTGACCTAACTCCACAAAAAACAATCTGTAAAGTCCACGTCTGCATTCTGCGATAACAGACGAATTGGACACATTTTTCTTATGATTGTCATGGTTTTATTCGCTATATGCTAACATTCTCCATCTTACTGAATCCACATACCTTCAGAAAGCTGATTGATAAAGTTTAGAAAAAATGCATATCATTTATTCTGAGTTAGAGAACCACCTATCAAAAACACCTCTACTGCTCTTACAAAATTAACAACTAACCCAAATTTGCAACTAAGGGCTACAAAATGACATATCAGTTATATTTATTTGATATTCCGTGTTGTCACAGCAAATGACACTTTTTAAATGACACCCTTTATATATTTGTTGGCGTTAAAACGATATCATATTGGCCCATCTCTTATAAAATCTTCTTCCGTCTACCTTACGCTTTCTTATTCCAATTACGCACTTCAAAACTTTCTAGCTTTTCTTTAACGGTATTTGTCCACACCCTTCCAGTCTTCCTCGTTTTTTCCTTCCTCAGTCATCCTCCAAAACCAATTTCGTCTTTATCATTTCTGGTAGTCCTTGGCATAGCCTAATTAGCTTTTTGTTTTTTAGTTCTTTTTCACAAATCATCTTTCTTTAAAATTCCCGAGAAACTTTCTCTCCTACATATTCACAGCTTCGTTCATCTTTAGGTAAGAGTCCAACGGTATCCTTGATAGGAAATTATTTCTGTATTTCTAATGCCCCGCTATATTTTCGCGTTCTTTTAATGGATTGCGCCTTTAGATGTAAGGTTTTGCATCTCTAAACTAACAGTACAACGCTCACATTTTTAATTTTCCGAACATTGCTGTAAGGGAACTTCAATTTTCTAATGCGCAAATATGGAGATAACACCGGTCGTCGAATATGAGAATACGAGAGTCCTTCCTCCGCTAGCTTTGGTAGAGAAAGGCCGACACAGGGATTCAATTCGTGACCCACAGGGGATAAGCTTTACGTGGACCCAGAATTTCAGAGTAGGCCTTGCTATTGGCGATGTTTATTTGTATTTACTAAACAAACGCTTAGGCACGCTGACAATACGAGCTGCACGCGTCACTTTTGCCCATTTTTAATCATTAGGCATATTAATGCGGCCACTTAATTGCTGAAACATTTGATGCAGCTGCATCATGAACGCTCTTGAGCGACGTTGCCGGAACACGATTCCATAAGACTTTTGATCCGATGAATCTTCTGGGCTAAGTTCTTTGCCGCCTTTACTGAACTGCAGATAACTTTCTTGGTTGCATTCCTCCTGCAAAACCTACGTCGTAGTGTTCCAGCGAAAGCGCAGTAAGTACAAACTCATTTTGTTAAGATTCAGTAGATTTGCGTTGACGATGAATGCAATTATGCCAGCGATAAGTTAAGCGTTGATTCTAAACAAAGGTCTTTGGTTTTCCAGTCACGCGCTGATAAAGTAACTTAATTAGCTTTATTATCGGTTGCACTAGCGATTTCAATTATTGATCTACTAAACTAAGCGTACACAAGCTGCAATGCAGTTTTTTGTAATTGTACATCGATAGCCAGACGTTTCAGTTCAATTTTAATACTTGCATAGCCGGTGATCGGGCGTTTCCTTTATTAGTTTAACCAATGGAATGTTTTGCATGGCATTTTAGATATCAATCTTTTGTAATACTGAATACTACTTGTAACATTATAATTGAGTTTAACTCCAGTCATATTTATCTACTGTTTGCCACTGTAGAGCGACATGGTCCTACATGAAATTCTTCTCTTTGTTAATCGCTATTTCTGGGCCTTTTGAGCCTAATGTATTTTAATTATGATTAATAATTGTGACACTGGTTGGTGAAATTAAATCTACTTACTGTTACTGTTATGTTTTCTTTGTTTGGGTTTAGGTTGTGAAATAATAGATGTAGAACCTAGGTGGTGAATTGATTTGTTAGCTACATTTTTGTTTGTTGTGAATAACGACTGGCGCCCGTTTCTACTAAAGCTTTCTTGTAACTTATGAATCGCAGCCTGGTCCTTATTCATTCCATATTCTGCCAAAGGTTTGAGATAACTAGGGTGTATTCACTTCGCGTTTAAGGGTGCTATATGTCTTGTCAGTTTTTTTAAATCATTATTCTAATTAAATCACCCACAACACTACTATCTTAAATATTTTGGAGAACTCCTCTTTTTTAATTTTGCCTATTGGAAAACATCTACATAATTCAATATGTTTACCTCCTTAATATTATACTGGTTGAAGCTATCGTCTTTATATTTTGCGAAGTAAAAGGGAAGTATAATGTTAAAATTCGAGATTCTTGGAAAATACTCGTTTCCTTGTCTTCTAATTCAGAAAAAATAAATTCGAAGTAACGTATGTCTGTGTGTTTTTGAGTTTCTCATTTACATTTGCCTTTAATCGATCGGCCTGAAAATTTACATGTACGTTTTTAATATCAATTCTTAGATGCCAGTGATTTCTGAGATGAAGGAACCGGAACTTGTATGTAGCTTTTATGTTTTTCGTTTTCGGTATTTTCTAATAACTGTTTGATACAATTACTTCCTATCCAGAAAAAGAACGTGTACTATGCATCTATACATCTTTGTTTAGAACGGTTTTTGTAAGAAGTTTAGTTTTCGAAAGCTCGCAAAAACCAGGGAGATACATATTACCACCATTGTTTAATATCCTATATTGTATCAAATTAGTAGATACTTATGTGGGTTGCTCGTATTGTAGCCCGAATACGTAAATAAATAAAAAGTCTCCAAGTTTAATGAATCGCCTGGTAGTCTCTAGTGTATAAAGAACTTTTGCAGGTTTGGATCGACACGCGATTCCTTGTTGCTGCCCCCGGCAGATAGGGGCAAAGGGGGCCTGAGAAGTTTGAATTTGGAAGCTTTGTTTTTCATTTGTCTGGCAGTTCCTCGCTCCACGTCATTTAAAACAGAAAACTCGGCTGGAAGTGGTTTTCTGGTAGTTCGCAAGTTTCTTTGCAACTTTGGCAATAAAGTAAGCCTTTTCTGTTTACGTTCCTAGTTTTTAATTTTCGCGAGGAGAATCTCACGGTTGGGTTCTTCATAGAAAGCATTAAGGTCTGCACTAAATGTTGTGGTGCCTAGAATTGCTTTGCTTAAACTTTTACGTGTGCCTATTCTTAAAGGATAATGAACATTTAGCAGTAAGCGTCTATTGACATTGTTAAAATCTTCTATTTAGTTATTGTTACTACTCAGTGATTTCTCCATACTTTCTACTATAGGTATCACTAGGAAAGTGAGTAAAAAATCAGCTTTACTATATATTTATTAAAAGATGTTGGTGTTACTACATTTCTTATTAATGCAAAATACTTCTCAATGCAAATTGCGGTTTGACTAACAAGTAGCTTTTATTTCATTTCCGCATTAAACTGATCCATAATACCTACTACAAAATTAGAGCGTATTGCAGACATAATAGCATTAACTGAAAATCTGGAGAATAATGCGCCAACAATGCTTCAACTGAAAGTTGATAGCTATTTCGAAGAGCAATAGACACAAGCTGAAATGCCAGCAATGCAGTAGTTAACGGATACATGACGTCCTACGTAATACACACCTACGTAAAAATATAATAGGGATTATTTCCATAAAATGAAACTGTCGACTCTAGAGTTACATAGAATATATAGAATTATATAGTATAACAAGTTATCTGCTTCTATTCGTCAAAAGTGTAAAGGACACACGTAGTGGCGGCTCGCTATAAGAAGCCAGGGATCCATGACTCTATCATCACAAATCAAGATTTGTTTTATTCTGAAAGTTTTTTTTAACTTAATATTTGTCGTTATTCCTCCCATTTTTAAGCTTGAACAGAGCAGGAGTACTTTTTATTTCATGAATATGAACCGTACGATAAGCGCTTCGTGCTTCCACGAACGCACGGTGCTAGATCGCAGCGGCTCCTCAGCTTTTCGACAGTTTATAAAGTAAAACGGGCGCAGAGCGGCAAAAGTAGGTCAAAAGATAAGGATATTTAACTTTTAATGGGAGCTGGCTCTCTTGAGGCTCAATCAGTATTAGGTGCTCCGGTCTACGATAAAGAATTTTACTAGTGTATGATTACTAATGTTTGAATACAAATTTCTCACGCAGGTGTCTGATAAGGAACTGCCACCTGAAATGCCTGCATATTTAAAGGCCGTGTGTAATTATTCATTGGATGTGACATTGAAGTTTTCGCAAACTAATTACCGTTGCTTAAATAAATATGTTGTGATCAATTTTATTATATTCATAATTTACTGGTAAATTTTCGTAGATATTGAAATAATATTTATTATTTCACGGATGCTAACTTCTGCCAGTCCATATGCAAAATATTAAAACCCAGGTAAATCTGAACCAGGTCTTGTCTGTGAGGAGGAGTATATTGTATTTTACGTTCGGCGATTGGTGCTACCACCAAACCTTTCCACGAGCTGCCAATGTACGCAAGAGCGTATAATTGAAAAATACAGTGCAAGCAGTAAATTTACCGTAAATAACAATGTCATACAACCAGTTCAACTAAATTTGTAAACTAATTCAATGAACGGAACATGGAGAAAATCAAAGGTGTTTCGGTCGCCGGAGCTTAGCGAAAAGAAATGATAGCCCGATAGCGCCCAAAGTTGGTCGAGAATTACGGGCTCACAAATCGAGGCTGTGATTGTTGGCCGGAACTTGATAGAAGCAAAATGGATAGTTCGACGGGTAAATTGGCGGCGTTCTACATGCAATATGACGGAAGACATTTCACAGTTTATTGAATTGGGTATAGGGTTCGGCGTCGATCTTCACGATGACAATGACATGTTTTCTCAGTGCTGCGTATGCGAGATGATACAAAGGTTCTCCTATATTGATCCGATCGGTGGTCGCTGTGAAATTCCTCGGCAATCAAACGAATTGTGATGTATAATCTTGGATGGGTAGGCTATTGGTGTACAAATAATACAACTGAAATTAAGTTATTGGAGATATGTAACTAAAAGCTGCAGAATTAGAGAAAATAGGAAGATAATGAAGTGGATAACGCAGAAACATATGAGAGGTGGAGGACGACTACTTCTGCATTGATACGATGACTATGAGGCAACAGCTCGATCACAGAATTGCACAAGACTATGATCATTCGAAGGGATTAGAGAAGGCCTATATACAAACATAAGTCATAAGAAAAACCAAAGAAGAAAAGGCTGTGCTCTGTAAAGCTAGGTATATCTGACAAAAATTTTAGTTTTTTGAAATTGCCAGGTTAAGACTTTCCCAAACAGCTAGATTGACGGAACCATAACGCTATCACGCACAACCTCTCTATTTGAAGTTAATTCCGCGATTGCTGATGTGCTCTCCGTTTGAAATGTTGATGAGGTAAATTACCGACCATCTCTGCCCAATACAAAAACCAGTTCTGCTGTCGATTTTTTAATCTCACCCAACAGCACTTCGAACACTGAAAAAGGTTCGCATTTATGTTGACCAATTCGTTAAATACTCTAACACTTTCTTGATATTGCTTCCAGAATAATTGTATTAATGTTAAATGGATACTATTCATCGACAATTATTTGCAAAAAGTTAAAAATTATAGGTAGTGAAATGTAATTCTAATGAAGAGAATACCTTATTGCAATATGTTTTTTCTAGGTCTTATTGATATACTTGCAGTTGTGTAATATAAGAAAGCATCGGCTACAGATTATTTCAACTTGCCACACCGACTCTTCATCCGTATCCTGTCATCCTCTGCATCGACGAGTCTACCTCCACTAGCTCCACAAAAGTCGAGGGTAACGAATAGTTCTCATTTTCCAAAATTAGAAGTAAACCAAGCTTGTACTCGAGAGTTCATCAAGTCCGTGAAAGGTGAAATAACTCGAGTAGTTAGCGAAATTATCAAAGGAAGCCCGAGATTTATCAATCCACTTAATACATGTCCGTGGTTCTCTTAGAAAATTGGAATTAGAAAGGGTAAACGGGTTGGAGGTTAGGTCCGACCCAACTCGTCTGATTTGCACACCAATCTATTAGATTTAACAATTAGTCTGGCACAAAGCTCGATGGAATTACACGGGTCTTAGATAATCTCGATTATTGTCTGTGGGGCCCATAATAATGTGCACTTGCATGAAAACACCTTCTTGCATTTCTGCTTAATGGTAATAGATTTTAATGGTTATTGATTATCAATTAGGCGCGGTAGCAGACGAATTCGGGATTTAATTGGATAACTTCATCACGTCTGGCTGTTAATGGTTTTAAGACGCTGGATGAACTTTGAAATATACTCGGGATTAGCAAAATAGGCGCCAGTCGAGTTCCGGGAGATTCGAAAAGCGCAGACCCTCCCAGTCGGACGTTTCTGAATTCAGAGCCAGAACGAGTTACGATTCGTAAGAAAGCTCGTCGCAAATGGTCCGTCGCAGTTATAAACTGTAATCGTGCACGTGCTCCACGTATTTCTGCTGCCATTTACGAGGAGTTACCTCATATGCCTGATGAATACTGAGGACTTTCGTATTTGCTTTCAATTCAAAATATGAAGTTCTAAGGACGGATGATTTAGCGGCTTTCGCGAGCACGGCTGCTCCATACGTATTGATATTTAGTTCAATTCCGACGAATTCCCTTTACGGCGCGGAATTGCAAACAGAATTTTCTCGGAAAACTGTGGTGCTTCGCGCGGCTCTTCCGCGAGTTTTAGAGAAGAGGCCTCTGATGTATAAGCAAAGAGCCTGGCGGAGAAAATATTTAGAATATCTTCCTCCAGACGGCACATGCACTAAGTAAAGGCAACCGCCCGCCAGTTCGAGCTAGTATGCATTTTGCAAAGCCGGCTTTATGCAGCAAATTCCTACCAAATGTTGTCTTACTCCACTCCATATACAGTAGTTCAGCAATATTATGCTATCGCAGAGAAAGATTTATTTTTAGTTGCTTTATTCGCTTAAAAAGGCATTTATTTGAAATACTAAGTATGTGTTCCATAAAATTCCATTGAACTAAATGTACGTTTGTTTAACTTTACATGTGAAATAATAAAGGAAACTAAAATTGCACTGCATTGAAAGTTTTGGGTTCAACTCTGTGACCCTTAAGGAGGTCTGTCTGCTGAAGGGTTTTTATTAAAATTAATTAGCAAAATCATAGCTGATAGAACATTTTTGAAAAATAAGTAAAGTATGATCCAAAATTATTTTCATCTAGTATGGCCATGGAATACTCCTTAACTTCTGAATGCAACTACATTTATACTTAAATGTCAAACTTGGCATTTGCTTTCTAAGCAAGTTATAGTTGCATTCACAAATTAGGAAGTATTTCATGGTCATACTAGATGAAGATCATTTTTGATTATACTACATTTAGATATTCAACATTACAATTTTGTTGACCTTAATTTTTTTCTATTTAGTTGTCATGGTGCACAATGTATTATTCGAAAATGGACAAGCCATTGCAGTAAATGGTGTCTTCGTCTTTATCAGAGTTTTTCCATAATTTTATGTTATTTGTTTGACTCGCCGATGTATTCCGGCGGCTTTGTCAATCTCCGCTCCATCTTGTTCTTAGTCTGCTTCGATTTCTTCTTCCCGATCGCGGTCGCCATTATATTGTTAGTCCATGCCATCGGTCGCTTTCTCGTGTTATAATGTAATGCAGTTCCATTCTAAAGTTGTAATTGTAAAAATGTAGGTGTTATCAAATAAAATCGCATATTTATGTCAACTTAAATAATTGTATATTGTACAACTAGTTGAGCAAAGTGGGGTTTTACTTAACAAGTATGGATGGTTAGAGTACGAACGTACGAGCGTTATGTATCTGACACTAAAATAGTCAAACAAACGTCAATGTCAACAGCAAATGTCATGGAGGAACAGGAACCCTACCTATAGCAACTTGAACCAAAACGGCAATATACATTTAGAAACTAATAATAATAATAATAATAAGCAGCCCGTTCAATCCCAATGCTAGGCAAAGGCCTCTCCCTTTAGTCTCCATTCTCTCTTGTTGACTGTATCTGACCACCATCGTATTCCTGCTTGATCTTCTAATTCTGTTGACCATCTTGTTGTTGGCCCTCCTGGCTTTCTTTCTCCATCTTGTGGTGTCCATTTTGTAACGATGCTTGTCCATCTATTCCTGGCTAGTCGTCCGATGTGGCGAGCCCAATTCCATTTCATTGATCTGCATCTTGTTGTAGCCTGACGGGCTAGTTTAATTTAATTTAATTGCTACAACTACCAGGGTGGAACTGGTTTCCCAGGTATAGCTCAGAAATGCCAAGATCCAAATAATAAACTCAGATAGTAACTAGGATAGAAACACAGAATAACTTCTTACCATTGTATAATAATCTTTAATTAAATACATTAAATAAAATTGTATTAAGCACATAGAATAAAAGAATGTAATGACATTTATAAAAGTAAATTAGTTCTTCTAACGGGGTGTTTCGCTCGCTGGTAATCGGGCAGTGGCACACTATTACGGGACAGCCTGTATGTACATTAGTTCCCTCGTCGCGAAGGCATTGCGCCGGTCCTGAACAGGTAATTTGACAGATTAGCGGGTCGCCATGTAATGGCGGACAACAGCAATACACTTGATTCAGAAATTGTTAAATAAACAAAACTGCGGTCAATATCAAACTAAATTGTGTGCATACCTAATGCGTCTGGTGTTTTAACGGTGAAATTCCCAGTGTTCAAGCGGCGGACGATGCATTTAATTTGCTTTATTTACCAGCTGTTTTGCTGCTCCAGGTGAGTGGATTTTGATTACCTTGGTGCTATTTCTTGCTGGCGAAGGTCGCCGCTGGGTTACCCTAGCTTCACGAGTGCGTGTCTATAGGCGACGGCCTCTGGCTCATTAGACGGAAACTCCCGGTGCACGCTCCTCGGCCTCGGAGATGCTAAGCCACTCCAGACGCAATTAACGGGCCTAATCACGTCGGTGTCGCTGTCCTGGTGTCGGGAAACTTGCTTCACGGACAGCGTCGTCGCCTTCCCGAGTGCCCAAACTTTGGAGGGCGTCGTCGGCGAGTTCGGAAAAACTCTGCTTGTAACCAGGTGTCTTACGTCGTCGCCGTCAGGCCTGAGACGGCTCTCTAGGTTGCTAGGTGCTCGGGGAGTGACGCTGAAAAGTCGAGCAATGATTCGAGCGTCCAGGAGCTCGGGGAAGCGACGTTGGAAAGTATAGCAACAATCCTAACGTTCAGGAGTTCAAAAGAATGACATTGGAAAGTATAGCAACAATCCGAACGTCCAGGAGGTCAAGAGGATAACGTTGGAAAGTATAGTAACAATCCGAGCGCAAAGGAGTTCAAGAGAATAACATTCGAAAGTATAGCAACAATCCGAACGTCCAGGAGTTCAAAAGAATAACGTTGGAAAGTATAGCAACAATCCGAAAGTCCAGGAGTTCAGGTAACTGGTCGGGATCCTCTCGAAGAGTCCTAAGGACACTCCGGAGAGCATAGGCAAGACGGGAGGATTGGGAAGGTTCTAGGAAATTCTGTCTTGTCTGTGCTCCGAATTCTCCTTTTATACCTGGTGCGGGCGTAATCGGAGGTTCGTATCAGGTCGCTGGAGCGGGGATTCGTGGTCTAGGTGTGCAGTGGTGTTGAGGCGATCGTTTGCGGTGACGTCACGTCGCACTCTCGGCGCGGTGTTCCGTTACTTAACGTGGTGCAAGCCAAGGGGGAACGAGCAAATTAATTTTTAATTTATACAATCGCGTTCGCGCTGGGCGAAACGTTACATTGTTACTAAGTCTTCCACTCTAGTTCTTCTTCTTATCTCCGCTTCTCGCACCCTATGCTTTATTTTGATGTTGATTAACGATCTCTCCATTCTTGTTTGTGTCACTCTCAGTTTTTGCGGAGCTTCTTGTTTAATACCCAGGTTTGGGCTCCATAGCTTATCACTGGTATTATACACATGTTGAACACTTTTTTCTTTAAACTCACAGGAATTTCAGCTTTAAACGCTTGTTTTAGTGACCAGAAGTTCTTCCACCAACCCAGCCAACCTGAGCCCAAGAATTGGACTCAGGCTCTGCCTGTCACAAGCCAGGAACAATCGGGGAGTGATAGAGGAGTAACACCTCTTTAAAAAACCAGGGTTCAGTTGGCCCGGCTGATAGTACCCTGTGAGGGCCCCGGTCTAGGGTTACAGATATTGCTGCCTTGCAGCGAGGCGCGAGAAAGCCAAAGGCTAAGGGAAGGAATCCCCGAAAGAAAATATCCCCGGTCCTCCAAGTTGGGGGTTGTGTAGTGGGTCAGCTCCCCGCTCACGTAAAATTTTGCAGATATGCAAAACTTACTACAAAAGCAAATCCACAGCCTCGGAAACAGGATGGAAACAAATTAAGACGATGTTTAGCAAAAAATAAGACTATGAGAATTGGAACGTGGAATATTCAGAGTATTACAAACAAAACATCTGAAATATTGGCGAAAGTAAAAGAATATAACTTAGACATTATTATATTGTCAGAAACCAAAAGAAAGGGCCACGCATTCGAAACCCTCACAGGATATAGTCATCTACGGTCGGGGGGTAGAAAAATCATACAGAGCACAAGCAGGAATATCCATACTTATTAAAACACAATTAAAAAAATTTATCAAAGACTATGAATTTGTATCGGAAAGAATTATTACACTCACAATGAAACTACATGGACATGAGACTTACATAGTAGGTGTATATGCGCCAACTAATAATTCAACAATACAACAAAAAGACGAATTCTATGAAGACTTATCAAGGATTTTGAGTAATCATAAAACAAATATGGATGTAATTGTTGCAGGGGATTTGAATGGTAGAATTAAAGGCAAGAAAAATGATGAGGTCGTTGGGAAATTCGCAGAAAAAGTGGAAAATGATAATGGAGAAAGATTAATAGAACTATGCAAGCAATACCAATTAAAGGTCACCAATACGTATTCCCCCATAAAGACATTCATTGTTTTACATGGGAAAAACCGTCAATGAATCGAAAATCGATTATTGACTACATTCCCGTTAAACAGAAAACAGCCTTTAAGGTACATGATTGCAGAATAATGCGAGGAGCGAACTGTGGAACTGACCACCATTTACTAATAGCAAAAGTAGTATATCCATATAAAAATACACCAACAAACGGCAGAATGACTTCAATGGAAAAAGATGAAAACCAGGAAAAGTTAGAAGCAAAACGATATAATCTCTATTTGTTGCAGCAAGATAGCATTCGAACGCTTTATGAAAGAAGCTTGGGACTAGAACTCATGAAAATAGAAGAAACTAATAATATTGAGGAAGAACATGACAAAATTAAATTGGCTATACATAAAATAGCGGGCGAAGCTTTAGGAAAATACAAAACAATTAGTTCAGGCTAAGAAAAAACTGTATAATACCTACCTAAGCAATCACTCACCGCAAACATACCAAGAGTACAAAGAGAAGAATCGCGAACTACGAAGAAAAATAAAAGAAGAAAAAAACCAACGATGGGAAGTATGTTGTAACAAAATAGACAGCCTTATTGGAGGATCCCAAACCACAGAAGTATGGCGCACTATAAAAAGTATGAAAATCAATAACAAAGATAAATCTAATCAACTGGTCAATCTCACAAAATGGAAAGAACATTATGAACTACTTCTAACGGAGAAAAGGGACCAGTTTATCAACGATTTTATTGAAGTAGAGGTCACTGACAAGCTAGAACCTCTTACAGCAGATGAAATAGAACAAAGCGTAAAAAATGAAGAATGGGAGGTCCTCAGGTCCTGGGGATATTGCTGTAGAATTAATTAAGAACGGTGGAAAGATATTAATAGATCGTCTTAAAACCCTTATGAATAAATGCCTAGAACAACAACAAATCCCGAGAATGGAAAACTTAATACATCGTGTCACTGCATAAAAAGGGAGACAGAAAAGATCCTAACAGTTATAGAGGCTTAAGCGTGAATTCTACTTTAATCAGACTGTTTGGAAAGGTACTACAAAGTAGATTAAGGAGCAATATTGGTCAGAACATTGGGGAAACTCAGAGCGGTTTTACACCGGGACGCTCTTGTGTAGACAATCTCTTTACGATACAGCAACTACTGCAAAAGAAGATAGCCAATGGAAATGAGGTACATATTGCTTTTATTGAATTACAAAAAGCGTACGACAATGTTCCCAGAAATAAATTATGGAGTACTCTACAAACAATAGGAACCTACCCACATTTGCTAAAAATAATACAACAGTTTTATGAAAACAACATCTCTTATGTAAAACAAACAAATAGATTGTCAAAGCCGATACATACTAGTAAAGGACTTAGACAAGAATGCAGTTTGTCGCCGCTACTTTTTAATGTCTACGTAGAAGTAGCTTTGAAAAAATGGAAAAGACACTGTGAAGGAATGGGCATGCCTATTAATGAACACTATTTATTTACTTTACACTTTGCTGATCACCAGGTGGTATTTGCCCAGGATGCATATGATCTTGAGTTTATGTTAAGAAGGTTATATGACGAATATGCAAAATGGGGTCTACAAATAAGTCAAGAAAACGGAGTACCTGGTAATTGGTTCGGATGCTAAATTTCAAGTACTTTTAAATGACGACACCTATGTACAACAGGTAAATGAATTCAAATATCTTGGAGCCACTATCGACAACAATGGATTAGGTGGACGAGAAATTAAGCAAAGAATACAAAATTCCAGAAAAGTGGTAGGAGCCTTGAACTCATTGTGGTGGGATAAAAATATAACAAAAAAGAACAAGAAAAGGATAGGTCAAGTTATGGTCGAAACTGTGTTATGTTACGGAAGCGAAGTATGGACAATACGAGAAGAAGAAAAAAGAAAAATAATTGAGGTGGAGATGGACTATCTACGGAGGAGTAATCGAGTCTCGAGAAGAGAAAGGGTAACGAACCAGGAAATCTGAAATAAAATGTCAGCTACTGAAACTATAATAGATCGGATAGAAAAAATAAGTTTAAAGTGGTTCGGCCATCTATTAAGGATGGAAGATACGAGATGGCTAAAACGTGTGTTTCGCTGGACTCCGCCAGGAAGAAGGAAAAAGGGTAGACCTCGTAAATCATGGAATGAGGGTGTTAGAAATGCTATGAAGGAACGAAATTTAGAGGAGGACATGGTTTATGACCGCCAGGCATGGAAATTGGGAGTGGGAAGGCAGCGATTATCTGTATGATTGTTAACTTTACTGTAATTATTGTTATTATATGTATTGTATATAATCAATCCCAAAATATATATATATATATATATATATATATATATATATATATATAAGTTCTTCCACCCTAGGTTGATTCTTCTCTGTACCTCCTTCGCTGTCCGGTTCTCAAACGATATAAGTTGTCCTAAGTATATTAGTTCGTTTACGTACTTTATTGTGGCGTTATCTGTTGTTATCTTCGATGTGTTCCTGTTGGACATTAGATTTGTTTTGTCGTAGTTGATCAGTAGTCCGACTTTCTTACTTTCATCTATCATTTTCTTTAGTGATGTTTTGCTTTCGGCTAGTAGGATCATATCGCCCGCAAAGCTTAAGTTTGTTAATCTCTTGTTTCCTATTCTTATTCCTTCATTTTCCCATTTTAGCCTCTTAAAGATTTCTTCGAGTGTAGCCGTGAACAGATTTGGGGAGAGGGGATTCCCTTGTCTTACGCCTCGCTCTAGTGCAAAGCTCCTACCCTCCTTTTCCAGTTGTATCTTTGCTGTATTGTCCTTGTACAGTTCTTTGATTATATTCCTGTACTTTCTCGAAAAACCTTGTTATTTCAGCTCACAGAGCATTGGTTGGTGTTCTATACTATCCAATGCCTTGCTGTAATCTATAAATGCTAGGTGTATTGGTTTGTTAAATTCTTTGTGTTTTTCTATCAGTTGAGTTACTTTTTGTAGATGATCCATTGTGGAGTAGCCACTTCTAAATCCGGCTTGTACAACGGGTTGGTTTTGATCTAGAGTATTTTTAATTAGATTTTTGATTATAGTCGTAAATAGTTTACCTATGCATATGGTTAGACTAATTGGTCTATAGTTATGTAATAGTTCTTTCTTCCCCTTCTCAAATAGAAGTATTATTGTTGACTTTTTCCATTGCTAGGGTATTGTTTCTGTTTTTAGGATTTCATTGAAAAGTAACCTTATCAATTGATGCATCTCTGGTGTCATATTTTTAATCTGTTCGTTAGTTATCCCGTCGCTTCCTGGCGCTTTGTCGTTCTTCAATGTGTTTATAACTTGCTCCGATTCTTCCTCTTGTATTTCCAACCCCTCCTTAATTCCCTCATCTTCATTTTCTTCTCTATCCTCCATTCTATTTTTTAGTTCAATTCCTGGATTTAGCGTGTACAACTTCTCGTAATATTCTGTTGCCAATGTTAATATGTTTTTCCTTTCCCTTTCGAGTTTTTTGTTGCTATTTTTTAGGTAGGTCATCCATTGTTGACCGCTTGTTAGTTCTTTTTTCATTTTTCTTATAGATCCTGTTTCTGTTATTATATTTTGTATTTTTTGCTCTTCCCATTTTCTAATGTTGCCACATTTGGAAACTACCTATCTTTAATAATAAAATTGTTATTATAATAGTATGCTTACGAAACATACCCGGATACCAGTAGACAGTAAGATAATAATTAGCTCATGCCATTTCCAATGATATAATCAGCATCTGGGCTACCAGAAATTATGTATAAATATAATGCAAGCAAAAACTCAATCATAAGGAAGCAGAAGCGAAGAACTACATTTCTCGATTAAATCAAGCAAAACTTCCCCCTCTTGATCAGTCAAGTCATAGAATTGTCGGAACGGTAGCAGAAAGTCACAATTATTTAAGTGTGCGGTGTAGTTTTTTTTTTTTTTTGATATAACAATATTACACTAGTTACCCTAGTTTAGAAAATCAATGTTTTACGCAACAAGTATGGTTAAATTAGTTATACGATGCTCTAATTTTAACTATTTAGTTTATGATGCTTGTATAATTTCTTCGAGGTGTCCATATAAGCACTATATCGTTTTCCTAATGTACGAAATACTTTGTAGCTAGTTTACATATACAAAAATAAAAAACCAGTGATAGTGATTCGAGAACAGCTAAAAGAATAACAGAATATGTTTCTTAGAAAAAAGTAAGTCAGAGACTTACTATTCATTTTAACTGTTTATGTTTATCTGTTACAGCGTTAGATTTATATGAAGTTTTGGGTCGCTCTAAAATATTCATTTTATTTTGTAGTTTTGATTTACAAAGCAGCTATTTGTAAATACCACTTGGCCGTTCTTCTGGCAGTTGCTAGTTGCTATAAATACTGTTAATACCGCATGCCAAATCAAATTTGAAAGTATAAATGCTGAGTCAAACATTTTATTTTGCAATTATTTACGTTTAGACTCCGGAAATCTATTTTTTCTAGCTGCGGGAAGGATTACTTTGTATTTCTATTTATATAAAATTGTTATCAAAAGAGCTGCAGAGAACTAGTACCTGCAAAGGTATTTTTAGTACAAAAAATATCTAATTTAAGACGTTGATGCTAAAAGGCAGCAAGTTCTTTTTTCTGATTTGTGATAATAAATGTTATACACCAAGCGAATTAACCATATCTTTGAGTTAATAAATGTTTAATTCACGTGGCGTATGTACACAGTGGGCTAATAAAAGCGGTACAGATTTTATAGTCTCGTATATTCGTAAATCATTAATATTTTCAAATGACTATTATACCATCAAAAAGCTCAATCTTGATAGATGAAAGTGAAGTACTTCTACTACAAAGTGACAGTGCTAATTCAAAGTTGTGCGTTGTTCAACAAAGTTATACAAAAAATTATGTTTTTTTGGAAAAGTGTATTATTTCAAACTAAGGGCAATTCAATACCAAAAACAAAAATTACTTTTGATTTTACTTATTCTTAAAAAAAAATAATTAAAATCGTGCATTTTGTTTGAAATTTCAGATAATTTCAAATTTTCTATTTGACATTAATTTTTTCTCCATACGAATGTTTTAAAATTACATACTAAGCGAAATGAATAAATAATTCCTTTTCAATAATATTAACCCCTACAAGGGATTACTGACTACCCTTTTGTGCTACCGTTCTTGTTAATTAAATTAATTTTTTAAAATGTAATATGTGTTTTCGTATACAAAGTTTTAAAACCATGTTTTTAAGTTTTAAAGTGGTATTGTTTTTTACAATAATTTTACAACATATAATAATACCTTCAACAAATTCAACAACTCGTACTACCCAACAATTTTAATTTATAAATGCAATCTACAATGCTCAAGATATTTTAATTATTCATAACTGAAGAAGCAAACTAAATTTGCGAAACGTTTTGTGATTTATTTGTAATTTGAAACCTTCAATAAACATGTTACGACTTTTGATTTTACTTATTCTTAAAAAAAATAATTAAAATCATGCATTTTGTTTGAAATTTCAGATAATTTAAAATTTTCTATTTGACATTAATTTTTTCTCCATACGAATGTCTTAAAATTATTTAATAGTTATTTAATATGGGATTTAAAAATATGGTTCCATACTTGCACCATTTTTATCAACAATCATTTGTAATCGTCTTCGCCAGTGCCAAATCGCAAAAGTTATTTGCGCCCTTAGTTTAGCGTATCATTTTCTTTAGTACTTCGATTAAAGCAACAATTAAAACTAAAATGACAGATACAAACTGACATTGACCAAACAAATAAAACAAAAGTCATTGCCTATTAATTTTCTTACAGTTTTAATTTTACATTAAAGCGACGAGACTTTATTAAAAACTTCCATTTTTGCATGATCTCTATTAAAGTAAAATAAAATCGAATTGAAGCCCGCATTATTGCAAATAATATATATTTTTAAACTACAAAGTGTAAACATTACGTTTTTCGAAGAAATATTTGAATTCACTAATTAGTATTGAAAATACGAGTATTTAAATTTGTACCAGTTTGGCCCACTGTGTATGTTTTTATTCAATTTTGACGAAATATTGAATAAAAAATTTAAAAACATTCAAATTAAGATATAAATTTCATTCATCGTCGAATAATCGAGGAATAATTGAATGTAAATATTTGTAGAAATGATAAAAATATGTTGTTCTTTATTGATTTTTTTTTAATTCTCTGTTGAATTAAACGTTTTTAATTCTCCATTGAATTAATAGTATATTATTATACTAGTTTAACAAGAGGGCCTATTGTAGCACGAGTAGTTGTTATGGAGTTAATATTGTCACTTTAAACGGTTAAAATTGAATAAAAATAAAAAATGCTCATTTTGTAAACTGTTCGGAATTTTAGACATCAATTGTTACGATACTGTGTGCGTTAATTCTTTCCCGTTATTCTGCAGCGACATTAACGTCCACTTATTTTATAATGTTTCATTCAAAAAACACAAAATAAGGTTCCGTTTAAAACTACTAATAAATATCTTAAAAAATTAAGATTAATTATAAGATACTTAAAGATAATTCGATAACTTATTATTGACTTTGAATGTTATTAGTATTATCTGCTACGCCGCTCTCCAGGAAAAGGCGCACACAAACCGGAATAGCTCAAACCCTCACGGCGATTGTTATTGTGCGCACGGATCAGGCAATGATTCTTAAGGAAAACAAATAAAATAAACTTTAACAAAATACAAAAGGGCAACAGTCCTCCCCCACGACACAAAAAAGTCTGTAAATGGCTTTACCCAGAACTTTTCTCGAAAGTGGAGTTGTGACACTAAACAACATTTTTAATAAAATAGGAACTTAGCAGTAACAATATTTTCACATTCGTGACAATACTGAAATAATAAACGGAAAAAATTGGCAATAAAAAGAATGACTGGTGATGAGTTTAGAACGACAGCGCCAACGAACGCGAATTCAAATCGGGCCGCTAATACATCGGGCCATCGAAGAGCTCTCCCCTTTTTATGCCTGTTGGGCCAGATTTTCGACACGTGTAACGCATGACTTATGTGCACATTATTACTATTATATGTTTCTTAGTAAACGCAAAAATAAACGTTCTCGCCCTGTCTATATTTGTTCGACCTTTTCTCGGTTTCGTGTCAGATAGACATATAACCTGCATGCACAAAATCCTCTTCCTCAAAGTATTTTCAAATAAAAAAACTACTGGTGGTAGATTTATTTAAATGAGGCCTGTGATTCATCGGATCATCGAGAAGGTACCCCGGCTTGGCGATACGCAGCTGTATTTAAGAGAACGGATTAGTTGTTCAAACGCTTTTACTCTTTTACGACATTATTCTGTATCTGTTGACATTTTCGACAAGAGTAAAGCGTGGCCTCTATGCAAATGATTATTTTTATCTATTTCCTAGGTAATGCAAAAATAAACAAAATTTAATATTTTAAGGTGCTCACTCTGTATATATTTATTCGATACTTTCTTTGTTTCGTGTCAGGTAGACATGTTTTCTGCATGCAAAATATTGAATTCTTCCAACAAATAGTTTTTGAGTTATACCGTCAACAAGTAGACAGACGGAATTGAGAAAACCTGATTTTCGTCATCTACGGACCCTGAAACGTGAAGACCTGAAAACATCTTGAGAGGTAATTTTTTCGCGACTACAATACTCTCTTCGAATTTTAGGCGACGGAAGCAAAACACAGCCAAACTCACACTTACCTATACTCTAAAGAACGGGTAGGTATCGTCAGTGCGTGCGGCAATGAAGATCTGAACGCTACTAAAATTAATTTGATTAATATTCTATAACAACACTGATGAAGATAAAATGAAATAACAATATTAAAATAAAAAGCGTATTAGACTCATAAAAGCTAAACAAGGCTAGTTGAATAAAAAAACTGAGGTTAAATGTTAGAATTTGTTTGTAATGGGTCCAAAGTTTAAATAAGAATCTTGAATGCAAAACCATCGATGGGTTATATGTTAATAAAATATGCGAAAGCTACTACGTCAAGCATCAAAGCATGATAATTAAATGAATATGAGATAGGAAAGCAAATGATTGAAATGTTGATAGTATCAACCTAAGAAATACGTATAATAATAATAATATTAATAATACACGTGCCCACACAATAATAGTATATTATTATATGAGCGATTATGACAGCCATTATTCACGAAGATGACATTTGCGCCACAAGCCGAAGGCGCGTGGCGCAAGTCATCTGAGTGAATAATGGCCATAATCGCGAATATAATACGATATTTTATCTACTCCTATGCAATAGGAGCCTTGTGTTTATATTTCAGAATTATGACATTTCTGACAGCTGTTAACTTAAACAGTCATTTAATAATAAGAATGAATTTTGTGATTGGCTACAACCTATTGAATAATGAAAATAGAATTTTTTGATTGCTTGCAATTTGCAAACTATTGAATAATGAAAATAGAATTTTATGATTGGCTGCAAACCGTGAATTATGAATCATAATTCATGGCCATTGTGCAGTAGGAGTAGATAAAGTTTCTTGTTTGTTGAAATTTGGTGAGAAAGACTTTGGGACTGAAATATTCTACGGTTTTTCGTTTTCAGCCAACCAGCATCAGCTAGCTTGCAATATACCGGGTGAATGAGACCACCCGTATCAGTATTTTTTTTAAAGAACGGTGAGTCGTAGAGAGTTGGGATAAAAAAATTTATTATAAAAGTCATACTAAAGAATCGAATGGTGCTATTATTATTTCTCGAAAAAGTCAGCATCACGAGTAGTACGAGTAGTGTTCAAAATGTTATTGACATTAAAACGTGTGTGTAACATTGTTTAATTCGGTAACTAGGTTTTAAAAGCCGACTTTTCAATTTTGTTTGTTAACAACGAATTTCAAATTTAATAACTTTAATCGAATATTACTTAAAAGGGGTGGGTGGTAGTAGTAAAATAATTTTTCCTACAAAACTTTCTTCTTTTTTAACGATCTTTTCAACAATACGTTTTTCGGCTTATGGTGCCATTTAAAATTTTGGAGTTCTGGACATTGTTGACAAAACTACTCGTGATGCTGACTTTTTCGAGAAATAATAATAGCACCATTCGATTCTTTAGTATGACTTTTATAATAAATCTTTTTATCCCAACTCTCTACGACTCACCGTTCTTTAAAAAAAATACTGATACGGGTGGTCTCATTCACCCGGTATACGCGCATATTTTCTAATGCCGTATATAAACCTCAAGCAAGCAGTTTGAATCTTCTGAATTCTATGGGCGGTAACAACGTCCAATTCTGAGCGATAAACCGCAGTGCAATAATTAAATTGCAACAGCACAAATTTATTTTTAATTTCGCATTATATGACCTAAGAAGCTGCGTGGCGCAGATGGGTTAGCGCCAGGTTTGCATTAAGCAAGTCCTCGGTTCGAATCCCGCTGGGGTCGGAATTTTTCCGTATCCTTGGCTATTAGAATCGGGCTCAGTGAGACCATTTACAGTTGGGCACCAAATTAACTGTGCTCTACTCAGAACCACAGACCTAAGAGATAGAGTAACAAGGTGAACACATCACCAAGACACACACACACCTCAAGCACCAAAGGCGCGATCCAACTCTGTATCCCGAATCCGGGGCAAGTTGATCATTGTACCGCCAGATGCCAGCGCATATAGCACCAGCCTCGACACCGCAAGGTAAATGAGGTTACAGATAATACATACATACATACATACATACGTTACATGACCTAAGAGAGCAGAGTTTTTAAAATGTTGGTAACTCTGAAAAATATATTTGAATATTTCATCTCTGTATTGTCTAGCATTAAATCCAGACTTTTGGCTTTCGACACGAAAGGCATTTTAACATTATCAGTATTAATATTAGAAGTATTAACTAAATTACGACAGATGTTTTTATTACCTAACGGGAACATGTCAGATTTCTAAGGGTCAATATTAAATGGTTGTCAAACAGAGCCATTATAGATATGTTACAGATTCAACTTTATTCTATCAACAGGATGCTTCCAGTTGCTGCTGTAAATGAATGGTGTATTTGAGTATAATCTGCATATAATATATTTTTTGAAAATTTAAGATTTTGCATAAAAACGGATGTTTATATTGAAAACAACAAGGAACATTGATCCATGTGGAACTCCTTGACTCATTAATGGTGAAATGAAAATATTAATGCTCAAACGGACAAATTGTATTTGAATAGAAAAGGAGCGTCACGATACAATGCGACAAATGCCCTGCTATAATCTAACAGCAATGTACACTAACGTTACCCTAGTCAGCGGCACCTAAAATATCGTTAGATAGGTTTAGTAATGCGGTAGCACTGCTATACCCAGATCGAAAACCAGATTGCACGGAAAGTAAATAATTATGATTAATGTAATTATGAGGTTGAGAGTGAATGATTTTTTTTCTAAATAGCTTGGAGGACGTCGGCACAGTACTAATGGGACGCAGGTTTTTAATTTTGGTTGATTTTTATTTTTCGGAAGTGGCTTGACGATTGCATCTTTCCAACACTAGCAGAAAATATTACTAATAATACACGAATTAACGATATGTTTAGGGTAGGTGATTATAATATTACAATTCTGATTATAACGCAGGTATGTCAATAGGATTTCGAAAAACTTATAAATATAAAACGCAGCAGGTACCAACAAAATTATATTTTGATGAGTCCCTTATGTGCTAAAGACACTTTTCTTGGTACTATTTTACCCACAACTACTCATTACAAATAAAAATTATTAAATAGAGCCAATTTACTAACGCAGCTACGGGTTCTGGTTTTCCGGGTTCTTGCACACCATATTTTCACGGCAATTCCGAGAGGGTGGGAACAAAATCGGCAGATCTCCGGATTTCCAGCTATTACGAATAAGCGAGGTGCATTGGACAAAAGCTCTTCACGTTGAACCTAAGCGAATGCCTAGCAACGGCTTAGAGGTTCATTGCTTTTCATAATGTACTCTAACTTTTCCTAACGGACCTTTAACGCGATTTGTCTAATTTACATCACTAAGTCATAAGGGATAAAAACCTACCTAAGATTAAGGGCGGCTCACGAGCACATGCAGTGTACAAAATTACATTTTCACAATCTGCATTTTGTAGAAAATACCACAACGCTAGCTTGAGGGAAGCTGTAAATGCCTCTTAATACTCGATGACTTTGGAGTAATGCATGGTCTTTTAGATCCCTATAAGACCTTGCGAAACGAAACTGGACCGACTTGACCTGTCGAGATGCAAGACGGAAATGCCAACCGCTCCAAGATGCCGACCTGGTGCCGGGTTTGAAAATTATACGGTGAAATTAGCTTTACTCCCCAAAATTCCATTGACCTACAGATCGTTCCATACTTCAAATTCAGTACAGGGTTTTATGCAGAACAACGTTGCCACATTTCAGCAAACATCTCCTTGGAAGTTAATATGCAGCTGTCAATCACAAATAAATCCGGCTTCGTCTTCTTCTTCGAAATCACTACATTATTTGCATCAATTTCTTTACCCGATTCTTCTACTTGACAGTATTTCTCTTTGTGTGCTAGTTTTTGATTTGCTACATCGACCTTCAAGACCTGTGGTCGCTGAAAGAAATAAGTCCGGATATGAATCGCTATTACATTACATTCGACGCATATTTTTGTGTAAATAAAATATTGATCTAAACAACCGAATGCCTATAAACTTAAATTGTTCTTGTGTCAAGCGATGCAACAACCTATTTTATTCAGTGTTGGAATTCCTTCCTTACAGGAAGACATTCAATTCCGAAACGGTAAAGGGATAAAATATAAGGTTTATAGTAATGGTAATAATAATTTATTGGCTTCCACAATGACATAAGAATAATTAGTATAAATTAAATCTCAAATGTAACGCAAAGTAACAAAAAACTCTACTTTCCGTCTTATTGAACTTGAAATCAGAAAATCCGGTATAAAGTAATCTTGAATAATTGCAGCCTCAAAGACTTTACTACAGTTTTTAGTATTTCCAGGAAATTCTGCTGCATTTAAAGCTTTGAAGGTAATTATTGCTCGCATTAAGGTAGTTAACAGTGATTTATGTAACAAGTCCGAAAAGAATATCTTTACAGTAACAGTAGCCACATCTTTCTTACGACGATTTTAAATTCTGCAAGACATGTACCATTTTACAACTATTTGCGACCCGTCACGTCGTTTGTTCGCTCACGCTTTTTTTTTATTCCATAATCAAATTTTTGTAAGGATCTCGGTTTCTTCATTTAAGTATCATTTAATTTCTTGGTCATCCTATTATTAACTCCCTCTAATTGTGTGTCGAAATAGCTGTTTACTAAGAACTGATAATCTGCGCGCGCTGGCTCGTGACGAATTTACAAAACCAATAGCATTGAGATAACGCACATCGCTGAAACTGCAGACATGCCCTGTATCGAGTTACCTTATGCTCGATGCCAGGGAACTGTAACGTAGCTCACGGAATGGATTGCGTCACCTACATTGACCCTTGTGACACGTGGAAACATCCCACTAATATGCCGTGGAGTCACCTGGTTGCTAACTGTCATCTCTCTGTCGGCTGACACCGCGGCACCAAATAGATGCATCAAAACTCTTGGGCAGTTTTAAAATTCTCAATCACTGGTTTGCGGCACACGTCTTTGGTAGCGAATTGCATTTGCTACCCGGCTTTCCAGCCACTTTATTATGTCTTCGTAAGGCCATTTGGCACTGCTGATCGCAAAGATGTGAGCTTTAAATCTTCCTGAGCACCCGTGATGTCGGAAGGGTCCATGTCGACCTATGAACACAATTAAGAGCAACGTACTCGGGCACTTTCAACTTTGCAAAGTTACAAAGCTTAAATCTATTTAACGTCGAAAAATAATGCAAATACGCACTAGCTACTGTTAGAACAATTCCATTAAAGCAGTTACTTTTGGTACTTTAGCCTCAAATCCTAGTATTTTCACGGGTCACGCAGGCCAAAATCGTAATTCAATGGTAATGTTATCAAAATTCATTTCTATAAACCTTATTTCCGCACAGTTCAGTTCAAATATTATCGCTTCACCGTAGTTAAAGATTACCGATTCAGGTTCATGTTGGCTTACGTTATAAATTCACCCTTTGTTCTCTTCTGTTCGTAAAGCAGTCTCAGGTTACCGATTTCTTAGTATTTAACATTGTTCTGCTATACCCAAGGTCCCCTGCGAGTTTCGCAAGTGTTGAACCATATTTCGTCATGCTAAAACTTTTCCGTAGCTTTAAGCAGAAGCTTGAGTCAGCTTTGGTTATCCCAACATCTTCTGAACCGTTCTATCGTATGAGCAACAGGAATGGAGATAAGCCGCGTTTGCGCTTAGCCAGTTTCGCGCCCGCATCTTCCGGATGAGCGTCACTTAGCATGCAGCCCTCAAGACGTTCGGGGGTGGCGCTGCGTCCGCGAGCCGGCTTCGCTTAGCCGAGCTCGCGTTAAGTCGAAATTCTGGTGTTGCGAAGCCGCATTGTCGCCGTCATTTCGAGCTTTGTGCATAGTGGTTAAAGGTGAACGTTTAGCCGAGTTTTTCCGTATCGTTTGGAGCTGAGCACCTCCGCTAACACTTATAGTGGATTATATTTTGGGAACACTCAACCGTATGCTAAACTTACGTTTTCGTGTTGTAACACTACATTTGTAAATATTTAAACAAACAATTCAGGCAAGCGGGCCAGGTGCCCGTTTCACACGGTCTCATCATAACTTGACTTTGTCTCGTAATAAGAGCTCTTTTCGTCTGTACATTTAGCTATTATAGACAGAATAATTACTACAGAACTTAAAAAAATATATATGCAATCCTAACTTTATTGTCTACTTATTTGTATTTAAGTAACTTAACACTATTTAATCGGATGAATATATCGTTACTTTTAGAACTTCAGCTGCTTTCATCCTTATATTAACAGCATTGCTATCTGCTTGAGGAAAATTATGGTAACCAGCAGATGACGAAAAATATGTTGATTTCAGTGAGTTAATTTTGTGCTTTCTTTTAGGTAAGAACTGGTGTGCCTACATTCCATGCCCCTTGTGGTCATGTAAGTATTTAATACATTTTTTAATTCTGCACTTACAAAATAAATGTGTAAATTAGTTATCGTTTTTGCTAGTTCTTGTCTTAAGTGTTATTAGTTTCTTGTTTTGTACATATTTCCAAGTGCCTGGTAAACATGTAAAGATTGTAATAAATAGGTAATTACGTTAATACAGTTTTTGTGAACAATTACATCAGTAAGCTGTGTTTCCGCTTAATTATGAGATGATCGCAAACACGAAAGCCCAGGACAAGTATTCTCATCTGAATGTAATAGTTTTCTACTCAACTTAATCTTTATTTAAAACTTAGTAGGGACGTCCCCACTGCTAAGATATCGCATCTTTTAGAAAAAGAGTCACAATACGGCTGCAGTAATATTCAATATTTTAAAGTAAATAATAAATTCCTATAGATTAAAGTTTTCCTGAGTCAACGTATATCTTCAATATAAAAAGTCGTTATCTGTTGTGTTGAAAAGGAGATTTCCTGAAATCGATATGTGCTATCTTGAAAATCAAGTGGTATCTCGTTAATGCCAGCACATTCAGTGGAAACAAGCGATGTGTAGAGAGCATGATTATTGTTCTTCATGTTATGATGTATTCCATTCCTTATTTTCGGAGACCGCGGAAAGAGAAAGGGTCTAGATTGGGTATTGTGGAATCTGCACTTTATTGCTGCAGTATTTACACTCACCAATATTAAATTCAAGAGATCAATTTTAAAAATAAGTATTTCTCTAAGAACTTTTATATTGTTTTCGTTTCCTCTTCTGAGAAAGCAGTTAACCCAAATTTGCCTTTAAAATCATCCAATTTCAGTCTGATGTTTATGGCACCTAAACTATTATCGCGGCTTACATCCTACAAACGTCTTTGGATGACCCAAGAAGGTAATACAGTAGCGTTACACTCCATGCATCTGGTTGGCCTAACATTTAGTAATAGGACTCCCCAACTTTGATCTTTAAGGCCGCAGTTCTAAACTTGCGAGTTCAGAATCGCACGTCTATAAAGTTAACACAACTTCTCGTGTCAGGTACATGGCTCCACAGCGTGTCTTCCGATGTGAAAATATTATGTAAACGTCAAGTGTGGCACCCCGATTTGAATAATTGAATTAATATGATTCGCTTGTATTATTTTATCAACGTCGGCTCGAAATAACTGTAATTTATATGAAATCGGTTTTGCGTGTGGGGTGTCTCACGAAATCTTGCGAGTTTTCTTTTGAGAACTGTTTATATAATGGCTGCTTTAATGTATTACAGACTCATTTTTTATAGTATAAGTGACATCGCACCCTTTGTAGTTTGATTCCGATTACCGAAGGAGGAATTCTCCATTTGCAGCACATAAAACAAATATACACTAAATGTTTAAACTTGATTTAAACACACATAAATTTTCTAAAATTTACGAAATCCAGTTGCATATCTTTTAAATGCAATTCCCATTTATTTAATGTTGCAATCATAATTACTAAATTTAATATGTTTAAATTAGATTAAAAACTATATATTTCAGTTCAAATTTACGAAACAGTATTCGTAATTTAAAAGCCAGTGTTATTACGCAATCATACGAGTTAAAGACCAGGAAGATGCAATTCTGCACTCCTTGCATAATTGCGACCTACAGTAGTAAGTTCAACGGGCGACCTTCGCTCTATCAGGAAATAAAAACTGCACAAATTGCTTATCTGCTGTTTTGTAATTTAAACACTTTGTCTTATTAAACTGTATATATGAACTTTGATATTGTTACTGCGTTAAGCATTTTTAATTTGTATAAATACTAGTCTATTTTCATAATAAAATTAATCTGCATTTAATGTTTGATTCATTCACTACCCTTTCTAAGCCATAATATTTATGGGGCATGAGGCTGTGCTCCAAGGGTGTTTTTTTACTGTCGTCCGTTCAAGTACCATTGACTACATTGGTTTAAAACGTAAACACAGTCTTGTGTACGTGCTTGACGGATAGAATCAGCGCAAAGTAACGGAATCCTGAATCAGCCTCTCAGGCATCTCTGTTCATGGTCCTTCGAGCCGGATATGTCTCCAACTAACGAAAAAAATACATCCCGAGAAGAAAACAACATCTGCCAACCACCCAGTTCCCAGAAAATGGCCAACAACATGGAGGAATTCAACAACTTAGCTATCGCCCAAGAAGAGCTCGCGCAGAAGATAAAGCAAATATTATCCAACAGCAAAAAGGATCCTGCCAGCCGAAAAAACGAAGCCTACATCGCCAGTTGCAACAAAACGCTGGACGAACTTTGGAACACTGCAACTAAAAATCATGCAGAATTGGGGCAGCTAAGTATTCCAACTCATAATTATTTTAAAACAGGGTATTACGACCAAATTAAAGCCATATACGGCGAAGCAAAAAGTTACTTGCAGAGCTGTTCAAAATCAACGGAAATTTCCAACCCCTCCGTAAGCAGAACTCCAGAGGAAATGGTGGCCAACCCCGAGCAAAAGGTTCGTATCCGAAAACTGCAGATTCGGATCCAGAATTTTAAGCAAGCGATGGACGACGCCGAACTAACACAAGAATTAGGGAGGCCCGCCATCACTACAAGGGAATTAAGAGAAAAATGGGATCATGTGGTCGAGATGGACGAAGAAGTTATGTCAAACGACATGGCTTCAGAACAAATGCACTTCAGTCCTGAATATACTACGTTGGAAGACAGGTATAGAAATTTAATTATCTTATTGCAAGCGCCGTCAAGGAACGAGCAAGCAGCAGCCATCTCGCTTCCTCAAGTCAAAATTCCCATATACGAGGGAAATTATGAGGAATGGGCCACTTTCAAGGACCTGTTCACCAAATTAGTAGATGACAACCAGAATATGGACGATGTCATCAAGATGCAATATTTAAAGACGCATCTTAAGGGAGAGCCAAGCCGACTGATCCAGCATCTAGCTGTTACCCAAGCAAACTACAACACCGCCTGGAATCTGCTGCAACAAAGGTATCAAAATAATCGCCTTATTTTAACTAAATTGCTAGATACCATATTCGATCTGCCGGTCCTCTCCAAAGAGTCAGCCCAAGGGTTAAAAAGATTGCACGACTCCATCAAGGAATGTGTGGAGGCAATCAAAAATTTAGGCATCTCCACGGACAGTTGGGGTCCGTGGATTAACAGAGCTATCGCTCGAAAATGGGATCCTGAAACCAACAAATTATATGAACAGTCGCTTCAATGTCCAAATGAAGTCCAGGATCACCAAAATTTAATGGCTTTCCTGCAAGTGCGGTTCCAATCCCTAGAATCCATAGATGGAGCTCGAAAGCCCACGCAGGAAGTACCACAGAATAATTACGCTTCCGCATCCCTAAATTGCAAGCTGTGCCATGGAAATCATTACATCGACAACTGTAGTCAATTCCAGAGACTACCTACCCATGAAAAACTAGAAGCAGTAAAAACCAATCGATTGTGCTATCGATGCTTGCGGCACGATTCAAATATACCATGTCGTGCCTATTTTAATTGTAGGATCTGTCGCTTCCCGCATCATACACTGCTTCATAAGACGCAGCCACCATCAAGGCCGCTCCCTGCCCAAAGGATGAGGACGTCAGCTCATGCAGCAGCTATGAAGACTTCCAACGCTCCAGAAAAGAAGCCGAAGTCGGACATCATCACCGCCAATGTAGGCGCACAGGAGAGCCAAGTTCTACTTGCCACAGCAATGGTTCAAGTAAAGGCAGCATCCGGGATGACTCATCTACTACGAGTATTAATAGATCCCGGGTCTCAGGGGTCGTTTATCACGGAAGCATCAGCCGAATTATTGGGGTTACCCAGGACCAAAGTTCGAGCTGAAATCACAGGAATTGGGAACAGCGAGCCAAAAATTGCCAAATGGAAAATCCCAGGTTTGATCACACCTAGATTTTCAAGTAACTTTTCCCTACCTGTAAATTTACTAATACTTCCCAAACTTACCAAAGCCATGCCTTCATCCCCTATCCCAAACATAAATATCAATTCCTGGAGCAATATTTTCATCGCCGATCCAACCTTCAACCAACCTGGCCCCATAGACATAATTCTAGGAGCCGAAGAATATTCAAAAATAATTCTAGAAGGAATCACTAAAACAAAGGATGGCATCTTAGGACAAAATACCGAGCTGGGCTGGATCTTATCTGGAACCATTGGAAGACAACATAACGAAATCATTAAAGTCAACACCATGGTTGCCAAAATCGAAGAAGATGAGCAGTTACAAAAATTCTGGAACATAGAAGAAGTCCTCACTCAACGAAAAATTTCCCCAGACGACCAGGTATGTGAAAATAAATTCACAGACACAGTGCAGCGAGACCAGGATGGAAGATACATAGTCAAGATTCCATTTAAGCAAACTCCAGTGAGCATGGGAAAATCCAAACCCTCGGCATTGGCCAGATTACTACATCTGGAAAAGAAGCTGAGACAAGACCAAGATCTAGAAATCCAATACAAGGAATTCATGCAAGAATATCTGGATCTAGGACATATGGAAAGAGTAGAAGAAAAACAAGAAAACAATGGCAAGTATTATATTCCACACCACGGTGTAATTCGAGAAGCAAGTTCATCAACGAAGCTCCGTGTCGTCTTCGACGCTTCGAACAAGGCATCTTATGGAAAATCCTTAAACGAAGTCATGTATGATGTATGCTGGACCGAAACTTCAGCAAGAACTGGTCGACATTCTACTTCGATGGAGAACTCACAAGGTCGTCTTCTCTGCGGACATTGAGAAAATGTACCGACAAATCAAGATGGACAGCCAAGACCAGGAGTATCAACGAATCTTATGGAGATTCGATCAATCACAGCCAATCAGGGAATACAGGTTATGCACCGTCACTTATGGAACCGCATCAGCTCCCTATCTGGCCATCCGAACCTTGCACCAATTAGCAGAGGACGAAAAATCTTCCTTTCCATTAGCAGCGGAAGTTGTGAAGAAAGATTTCTATGTGGACGATGTACTCTCCGGAACCGACACTTTAGAAGAAGCAATCAAGCAGCAAGGTCAGTTAATTTCCTTATTAAAACGTGGAGGTTTTACCCTACATAAATGGTGCAGTAATGAGTTAGCCATCATACAAGAACTACCCGAAGAATTGAAGGAGCAAACCTACCGCGAAATAAGTGAGGACGGCTTAAAGAAGTCATTGGGCGTTCACCGGTCTCCATATGAAGACGTGTTTTGCTTCAAGGTGGATGTGAAGCAAAAGGGATCCACAAAACGCAGCATATTATCCAAAGTCGCTAAAATTTTCGACCCTTTGGGTTGGTTAGCACTCATCATCATCACTGCTAAACTGCTCATCCAAGAGCTATGGCTCGAAAACGTCAAGTGGGACGACCCAGTCTCAGAAAGTATCCAAGGTAAATGGGAAGCATTTAAATCTCAACTCAAATCAGTAGAAGAAATTACTTTACCAAGGTGGCTTTTTACCAAAAAGGAAGCTCAAATGGAACTGCATGGATTCTGTGACGCCTCCGAAAGAGCTATTGGAGCCGTGGTCTACACCAGAGTCATCACGTCATCAGGCCAATCCAAGGTATCATTATTAATAGCCAAATCCAAGGTGGCACCAGCTCGAGCAAAGGCAACCCTACCCAGACTAGAACTCTGCGCAGCAGTACTACTTTCTAATCTATTACAACGGGTAATCACGGCACTGGACATTCCGAAGGTATCTATCTTCGCCTGGACCGATTCCATGGTCACACTAGGATGGATAAAGGGAGATCCAGTAAGATGGAAGACATTCGTCGCAAATCGCGTAGCCGAAATCAACCACCTGATTCCGGCTCAACATTGGAACCACGTCAAGTCAGAAGAAAATCCTGCAGACGTCATCTCCAGAGGTACTAGTCCAGGAAAATTAAAGGAACATACACTATGGTGGGAGGGACCAAGCTGGTTAATTAACAAAGAGTTATGGCCGTGTCAACCAGACACCGCCACAACCAATGAAGAAGCAAAAAGTTACACTGTGCATCAAGCTACAGTTCATCAAGACGAGAACGAGATTATTCATCGCTTCTCGTCTCTGACAAGAATGGTACGAGTCGTGTCATACTGCCGAAGATTCATCAACAAATGTAGGCGTCTTCCCATTCAACCAGGATGTCTATCAGTTAAAGAAATGGAAGACACCATCCTCACACTCATCAAGGTCGTCCAAAGAAGTGATCCTATTTTGAAGGCAACAGGATCTCAAATCCAAAAGAGAAAATGTGTGGACTCCAACAACAAACTCGCAAATCTCAATCCATTCATCGATCAACATGGAATCATACGTGTTGGAGGAAGGCTAGAAAATTCCAACTTATCCTACCACGAAAAACACCCAATTATCCTTCCTTATTCCAATCATATTTCCAAATTAATAATCCATGAGGCACATTTACGCACCTTACACGGTGGCACTCAACTCACACTGTCCTATGTCCGAAGAAAATATTGGATCATCAACGCAAAGAAAGCCGTCAGTTCCAGCATCAAGAAATGCTTTCGATGCATCCGATTCAAGGCAGAGGCAGCCCAGCAATTAATGGGGAATCTTCCACCAACAAGAGTTAATTCAACCCCGCCATTCTTCCATTCCGGAGTGGACTATGCCGGTCCAATACAAATCCGAACATCTAATGGAAGAGGGCATTCTTCATCCAAGGGATACATTGCTGTTTTTGTCTGTCTGTCAACCAAAGCAATACACTTAGAAGCCGTCAGCGACATGACAACTAACAGCTTCCTAGCAGTCTTCAGGAGGTTCATCGCCCGAAGAGGACGCTGTGCACATCTTTATAGCGACAACGGAACGAATTTCGTTGGAGCAAGAAAGGTCTTGGACAAGGAAATCCGTCAAGCAATGGAAGGCCCAGTTATCCAAGAAAATTTATCCACCATTGGTACTCAATGGCACTTCATCCCCCCAGTAGCCCCACACTTCGGAGGAATCTGGGAAGCAGGAGTAAAATCAATGAAGCATCATCTGAAGAGAACCATTGGCAACGCTACTCTAACGTTTGAAGAATTAACAACTTTGCTTTGCCAAATAGAAGCCTGCTTAAACTCACGTCCTC
This sequence comes from Agriotes lineatus, assembly GCA_940337035.1. Classification (NCBI taxonomy): domain Eukaryota; kingdom Metazoa; phylum Arthropoda; class Insecta; order Coleoptera; family Elateridae; genus Agriotes; species Agriotes lineatus. Next base: position 132,151 of record CALNHX010000583.1, on the reverse strand, counting down.
TGTGCCCACAAGGCAACAATATTGAAGATACCACTGCATTGACACCAGGCCATTTCCTGATAGGAAGAGAGATAATCTCACCACCGGACCCAATCAGCACACCAATATCAACAAATTTGTCAAATCGCTGGAGATTGATCCAAAAAATCAAGCAAGATTTTTGGAAATCATGGAGTTCAGACTACCTTCATGGATTACAGCAAAGAAACAAATGGAAGAAACCGGTGGAGAATATCAAAGTTGGTGACCTAGTGCTAATCAAAGAAGAAAACATTAATCCTAGTAAATGGCCCTTAGCGAGAGTTACCGACATTCATCCTGCAACCGATGGATCAGTACGAGTAGTAACCATCCAGAAATCAGGAGGACATCAATTAAAACGTTCCATAGGCAGTATCATTCCATTACCAACTAACGAAGAATCGCAGGAACCAGAGCCTGAAGAGAAAATTTCGGCCAACAACACCCACACACAATCATTCCCAGTACCAAAGGCACCTACCCGGTCCAAATGGAAAATGCTTCTACTCATATTTACTCTCCTTACCACAATACACTGAGTAAGGCAGAATTCAACATACAAAAACCAGACAGCGGGTACTATGTAGAGCATATTGGACACGGGAAGATTGAACGAGGAACATTCAGGATCGAAATCCAGTTCGAGAGAGGGAAGATCGAAGAAGACTTCGAAACAGTTACCGACATGGTGGACAAATTCGACGACCTCTGCAACTCTGCGAAAGAACTGTCCGAAGACACGTTATGCAAGACATTGGTGCATCATCTTCTGGAACAAAAAAGGCATATGGAATGGATTAAAACTGGCATGGAAGATATCATAACAAGAAGAGAAAAAACGAGGAGTGCTTGGGACTGTACTTACGTCAATTTTCGGAGTAAATGACGAAGTCTATCAAGATATTGATAGACTCGACAAAAATCAACAGGAGTTAATAAAAATGGACAGTCAACAATCCAAATTCTTGCTGTCAGCACTTTCAAGATTTAATGAGACCGAAGAACGAATCGATCAGAAGCTGGAACATTTCCAAGAGAAGCTGAACCAAGGAATCAGGGCGATCAACAACATGGACAAGTGGTATAAGGCAACCGACTCCAACCGATTAAATATCCACATCATCAGTGTCTATCAAGTCGCCACAAATGTTATTAGTGAACTGTGCAATTACCACACAAACATTTTGAACGTTCATTTCCAACAAGGTAATTTTTACGAGTTAATAACACCTGCCCAAATCAAGCAAATCCTCGCAAATGCAACCAGTAAACTCTCGCCAAATTTAGAAATTTTACCGACTCCAATCCTGAAGGTCGACATCGGACATGATGACATATACATCAACGTCCAAGGATACTTCATCATAGTAGAAAAAACCGAATATACCTTAATCAAGGTGACTCCAATTCCTCTCCAAATTAACAATGGGTCCTACTGGGTGATCGACGTACCAAAAGGGATCTTCGCTGTGGATTACAACTTACAAATGTACTTCCAAGAGACAGATGAGGAATTCAAAGAAAATCTCCAAATTACTCCAAACACGTATATCTGCAGTCCAACAGTCGTGAAAGGAATTGAAAATAACCCAAATTGCATCATTGATGACATATATCATCGAACAGAAATTAGTCAGTGCAGTCTACGAAGACATCAGATCCAGTCCATTATTTGGAAACAACTATACATGGAAAACACCTGGATGTTTGTAGTCAACAAGCCAACCCGAATAGCTATCACTTGTAGTGGCAATAGGGAAGAAGTCACTGTCAACACAACAGGTGTGATTCAGATCTCGTCAGACTGCATCATACAAACTACAAAAAATACGTTAACCCCCAGGCATAGCAAGAAATTCAACATCCTCGCAGGATATTCCAAGGCCGTCAGCATCAACTTTACCAACACAATAACACCCAACTCCTTTTCAGAAATTGCAGAGGAGCCAGTTTTAAAACAGTCAGACCACTTCGAGGATCTACAAACTTCACAGTTGGAATTCCAGCAGCACCTAAAAGACATAACTTGGAAAACCATCCGCCACCACTCCTATCTATCCAGCGGGATCACAGGCAGCCTATTAGGAGGGGCTATTCTAATAGGAGCCTTCTACTACATTCGGAAAAGGATCAATCGAAGAAAGCCTCAATCCAAACAACGCCAGTCATCCGTAGAAGAATATCCTTTAAAAACCCTTAATGTGGAAGAAACAATATAGTTTTCCTTTTCTTTTTCTTCGGCTTAAAATTGGCAATATGTTTAAACTTGATTTAAACACACATAAATTTTCTAAAATTTACGAAATCCAGTTGCATATCTTTTAAATGCAATTCCCATTTATTTAATGTTGCAATCATAATTACTAAATTTAATATGTTTAAATTAGATTAAAAACTATATATTTCAGTTCAAATTTACGAAACAGTATTCGTAATTTAAAAGCCAGTGTTATTACGCAATCATACGAGTTAAAGACCAGGAAAATGCAATTCTGCACTCCTTGCATAATTGCGACCTACAGTAGTAAGTTCAACGGGCGACCTTCGCTCTATCAGGAAATAAAAACTGCACAAATTGCTTATCTGCTGTTTTGTAATTTAAACACTTTGTCCTATTAAATTGTATATATGAACTTTGATATTGTTACTGCGTTAAGCATTTTTAATTTGTATAAATACTAGTCTATTTTCATAATAAAATTAATCTGCATTTAATGTTTGATTCATTCACTACCCTTTCTAAGCCATAATATTTATGGGGCATGAGGCTGTGCTCCAAGGGTGGTTTTTACTGTCGTCCGTTCAAGTACCATTGACTACATTGGTTTAAAACGTAAACACAGTCTTGTTTACGTGCTTGACGGATAGAATCAGCGCAAAGTAACGGAATCCTGAAGCAGCCTCTCAGGCATCTCTGTTCAATTTAGAACTAAGAATTACTATTAATTATCTAAATTATAATAGTGTTCTGAGTACTCGGCGATTTTAGGCCATTATATTTAGAAATTCTAACATTTGATTTAATTTAAGATTGGGAATGTAAATTAGGGATTTTGGGTTTTAAATATTGATTAAAAGTTATCCTAAACATACTTGACTATCCTTACGTCATTGAAAAGTTAATAAACATATCTGAATGTCATTAAGATATTTAGAATATCAGTAAAAGACCTGAAAATGACTATAAAATTACTTTATATTAATCAAATAGTTAAACAATCAGTTATACTTGTTATTAAGAAGCACCATTCAGCTGAGTATAAAGAGTATTCTTTTAGCTGTACTGACTAAACGGAGCAATCTTTAGAATAATTAGAAAGATATAACTGAACAATATTTGTATGTCAAATATTGACGTTTGTGAGGTAAGTTATATCATTTTAATTTGTAATAAAAATAAGTAATTGGCACCGCAACTGGGGCCATTATATTACAATTGACACCTCAACTGAGGCTTAATATTACAATTGACCCGCAACGTGAGGCCTTTATATTACAAGCGCCAAGCCACGCGCCAAGAAAAGCGCCAAGTCAAGCGCCAAGCCACGCGCTAAGGAGAGCGCCAAGCCATGCGCCAAGCCAAGCGCCATACTAAGCGTCAAGCCAAGTGCCAAGCTACGCGCCAAGAAAAGCGCCAAGCCAAGCGACAAGCCACGCGCCAAGAAAAGCGCCAGACCGAGCGCCAAGCCAAGCGCCTAGCCAAGCGCCAAGCCAAACGCTAAAGAGAGCGCCAAGGCATGCGCCAAGACAAGCGCCAAACCAAGCGCCAAACCAAGCGCCAAGCCAAGCGGCAAGCCAAGTGCCAAACCACGCGCCAAAAAAAGCGCCAAGCCACGCGCCAAGGAGAGCGTCAAGCTATGCGCCAGGCCAAGCGCCAAGCCAAGCGCCAAGCCAAGTGCCAAGCCACGCGCCAAGAAAAGCGCGAAGCCAAGAGACAAGCCAAGCGCCAAGCCAAGCGACCAGCCAAGCGCCAAGCCAAGCGCCATTCTAAGCGTCAAGCCAAGTGCCAAGCTACGCGCCAACCACACGTTAAGAAAAGCGCCAAGCCAAACGCCCAACCAAGCGCCAAGCCACGCGCCAAGGAAAGCGCTAAGCCAAGCGCCAAGCCACGCGCCAAGGAGAGCGCCAAGCCAAACAACAAGCCACGCGCCAAGCCACGCGCCAAGCCAAACGCCAAACCAAGCGCCAAGCCACGCGCCAAGAAAAGCGCCACGCCATGCGCCAAGCCAAGCGACAGGCCACGCGCCAAGAAAAGCGCCAAGCCAAGCGCCAAGCCAAACGCCAAGCCAAGTGCCAAGCCACGCGCCAAGAAAAGCGCCACGCCATGCGCCAAGCCAAGCACCAAACTACACGCCAAGGAAAGCGCCAAGCCAAACGACAAGCCACGCGCCAAGCCAAGCGCCAAGCCAAACGCCAAGCCAAGCGCCAAGCCACGCGCCAAGAAAAGCGCCACGCCATGCGCCACGCCAAACGACAGGCCACGCGCCATGAAAAGCGCCAAGCCAAGCGCCAAGCCAAACGCCAAGCCAAGTGCCAAGCCACGCGCCAAGAAAAGCGCCACGCCATGCGCCAAGCCAAGCACCAAGCCACGCGCCAAGGAGAGCGCGAAGCCAAGCGACAAGCCACGCGACAAGAAAAGCGCTAAGCCAAGCGCCAAGCCAAGCGCCCAGCCAAACGCCAAACCACGCGCCAAGAACAGCGTTAAGCTAAGCGCCAAGTCACGCGCCAAAAGAGAGCGCCAAGCCAAGCGACAAGCCACGCGCCAAACCACGCGCCAAAAGATGCGCCAAGCCAAGCGCCAAGCCACGCGCCAAGCCAAGCGCCAAGCCAAACGCCAAGCCAAGTGCCAAGCCAGGCGCCAAGAAAAGCGCCAAGCCAAGCGCCGAGACAAACGCTAAGCCAAACGCCCAGCCAAGCGCCAAGCCAAGCGACAAGCCAAGCGTTCAGCCAAGCGCCAAGTTACGCGCCAAGGAAAGCGCCAAGGAAAGCACCAAGCCAAGCGCCAAGCCAAGCGGCAAGCCAAGCACTAAACCACGCGCTAAGAAAAGCGCCATGCCAAGCGTCCAGCCAAGCGCCAAGCCAAACGCCAAGCCAAGTGCCAAGCCAGGCGCCAAGAAAAGCGCCAAGCCAAGCGCCGAGACAAACGCTAAGCCAAACGCCCAGCCAAGCGCCAAGCCAAGCGACAAGCCAAGCGTCCAGCCAAGCGCCAAGTTACGCGCCAAGGAAAGCGCCAAGGAAAGCACCAAGCCAAGCGCCAAGCCAAGCGGCAAGCCAAGCACTAAACCACGCGCTAAGAAAAGCGCCATGCCAAGCGTCCAGCCAAGCGCCAAGCCACGCGCCAAGAAAAGCACGAAGCCAAGCGCCAAGCCAAGCGCCAAGCGAAGCGCCAAGCGAAGCGCCAAGCCAAGCGCCGACACAAACGCTAAACCAAACGCCCAGTCAAGCGTCAAGCCACGCGCCAAGCTAAGTGCCAATCCACGCGCCAAAAACTGCGCTAAGCCAAGCAACAAGCCACGCGCCAAGAAAAGCGCCAAGCCAAGCGCCAAGCCAACGGCCAATCCACGCTCCATGGAGAACGTTAAGCCACGCGCCAAGGAGGGCGCTAAGCCAAGCGACAAGCCACGCGCCAAGCTAAGCGCCAAGCCACGCGCTAAGGAGAGCGCCAAGCGACAAGCCACGCGCCAAGCCACGCGCTAAGAAATGCCCCAGGCTAAGCGCCAAGCCAAGCGCCAAGACACGCTCCAAGCTAAGCGCCAAACCACGCGCCAAGGAGAGCGCCAAGCCAAGCGACAAGCCAAACGCCAAGGAGAGCGCCAAGCCATGCTCCACGACAGGCGCCAAGCCACGCGCCAAGAACAGCGCCAAGCCAAGCGCCAAACCGAGCGGCAAGCCAAGTGCCAAGCCAAGCGCCAAGCCACGCGCCAAGCACAGCGCCAAGCCAAGCGCCAAGCCAAGCGCCAAGCCAAGCGAAAAAGCCAAGCGCCAAGCCACGTGCCAAGAAAAACGCCAAGCCAACCGCCAAGCCAAACGCCAAGCTAAGCGCCAAGGGGAACACCAAGCCAAGCGACAATCCGCGCTCCAAGTCACGCGCCAAGAAATGCGCCAAGCCAAGCGCCAAACCACGCGCTAAAATAAGCGCCAAGCCACCCGCCAAAGTGAGCGCCAAGCCAAGCGACAAACCACGCGCCAAGCCACGCGCCAAGAAAAGCGCCAAGCCAAGCGCCAAACCAAACGCCAAGCCAAGCGCCAAGCCACGCGCCAAGAAGAGCGCCACGCCATGCGCCAAGCCAAGCGACAGGCCACGCGCCAAGAAAAGCGCCAAGCCAAGCGCCATGCTAAGCGTCAAGCCAAGTGCCAAGCTACGCGCCAAGAAAAGCGCCAAACCAAACGTCAAGCCACGCGCCAAGAAAAGCGCCAAGCCGAGCGCCAAGCCAAGCGCCAAACCACGCGTCCATCCAAGCGCCAATCCACGCGCCAAGGAGAGCGTCAAGCTATGCGCCAGGACAGGCGCTAAGCCAAGTGCCAAACCAAGTGCCAAGCCACGCGCCAAGAAAAGCGCGAAGCCAAGCAACAAGCAATGCGCCAAGAAAAGCGCCAAGCCAAGCGCCAAACCACGCGTCCATCCAAGCGCCAATCCACGCGCCAACGAGAGCGTCAAGCTATGCGCCAGGACATGCGCTAAGCCAAGTGCCAAACCAAGTGCCAAGCCACGCGCCAAGAAAAGCGCGAAGATAAGCAACAAGCAACGCGCCAAGAAAAGCGCCAAACCATGCGCCAAGCCAAGCGCCAAGCCAAGCGCCAAGCCAAGCGCCAAGCCAAGCGTCCAGCCAAGCGCCAAGCCAAGCGTTTAGCCAAACGCCAAGCCACGCGCCAAATTACGGGATAAGAGAAGCGCAAATCCAAGCGCCAAGCCACGCACTAAACCACGCGCCAAGAAGAGCGCCAAGCCAAACGCTAAGGAGAGCGAAAAGACATGCGCCAAGACAAGCGCCAAACCAGGCGCCTAATCAAGCGCCAAACCACGCGTCCATCCAAGCGCCAATCCACGCGCCAAGGAGAGCGTCAAGCTATGCGCCAGGACACACGCTTAGCCAAGTGCCAAACCAAGCGCCAAGCCACGCGTCAAGAAAAGCGGGAAGCCAAGCAGCAAGCCACGCGCCAAGAAAAGCGCCAAGCCAGGCGCCAAGCCATGCGCCAAGCCAAGCGCCCAGCCCAGCGTTAAGCTACGCGCCAAGGAGAGCGCCAAGCCAAGCGCCCAGCCAATCGCCAAGCGACGCGCCAAGAAACACGCCAAGCCAAGCGCTAAGCCAAACGCCAAGCCAAGCGCCAAGCCAAGCGTCCAGCCAAGCGCCAAGCGACGCGCCAAGAAACACGCCAAGCCAAGCAACAAGCCAAGCGCCAAGCCAAGCTCCAAGCCAAGCGCCAAGCCAAGCGCCCAGCCAAACGCCAAGCGACGCGCCAAGAAACACGCCAAGCCAAGCGCTAAGCCAAACGCCAAGCCAAGCGCCAAGCCAAGCGTCCAGCCAAGCGCCAAGCCAAGCGTTTAGCCAAACGCCAAGCCACGCGCCAAGGAGAACGTCAAGCTATGCACCATGCCAAGCGCCAAGCCAAGCGCCAAGCCAAGCGCCAAGTTACGCGCCAAGAAAAGCGCCAAGAAAAGTGTAACGGCCCGCCTTTATTTGGAATATTTTAAATGGCCTTATTGCCTCGGATATGCTCAAAGTCGGAGATTACGTCCAGATTGCTCGAATAATGCATAGATCAATAAATAACACAGGATAAATGATGAAAATAAAATATACTGTCTTTAACTATGTACATTAAAAATGGAAATAATATTGCATACTGCAGGTTACATTATATAGGGTTGTCGCGCCAACAGGGGGTTGCTCGGGCTCGCCGGCAGCACCGCAACCCAAATTGTCCAGGTGAAGGGCAGGCACGTTGAGGACGCCTTCGAAGCGCGCGTCGTCGTCCACGGAGATGTCGCGGAGTCGACTGTCCGCGCAGCGGCCCCTTATCGGTCGGCGGAGGTCGTTGATCGAATGCCCCAGTCGTGATAAGCGATTGTTTGTTTGTAACAAACGCTGCGAACACTTCGGATTATTTATTGTGTTTTAAAGAGGTACCTGACGACGAAAAAAAAAACGGTAGAAGTTTGCGTCCGGTGTGCTGAATTAGACCGGGGCCGCCGAACGATTTGGCGGCGTCCGTAGCTCGGAAATGTGCCGTAGTCGGACTCCCAAATATTTTGATGTTCGGGCAAATAGGCGGCTCTATCCGGATCGTAGCAGCGCGGAGATTTATTTCGAGAAGCTTCTGGGATAGCTCCGGAGTGTTGGCGGCGACGTCTGCAGGTAGGTCTCTTATCACACGATCTTCAACCTGGTGGTGACGGGATGTTGACGGCTTCTTAGTGCTTTAAAATTCAGGAAAATTAATACGTTCGAAATACGGCCTTCGAGGACGCAAATGTTATGCGCGCTCAATTCTCGGACGGAGGACGGGCTAGATAAGGATCTCTAGGTTATCGGGTGTTCTTGCAGGCAGACAGTAACCATACCAAACCCGCAAGAACTCTTATTTAGGCGATTTCTCCTTTGCTAAGACAGTAACCACACCAAAGCAAACGAGTGATCGCTCCGGGTAGATTAGGAGGAGTTCAGGAGAGGACTCGGGACAGAATCTGTTTAGGAGCTGTCGGGCGTTCCTTTTTATACGTTTCAGCGGCTCCTTGTCGGCGCTCGTGCTCCCCACTTAGATAGCGGGGGAAACACTCCTAAGTGCAAATGTGGCTTTCTGCGCATCGGCTACCGGCCCGCGCTATCGCTTCCTAGCGCGGTCTTGAGATGCAAACGTTTGATAGAGGGGCGAATTAAATTCCCAATACGTTTCAAGTATTTTTAGAATTTAGATTCACAAGCGAAACGTTACAAAAGCATTAAGCCAAGCGCCAAGCCACGCGCTAAGCCACGCGCCAAGAAAAGCGCCAAGCCAAGCGCCAAGCCAAGCGCCAAGCCAAGCGCCAAGCCAAGCGCCAAGCCAAGCGCCAAGCCAAGCGTCCAGCCAAGCGCCAAGCCACGCGCCAAGGAGAACGTCAAGTTATGCGCCATGCCAAGCGCCAAGCCAAGCGCCAAGCCAAGTGCCAAGCCACGCGCCAAGAAAATCGCAAAGCCAAGCGACAAGCCAAGCGCCAAGGAGAGCTCCAAGCCATGCGCCAAGGCAAGCGCCAAGCCAAACGCCAAGCCAAGCACTAAGTTACGCGCCAAGAAAAGCGCCAACAAGCAAAGCGCCAAGCTAAGCGCCAAGCTAAGCGCCAAGCCAAGCGGCAACCCAAGCACCAAACCACGCGTTAAGAAAAGCGCCATGCCAAGCGTCCATCCAAGCGCCAAGCCACGCGCCAAGAAAAGCGCAAAGCCAAGCGACAAGCCACGCGCCAAGAAAAGCGCCAAGCCAAGCGTCAAGCTAAGCGCCCGGCCAAGCAAAAAGCCACTCGCCAAGGAAAGCGCCAAGCCATTCGCCAACCCAAGCGCCAAGCCAAGCGCCAAGCCAGGCGCCAAGTCAAGCGCCAAGCCAAGCGCCCAGCCACGCGCTATAGAAAGCGCCAAACCAAGCGTCAAGCCAAGCGCCAAGCCACGCGCTAAGAAAGGCGCCAAGCCAGGCGCCAAGCCAAGCGCCCAGCCAAACGTTAAGCTACGCGCCAAGGAGAGCGCCAAGCCATGCGCCAAGCCAAGCGCCAAGCCAAACGCCAAGTCAAGCGCCCAGCCAAGCGCCAAGCGACGCGCCAAGAAACACGCCAAGCCAAGCGCCAAGCCAAGCGCCAAGCCAAGCGCCAAGCCAAGCGCCAAGCCAAGCGTCCAGCCAAGCGCCAAGCCAAGCGTTTAGCCAAACGCCAAGCCACGCGCCAAGAAGAACGTCAAGCTATGCACCATGCCAAGCGCTAAGCCAAGCGCCAAGCCAAGTGCCAAGCCGCGCGCCAAGAAAAGCGCGAAGCCAAGCGCCTAGTTACGCGCCAAGAAAAGCGCCAAGAAAAGCATTAAGCCAAGCGCCAAGCCACGTGCCAAACTACGGGCTAAGAAAAGCGCAAATCCAAGCGCCAAGCCACGCGCTAAGCCACGCGCCAAGAAAAGCGCCAAGCCAGGCGCCAAATCAAGCGCCAAACCACGCGTCCATCCAAGCGCCAATCCACGCGCCAAGGAGAGCGTCAAGCTATGCGCCAGGACAGACGCTAAGCCAAGTGCCAAACCAAGCGCCAAGCCACGCGCCAAGAAAAGCGCCAAGCCAGGCGCCAGGCCAAGCGCCCAACCAAGCGTTAAGCTACGCGCCAAGGAGAGCGCCAAGCCATGCGCCAAGCCAAGCGCCCAGCCAAGCGCCAAGCCAAGCGCCAAGCCAAGCGCCCAGCCAAGCGCCAAGCGACGCGCCAAGAAACACGCCAAGCCAAGCGCTAAGCCAAGTGCCAAGCCAAGCTCCAAGCCAAGCGTTCAGCCAAGCGCCAAGCCAAGCGTTTAGCCAAACGCCAAGCTACGCGCCAAGGAGAACGTCAAGCTATTCACCATGCCAAGCGCCAAGCCAAGCGCCAAGCCAAGTGCCAAGCCGCGCGCCAAGAAAAGCGCGAAACCAAGCGCCAAGTTATGCGCCAAGAAAAGCGCCAAGAAAAGTGTAACGGCCCGCCTTTATTTGGAATATTTTAAATGGCCTTATTGCCTCGGATATGCTCAAAATCGGAGATTACGTCCAGGTTGCTCGAATAATGCATAGATCAATAAATAACACAGGATAAATGATGAAAATAAAATATACTGTCTTTAACTATGTACATTAAAAATGGAAATAATATTGCATACTGCAGGTTACATTATATAGGGTTGTCGCGCCAACAGGGGGTTGCTCGGGCTCGCCGGCAGCACCGCAACCCAAATTGTCCAGGTGAAAGGCAGGCACGTTGGGGACGCCTTCGAAGCGCGCGTCGTCGTCCACGGAGATGTCGCGGAGTCGACTGTCCGCGCAGCGGCCCCTTATCGGTCGGCGGAGGTCGTTGATCGAATGCCCCAGTCGTGATAAGCGATTGTTTGTTTGTAACAAACGCTGCGAACACTTCGGATTATTTATTGTGTTTTAAAGAGGTACCTGACGACGAAAAAAAAACGGTAGAAGTTCGCGTCCGGTGTGCTGAATTAGACCGGGGCCGCCGAACGATTTGGCGGCGTCCGTAGCTCGGAAATGTGCCGTAGTTGGACTCCCAAATATTTCGATATTCGGGCAAATAGGCGGCTCTATCCGGATCGTAGCAGCGCGGAGATTTATTTCGAGAAGCTTCTGGGATAGCTCCGGAGTGTTGGCGGCGACGTCTGCAGGTAGGTCTCTTATCACACGATCTTCAACCTGGTGGTGACGGGATGTTGACGGCTTCTTAGTGCTTTAAAATTCAGGAAAATTAATACGTTCGAAATACGGCCTTCGAGGACGCAAATGTTATGCGCGCTCAATTCTCGGACAGCGGACGGGCTAGATAAGGATCTCTAGGTTATCGGGTGTTCTTGCAGGCAGACAGTAACCATACCAAACCCGCAAGAACTCTTATTTAGGCGATTTCTCCCTTGCTAAGACAGTAACCATACCAAAGCAAACGAGTGATCGCTCCGGGTAGATTAGGAGGAGTTCAGGAGAGGACTCGGGACAGAATCTGTTTAGGAGCTGTCGGGCGTTCCTTTTTATACGTTTCAGCGGCTCCTTGTCGGCGCTCGTGCTCCCCACTTAGATAGCGGGGGAAACACTCCTACGTGCAAATGTGGCTTCCTGCGCATCGGCTACCGGCCCGCGCTATCGCTTCCTAGCGCGGTCTTGAGATGCAAACGCTTGATAAAGGGGCGAATTAAATTCCCAATACGTTTCAAGTATTTTTAGAATTTAGAATCACAAGCGAAACGTTACAAAAGCATTAAGCCAAGCGCCAAGTCACGCGCTAAGCCACGCGCCAAGAAAAGCGCCAAGCCAAGCGCCAAGCCAAGCGACAAGCCAAGCGCCAAGCCAAGCGCCAAGCCAAGCGCCAATCCAAGCGTCCAGCCAAGCGCCAAGCCACGCGCCAAGGAGAACGTCAAGTTATGCGCCATGCCAAGCGCCAAGCCAAGCGCCAAGCCAAGTGCCAAGCCACGCGCCAAGAAAATCGCGAAGCCAAGCGACAAGCCACACGCCAAGGAGAGCTCCAAGCCAAGCGCCAAGGCAAGCGCCAAGCCAAACGCCAAGCCAAGCACTAAGTTACGCGCCAAGAAAAGCGCCAAGAAAAGCGCCAAGCCAAGCGCCAAGCCAAGCTGCTAGCCAAACACCAAACCACGCGCTAAGAAAAGCGCCATGCCAAGCGTCCAGCCAAGCGCCAAGCCACGCGCCAAGAAAAGCGCGAAGCCAAGCGACAAGCCACGCGCCAAGAAAAGCGCCAAGCCAAGCGTCAAGCTAAGCGCCCGGCCAAGCAAAAAGCCACTTGCCAAGGGAAGCGCCAAGCCATTCGCCAACCCAAGCGCCAAGCCAAGCGCCAAGCCAGGCGCCAAGCCAAGCGCCAAACCAAGCGCCCAGCCACGCGCTAAAGAAAGCGCCAAACCAAGCGCCAAGCCAAGCGCCAAGCCACGCGCCAAGCTAAGCGCCAAGCCACGCGGCAAGGAGAGCGCCAAGCCAAGCGACAAGCCACGCGCCAAGCCACGCGCCAAGAAAAACGCCAACCCAAGCGCCCAGCCACGAGCTAAAAAAAGCGCCAAAGCAAGCGCCAAGCCAAGCGCCAAGCCACGCGCCAAGCTAAGCGCCAAGCCAAGCGAAAAAGAGAACGCCAAGTTAAGCGAAAAGCCACGCGTTAAGCCACTCGCCAAAAAAAAAGCCAAGCCAAGCGCCAAGCCAAACGCCAAGCCACGCTCCAAGCTAAGCGCCAAACCACGCGCCAAGAAGAGCGCCAAGCCAAGCGACAAGCTACGCGCCAAGCCAAGCGCCAAGCCAAGCGCCAAGCCAAGCACCTAGCCAAACGCCAAGGAAAGCGCCAAGCCATGCGCCAGGACAGGCGCCACGCCAAGCGCCAAGCCAAGCGCCAAGCCAAGCGGCAAGCCAAGTGCCAAGCCACACGCCAAAAAAGCGCCACGCCAAGTCAAGTGCCAAGCTAAGTGCCCAGCCAAGCGCCAAGCCACGCGCCAAGAACAGCGCCAAGCTAAGCGTCAAGCTAAGCGCCAAGCCAAGCGCCAAGCCACGCGCCAAGAACAGCGCCAAGAAAAACGCCAAGCCAAGCGCCAAGCCAAACGCCAAGCTAAGCGCCAAGAAGAGCACCAAGCCAAGCGACAAGCCACGCGTCAGGCCACGCGCCAAGAAAAGAGCCAAGCCAAGCGCCAATCTAAGCGCCAAGCCACGCGCAAAAAAAACGCCACGCCATGCGCTAAGCCGCGAGCCAAAGAGAGCACCAAACCAAGCGGCAGGCCAAGCGCCATTCTAAGCGTCAAGCCAAGTGCCAAGCTACGCGCCAACCACACCTTAAGAAAAGCGCCAAGCCAAACGCCCAACCAAGTTCCAAGCCACGCGCCAAGGAAAGCGCCATGGCATGCGAGAAGCCAAACGTCAAGCCAATCAATAGGCCAAGTGCCAAGCCACGCGCCAAGAAAAGCGCCACCCCATGCACCAAGGAGAGCGCCAAGCCAAGCGACAAGATACGTGCCAAACCACGCGTCAAGAAAAGCGCCAAGCCAAGCGCAAAGCCAAGCGCCAAGCCACGCGCCAAGGAGAGCGCCAAGCCAAGCGCCAAGCCAAACGCCAAGCCAAGCGCCAAGCCACGCGCCAAGAAAAGCGCCACGCTATGCGCCAAGCCAAGCGCCAAGCCACGATTCAAGAAAAGCGCCACGCCATGCGCCAAGCCAAGCGCCATGCCAAGCGCCAAGAAAAAAGCCAAGCCAAGCTCCAAGCGAAACGCCAATCCAAGCTCCAAGCCACGCGCCAAGGAGGGCGCCAAGCCAATCGACAAACCACGCGCCAAGCCACGCGCCAAGAAAAGCGCCAAGCCAAGCGCCAAGCCAAGCGCCAAGTCAAGCGCCAAGCCAAGCAAGGAGCCAAGCGCCAAGCCAAGCGCCAAGCCACGCGCCAAAAAAAGCGCCACGCCTTGCGCCAAGCCAAGCGACAGGCCACGCGCCAAAAGAAGCGCCAAGCCACGCACCAAAAAAAGCGCCACGCCATGCGCCAACCCCAGCGCCAAGCCAAGCGCCAAGCCACGCGCTAAGCCACGCGCCAAGGCAAACGTCCACCCAAGCGCCAAGCCACGCGCCAAGGAGAGCGTCAAGCTATGCGCCAGGCCAAGCGCCAAGCCAAGCGCCCAGCCAAGCGCCAAGCCACCCGCCAAAACACGCGCTAAAAAAAGTGCAAAGCCAAGCGTTAAGCCACGCGCCAAGTTACGCGCCAAGGAGAGCGCCAAGCCATGCGTTAAGCCACTCGCCAAAAAAAAGCGCCAAACCAAGCGCCAAGCGAAGCGCCAAGCCAAGCGCCCAGCCAAGCGCCAAGTTACGCGCCAAGCCACGCGAAAAGAAAAGCGCCAAGCCAAGCGCCGAGACAAACGCTAAGCCAAACGCCCAGTCAAGCGTCAAGCCAAGCGCCAAGCCAAGCGCCAAGCCAAGCACCCAGCCAAGCGGCAAGCCACGCGCCAAACCACGCGCTAAGAAAAGCGCAAAGCCAAGCGCCAAGCCACGCGCTAAGCCACGCGCCAAGAAAAACGTTAAGCCAAGAGCCAAGCCAAGCGCCAAGCCAAGCGCCAAGCCAAGCACTAAGCCAAGCGCCAAGGCAAACGTCCACCCAAGCGCCAAGCCACGCGCCAAGGAGAGCGTCAAGCTATGCGCCAGGCCAAGCGCCAAGCCAAGCGCCCAGCCAAGCGCCAAGCCACCCGCCAAAGCACGCGCTAAAAAAAGTGCAAAGCCAAGCGTTAAGCCACGCGCCAAGTCACGCGCCAAGAAGAGCGCCAAGCCATGCGCCAAGCCAAGCGCCAAGCAAAACGCCAAGCCAAGCACCAAGTTTCGCGCCAAGAAAAGCGCAAAGAAAAGCGTTAAGCCAAGCGTCAGGCCAAGCGGCAAGCCAAGCACCAAACCACGCGCTAAGAAAAGCGCAAAGCCAAGCGCCAAGCCAAGCGCCAAACCAAGCGCCAAGCCTAGCGCCAAGCTAAGATCCATGTTACGCGCCAAGAAAAACACCAAGAAGCGCGCCAAGCCAAGCGCTAAGCCAAGCGCCAAGCTAAGCGCCAAAAAGAGCGCCAAGCTAAGCGACAAGCCACGCGCCAAGCTAAGCGCCAAGGAGAGCGAAAAGGCATGCGCCAAACTAAGCGGCAAGCCAAGCACCAAACCACGCGCTAAAAAAAACGCAAAGGCAAGCGCGAAGAAAGCGCCAAGCCAAGCGTCCAGCCAAGCGCCAAGCCACGCACCAAGGAAAGCGTCAAGCCATGCGCCAAACCATGCGCCAAGCCAAGCGCCAAGCCAAGCGCCCAGCCAAGCGCCAAGCCAAGCGTCCAGCCAAGCGCCAAGCCACGCGCCATGGAGAGCGTCAAGCTATACGCCAGACCAAGCGCCAAGCCAAGCGCCAAGCCAAGTGCCAAGCCACGCGCCAAGAAAAGCGCCAAGCCAAGCGCCAAGTCAAGCGCCAAGCCACGCGCCATGGAGAGCGTCAAGCTATGTGCCAGGCCAAGCACCAAGCCAAGCGCCAAGCCAAGTGCCAAGCCACGCGCCAAGAAAAGCGCGAAGCCAAGCGACAAGCCACGCGCCAAGTTACGCGTCAAGAAAAGCGCCAAGAAAATCGTCAAGCCAAGCGGCAAGACAAGCACCAAATTACGCCCTAAGAAAAGCGCGAAGCCAAGCGCCAAGCCAAGCGCCAAGGCAAGTGTCCAGCCAAGCGTTAAGCCACGCGCCAAGGAGAGCGCCAAGCCATGCGCCAAGCCAAGCGGCAAGCCAAGCACCAAACCACGCGCTAAGAAAACCGCAAAGGCAAGCGCAAAGGAAGCGCCAAGTGAAGCGTCCAGCCAAGCGCCAAGCCATGCGCCAAGTCAAGCGCCAAGCCAAACGCCAAGCCAAGCGCCAAGTTACGCTCCAAGAAAAGCGCCAAGAAAAGCGCCAAACTAAGCGCCAGGCCAAGCGGCAAGCCAAGCACTAAACCACGCGCTAAGAAAAACGCAAAGCCAAGCGCCAAGCCAAGTGCCAAGCCAAGCGCCAAGCCAAGAGTCCAGCCATGCGCCAAGCCACGCGCTAAGAACAGCGCCCAGCCAAGCGCCAACCCAAACGCCAAGCCAAACGCCAAGCCACGTGCCAAGAAAAGCGCCAAGCCAAGCGCCAAGCCAAGCGTCAAACTAAGCGCCAAGGAAAGCGCCAAGCCAAGCGACAAGCCACGCGCCAAACCACGCGCCAAGAAAAACGCTAAGCCAAGCGCCAACCCACGCGCCAAGAAAAACGCCACGCCATGCGCCAAGAGAAGCGACAAGCCACGCGCCAATAAAAGCGCTATTCTAAGCGTCAGGCCAAGTGCCAAGCTACGCGCCAACTACACGTTAAGAAAAGCACCAAGCCAAGCGCCGAGACAAGCGCCAAGCCAAACGCCCCACCTAGCGCCAAGCCACGCGCCAAGCCAAGTGCCAAGCCACGCGCCAAGACAAACGCAAAGCCAAGCGACAAGCCACGCGCCAAGAAAGGCACCAAGCCAAGCGCCAAACCAAGCGCCCAGATGAGCGCCAAGCCACGGGCCAAGGGGAGCGCAAAGCCATGCGACAAGCTAAGCGCCAAGCCAAGCGCCAAGCCAAGCGCCAAGCCAAGCGCCCAGCTAAGCGCCAAGCCACGCGCCAAGGAGAGCGCCAATCTATGCGCCAAGCCAAGCGCCAAGCTAAGAGACAAGCCACGCGCCAAGCAACGCGCCAAGCCACGCGCAAAAAAAAGCGCCAAGCCAAGCACCAAGCCAAGCGCCAATCCAGCGCCAAGCCAAGCGCCAAACCAAGCGTCCAGCCAAGCGCTAATCCACGCGCCAAGGAGAGCGCCAATCCATGCGCCAAGCCAAGCGCCAAGCAAAGCGACAAGCCACGCGCCAACAAAGGCGCCAAGACAAGCGCCAAGCCAAGCGCCTAGCCAAGCGCTAAACCACGCGCCAAACCACGCGCTAAGAAAAGCGCAAAGCAAAGCGCCAAGCCACGCGCCAAGCCAGGCGCCAAAAAAAACGTTAAGCCGAGAGAAAAGCTAAGCGCCAAGCCAAGCGCCAAGCCAAGCGCCAAGCCAAGCGTCTACCCAAGCGCCAAGCCACGCGCCAAGGAGAGCGTCAAGCAATGCGCCAGGCCAAGCGCCAAGCCACGCGCCAAACCACTCGCTAAAAAAAAGTGCAAAGCCAAGCGTTAAGACACGCGCCAAGTCACGCGCCAAGGAGAGCGCCAAGCCAAGCGCCAAACCAAGCGTCCAGCCAAGCGCTAAGCCACGCGTCAAGGAGAGCGCCAATTCATGCGCCAAGCCAAGCGCCAAGCTAAGCGACAAGCCACGCGCCAACAAGGGCGCCAAGCCAAGCGCCAAGCCAAGCGCCTAGCCAAGCGCTAAGCCACGCGCCAAGGAGAGCGCCAATCCATGCGCCAAGCCAAGCGCCAAGTCAAGCGCCCAGCCAAGCGCCAAGCCACGCGCCAAACCACGCGCTAAGAAAAGCGCAAAGCAAAGCGCCAAGCCACGCGCCAAGCCAGGCGCCAAAAAAAAACGTTAAGACGAGAGAAAAGCTAAGCGCCAAGCCAAGCGCCAAGCCAAGCACTAAGCCAAGCGCCAAGCCAAGCGTCCACCCAAGCGCCAAGCCACGCGCCAAGGAGAGCGTCAAGCTATGCGCCAGGCCAAGCGCCAAGCGCCAAGCCAAGCGCCAAACCACTCGCTAAAAAAAAAGTGCAAAGCCAAGCGTTAAGCCACGCGCCAAGTCACGCGCCAAGGAGAGCGCCAAGCCATGCGCCAAGCCAAGCACCAAGTTTCGCGCCAAGAAAAGCACCAAGAAAAGAGCAAAACCAAGCGCCAAGCCTAACGCCAAGCCAAGCTCCATGTTACGCGCCAAGAAAAGCACCAAGAAAAGCGCCAAGCCAAGCGCTAAGCCAAGCGCCAAGCTAAGCGCCAAGGAGAGCGCCAAGGCATGCGCCAAACCAAGCGGCAAGCCAAGCACCAAACCACGCGCTAAAAAAACGCAAATCCAAGCGCCAAGCCACGCGCCAAGTAGTACGTCAAGCCATGCGGCAAGCCAAGCGCCAAGCCAAACGTTGAGCCAAGCGCCAAGTTACGCGCCAAGAAAAACGCCAAGAAAAGCGCCAAGCCAAGCGCCAAGCCAAACGGCAAGCCAAGCACTAAACCACGCGCTAAGAAAAGCGCTAAGCCAAGCGCCAAGCCACGTGCCAAGAAAAGCGCCAAGCCAAGCGCCAAGCCAAGCGCCCAGCCAAGCGGCAAGCCAAGCACCAAACCACGAGCCAAGAAATGCGCGAAGCCAAGCGACAAGCCACGCACCAAGAAAAGCGCCAAGCCAAGCGCCAAACCAAGTGCCCAGCCAAGCGCCAAGCCACGCGCCAAACCACGTGCTAAGAAAAGCGCAAAGCCAAGCGCCAAGCCACGCGCCAAGCCACGCGCCAAAAAAGGCGCCAAGCCAAGCGCCAAGCCAAGCACCAAGCCAAACGCCAAGCCAAGTGCCAAGCCAAGCGCCAAGCCAAGCGTCCAGCCATGCGCCAAGCCACGCGCCATGGAAAGCGTCAAGCTATGCGCCAAGCAAAGCGACAAGCCACTCGCCAATAAAAGCGCTATTCTAAGCGTCAGGCCAAGTGCCAAGCTACGCGCCAACTACACGTTAAGAAAAGCACCAAGCCAAGCGCCGAGACAAGCGCCAAGCCAAACGCCCCACCTATCGCCAAACCACGCGCCAAGCCAAGTGCCAAGCCACGCGCCAAGACAAATGCAAAGCCAAGCGACAAGCCACGCGCCAAGAAAGGCACTAAGCCAAGCGCCAAACCAAGCGCCCAGCTAAGCGCCAAGCCAAGCGCCAAGAGAAGCGCCAAGCCACGCGCCAAGCCACGCGCAAAAAAAAGCGCCAAGCCAAGCACCAAGCCAAGCGCCAAGCCAGCGCCAAGCCAAGCGCCAAACCAAGCGTCCAGCCAAGCGCTAAGCCACGCGCCAAGGAGAGCGCCAATCCATGCGCCAAGCCAAGCGCCAAGCTAAGCGACAAGCCACGCGCCAACAAGGGCGCCAAGCCAAGCGCCAAGCCAAGCGCCTAGCCAAGCGCTAAGCCACCCGCCAAGGAGAGCGCCAATCCATGCGCCAAGCCAAGCGCGAAGTCAAGCGTCCAAGCAAGCGCCAAGCCAAGCGCCCAGCCAAGCGACCAGCCAAGCGCCAAGCCAAGCGCCCAGCCAAGCGCCAAGCCACTCGCCAAACCACGCGATAGGAAAAGCGCAAAGCCAAGCGCCAAAAAAAGCGCCAAGCCAAGCGCCAAGCCAAGCGCCAAGCCAAACGCGAAGCCAAGTGCCAAGCCAAGCGCCAAGCCAAGCGTCCAGCCATGCGCTAAGCCACGCGCCATGGAGAGCGTCAAGCTATGCGCCAGGCCAAGCGCCAAGCCAAGCGCGAAGCCAAGTGCCAAGCCACGCGCCAAGAAAATTGCCAAGAAAAGCGCCAAGCCAAGCGCCAAGCCAAGCGGCAAGCCAAGTGCCAAACCACGGGCCAAGAAAAGCCCCAAGCCGAGCGCCAAGTTAAACGCAAGGCCAAGTGCCAAGCCAAGTGCCCAGCCAAGCGCCAAGCCACGCGCCAAGAAAATCGCCAAGAAAAGCGCCAAGCCAAGCGCCAAGCCAAGCGGCAAGCCAAGTGCCAAACCACGCGCCAAGAAAAGCGCCAAGCCGAGCGCCAAGTTAAACGCAAAGCCAAGTGCCAAGCCAAGTGCCCAGCCAAGCGCTAAGCCACGCGCCAAGAACAGCGCCAAGCCAAGCGCCAAGCCAGGCGCCAAGCCAAGCGCCAAGCCAAGCGACGAGCCACGCGCCAAGAAAATCGAAAAGAAAAGCACCAAGCCAAGCGCCAAGCCAAGCGCCAAGCCAGGCGCCAAGCCAAGTGCCCAGCCAAGCGACGAGCCACGCGCCAAGAAAATCTAAAAGAAAAGCGCCAAGCCAAGCGCCAAGCCAAGCGCCAAGCCAAGCGCCAAGCCACGCGCCAAGAAAATCGCCAAGAAAAGCGCCAAGCCAAGCGCCAAGCCAAGCGGCAAGCCAAGTGCCAAACCACGAGCCAAGAAAAGCGCCAAGCCGAGCGCCAAGTTAAACGCAAAGCCAAGTGCCAAGCCAAGTGCCCAGCCAAGCGCCAAGCCACGCGCCAAGAACAGCGCCAAGCCAAGCGCCAAGCCAGGCGCCAAGCCAAGCGCCAAGCCAAGCACCAAACCACGCGTCCGGCCAAGCGCCAAGCCACGCGCCAAGGAGAGCGTCAAGCTATGCGCCAGGCCAAGCGCCAAGCCAAGCGCCAAGCCAAGTGTCAAGCCACCCGCCAAGAAAAGCGCCAAACCAAACGCCAAGCCAAGCGCCTAGCCAAGCGCCAAGCCACGCGCCAAAGAGGGCGCCAAGCCATGCGCCAAGCCAAGCGCCAAGCCAAGCGCCAAGCCAAACGCCCAGCCAAGCGCCAAGCCAAGTGCCAAGCTACGCGCCAAGTAAAGCGCAAAGCCAAGCGACAAGACACGCGCCAAGAAGGGCGTTAAGCCAGGCGCCGAGCCAAGCGCTATGCCACGCGCCAAGGAGAGCGCCAATCCATGCGCCAAGCCAAGCGCCAAGCCAAGCGCCAAGCCAAGCGCCAAGCCAAGCCAAGCGCCAAGCCACGCGCCAAACCACGCGCTAAAAAAAGCGCAAAGCCAAGCGCCAAGCCACGCGCCAAACCGCGCGCCAAGAAAAACGTTAACCCAAGCGCCAAGCCAAGCGCCAAGTCAAGCGCCAAGCCAAGCACTAAGCCAAGCGCCAAACCACGCGTCCACCCAAGTGCCAAGCCACGCGCCAAAGAAAGCGTCAAGCTATGCGCCAGGACAAGCGCCAAGCCAAGCGCACAGCCAAGCGCCAAGCCACGCGCCAAACCACTCGCTAAGAAAAGTGCAAAGCCAAGCGTTAAGCCACGCGGCAAGTCACGCGCCAAGAAAAGCGCCAAGCCAAGCGCCAAGCCAAGCGCCAAGCCAAGCGCCAAGCCACGCTCCAAGGAGAGCGCCAAGTCATGCGCCAAACCAAGCGCCAAGCCAAACGCCAAGTTAAGCACCAAGTTACACGCCAAGAAAAGCGCAAAGAAAAGCGCCAAGCCAAGCGCCAGGCTAAGCTGCAAGCCAAGCACCAAACCACGCGCTAAGAACAGCGCAAAGCCCAGCGCCAAGCCAAGCGCCAAACCAAGAGCCAAGCCAAGCGCCAAGCCAAGCTCCATGTTACGCGCCACGAAAGACACAATGAAAAGCGCCAAGCCAAGCGCTAAGCCAAGCGGCGAGCTAAGCGCCAAGGAGAGCGCCAAGCCACGCGCCAAACCACGCGCAAAGCCACGCGCCACAAAAAGCGCCAAGCCAAGCACCAAGCCAAACGCCAAGCCAGCGCCAAGCCAAGCGCCAAGCCAAGCGTCCAGCCAAGCGACAAGCCACGCGCCAAGAAGAGCGCCATGCCAATCGCCAAGCCAAGCGCCAAACCACGCGCAAAGCCACGCGCCACAAAAAGCGCCAAGCCAAGCACCAAGCCAAGCGCCAAGCCAGCGCCAAGCCAAGCGCCAAGCCAAGCACCAAGCCAAGCGCCAAGCCAATCGCCAAGCCAAGCGCCCAGCCAAGCGCTAAGCCACGCGCCAAGGAGAGCGCCAAGCCATGCGCCAAGCCAAGCGCCAAGCCAAGCGCCAAGCCAACGGCCCAGCCAAGCGCTAAGCGACGCGCCAGAAAAAGCGCCAAAAAAAGCGCCAAGCCAAGCGGCAGGCCAAGTGCCAAGCCGCGCGCCAAGAAAAGCGCCACGCCAAGCCAACTGCCAAGCCAAGTGCCCAACCAAGCGCCAAGCCACGCGCCAAGAACAGCGCCAAGCCAAGCGCCAAGCCAAGCGAAAAAGCCAAGTGCCAAGCCACGCGCCAAGAAAAGCGCCACGCCAAGCCAACTGCCAAGCCAAGTGCCCAACCAAGCGCCAAGCCACGCGCCAAGAACAGCGCCAAGCCAACCGCCAAGCCAAACGCCAAGATAAGCGCCAAGGAGAACACCAAGGCAAGCGACAAGCCACGCTCCAAGCCACGCGCCAAGAAAAGCGCCAAGCCAAGCGCCATGCTAAGCGTCAAGCCCAGTGCCAAGCTACGCGCCAAGAAAAGCGCCAATCCAAGCGTCAAGCCACGCGCCAAGAAAAGCGCCAAGCCGAGCGCCAAGCCAAGCGCCAAACCACGCGTCCATCCAAGCGCCAATCCACGCGCCAAGGAGTGCGCGAAGCCAAGCGCCAATCCATGCGCCAAGCCAAGCGCCAAGCCAGGCGCCAAAGAGAGCGCCAAGCCAAGCGACAAGCCACGCGTCAGGCTACGCGCCAAGAAAAGCGCCAAGCCAAGCGCCAATCCACGCGCAAAGCTAAGCGCCAAGCCAAGCGCCAAAAAAAGCGCCAAGCCAAGCGCCAAGCCACGAGCCAAGGAGAGCGCCAAGCCAAGCGGCAAGCCAAGCGCCATTCTAAGCGTCAAGCCAAGTGCCAAGCTACGCGCCAACCACACGTTAAGGAAAGCGCCAAGCCAAACGCCCAACCAAGCTCCAAGCCACGCGCCAAGGAAAGCGCCAAGGCATGCGCCAAGCCAAACGTCAAGCCAAGCACCAGGCCAAGTGCCAAGCCATGCGCCAAGAAAAGCGCCACCCCATGCACCAAGGAGAGCGTCAAGCCAAGCGACAAGCCACGCGCCAAGCCACGCGCCAAGGAGAGCGCCAAGCCAAGCGCCAAGCCAAACGCCAAGCCAAGCGCCAAGCCACGCGCCAAAAAAAGCGCCACGCTATGCGCCAAGCCAAGCGCCAAGCCACGATTCAAGAAAAGCGCCACGCCATGCTCCAAGCCAAGCGACAGGCCACGCGCCAAGAAAAGAGCCAAGCAAAGCTCCAAGCCAAACGCCAAGCCAAGCGCCAAGCCACGCGCCAAGGAGGGCGCCATGCCAAGCGACAAGCCACGCGCCAAGCCACGCGCCAAAAAAAGCGCCAAGCCAAGCGCCAAGCCAAGCGCCAAGCCAAGCGAGGAGCCAAGCGCCAAGCCATGCTCCATGTTACGCGCCAAGAAAAACACCAAAAAAAGCGCTAAGCCAAGCGCTAAGCCAAGCGCCAAGCTAAGCGCCAAGGAGAGCGCCAAGCCAAGCGACAAACCACGCGCCAAGCTAAGCGCCAAGCCACACGCCAAGCTAAGCGACAAGCTAAGCGCCAAGCCACGCGCCAAGAAAAGCACCAAGCCAAACACAAAGCCAAGCGTCCAGCCAAGCGCCAAGCCAGCGCCAAGCCAAGCGCCAACCCAAGCGTCCAGCCAAGCGCCAAGCCACGCGCCAACCCACGCCCTAAAGAAAGCGCCAAGCCAAGCGCCAAACCACGCTAAGCCACGCGCCACAAAAAGCGCCAAGCTAAGCACCAAGCCAAGCGCCAAGCCAGCGCCAAGCCAAGCGTCCAGCCAAGTGCCAAGCCACGCGCCAAGAAAAGCGCAAAGCCAAGCGACAAGCCACGCACCAAGAAGAGCGCCAAGCCAAGCGCCCAGCCAAGCACTAAGCCACGCGCCAAGGAGAGCGCCAAGCCATGCGCCAAGCCAAGCGCCAAGCCAAGCGCCAAATTAACGGCCAAGCCACGCGCCAAGAAAAGCGCGAAGCCAAGCGACAAGCCACGCACCAAGAAGAGCGCCAAGCCAAGCGCCCAGCCAAGCACTAAGCCACGCGCCAAGGAGAGCACCAAGCCAAGCACCAAGCCAAGCGCCAAGCCAGCGCCAAGCCAAGCGCCAAGCCAAGCGTCCAGCCAAGCGCCAAGCCAGCGCCAAGCCAAGCGCCAAGCCAAGCGTCCAGCCAAGCGCCAAGCCACGCGCCAAACCACGCGCAAAGCCACGCGCCACAAAAAGCGCCAAGCCAAGCACCAAGCCAAACGCCAAGCCAGCGCTAAGCCAAGCGCCAAGCCAAGCGTCCAGCCAAGCGACAAGCCACGCGCCAAGAAGAGCGCCATGCCAATCGC
This sequence comes from Agriotes lineatus, assembly GCA_940337035.1. Taxonomy (NCBI): domain Eukaryota; kingdom Metazoa; phylum Arthropoda; class Insecta; order Coleoptera; family Elateridae; genus Agriotes; species Agriotes lineatus. The sequence goes on along the minus strand of CALNHX010000583.1, from coordinate 107,974 downwards.
CAAGCCAAGCGCCAAACCACGCGCAAAGCCACGCGCCACAAAAAGCGCCAAGCCAAGCACCAAGCCAAGCGCCAAGCCAGCGCCAAGCCAAGCGCCAAGCCAAGCACCAAGCCAAGCGCCAAGCCAATCGCCAAGCCAAGCGCCCAGCCAAGCGCTAAGCCACGCGCCAAGGAGAACGCCAAGCCATGCGCCAAGCCAAGCGCCAAGCCAAGCGCCAAGCCAACGGCCAAGCCAAGGGCTAAGCCACGCGCCAGAAAAAGCGCCAAAAAAAGCGCCAAGCCAAGCGGCAGGCCAAGTGCCAAGCCACGCGCCAAAAAAAGCGCCACGCCAAGCCAACTGCCAAGCCAAGTGCCCAACCAAGCGCCAAGCCACGCGCCAAGAACAGCGCCAAGCCAAGCGCCAAGCCAAGCGAAAAAGCCAAGTGCCAAGCCACGCGCCAAGAAAAGCGCCACGCCAAGCCAACTGCCAAGCCAAGTGCCCAACCAAGCGCCAAGCCACGCGCCAAGAACAGCGCCAAGCCAACCGCCAAGCCAAACGCCAAGATAAGCGCCAAGGAGAACACCAAGGCAAGCGACAAGCCACGCTCCAAGCCACGCGCCAAGAAAAGCGCCAAGCCAAGCGCCATGCTAAGCGTCAAGCCCAGTGCCAAGCTACGCGCCAAGAAAAGCGCCAATCCAAGCGTCAAGCCACGCGCCAAGAAAAGCGCCAAGCCGAGCGCCAAGCAAAGCGCCAAACCACGCGTCCATCCAAGCGCCAATCCACGCGCCAAGGAGTGCGCGAAGCCAAGCGCCAATCCATGCGCCAAGCCAAGCGCCAAGCCAGGCGCCAAAGAGAGCGCCAAGCCAAGCGACAAGCCACGCGTCAGGCTACGCGCCAAGAAAAGCGCCAAGCCAAACGCCAATCCACGCGCAAAGCTAAGCGCCAAGCCAAGCGCCAAAAAAAGCGCCAAGCCAAGCGCCAAGCCACGAGCCAAGGAGAGCGCCAAGCCAAGCGGCAAGCCAAGCGCCATTCTAAGCGTCAAGCCAAGTGCCAAGCTACGCGCCAACCACACGTTAAGAAAAGCGCCAAGCCAAACGCCCAACCAAGCTCCAAGCCACGCGCCAAGGAAAGCGCCAAGGCATGCGCCAAGCCAAACGTCAAGCCAAGCACCAGGCCAAGTGCCAAGCCATGCGCCAAGAAAAGCGCCACCCCATGCACCAAGGAGAGCGCCAAGCCAAGCGACAAGCCACGCGCCAAGCCACGCGCCAAGGAGAGCGCCAAGCCAAGCGCCAAGCCAAACGCCAAGCCAAGCGCCAAGCCACGCGCCAAAAAAAGCGCCACGCTATGCGCCAAGCCAAGCGCCAAGCCACGATTCAAGAAAAGCGCCACGCCATGCTCCAAGCCAAGCGACAGGCCACGCGCCAAGAAAAGAGCCAAGCAAAGCTCCAAGCCAAACGCCAAGCCAAGCGCCAAGCCACGCGCCAAGGAGGGCGCCATGCCAAGCGACAAGCCACGCGCCAAGCCACGCGCCAAGGAGAGCGCCAAGCCAAGCGCCAAGCCAAGCGCCAAGCCAAGCGCCAAGCCAAGCGAGGAGCCAAGCGTCAAGCCAAGCTCCATGTTACGCGCCAAGAAAAACACCAAAAAAAGCGCTAAGCCAAGCGCTAAGCCAAGCGCCAAACTAAGCGCCAAGGAGAGCGCCAATCCAAGCGACAAACCACGCGCCAAGCTGAGCGCCAAGCCACACGCCAAGCTAAGCGACAAGCTATGCGCCAAGCCACGCGCCAAGAAAAGCACCAAGCCAAACACAAAGCCAAGCGTCCAGCCAAGCGCCAAGCCAGCGCCAAGCCAAGCGCCAACCCAAGCGTCCAGCCAAGCGCCAAGCCACGCGCCAAACCACGCCCTAAAAAAAGCGCCAAGCCAAGCGCCAAACCACGCTAAGCCACGCGCCACAAAAAGCGCCAAGCTAAGCACCAAGCCAAGCGCCAAGCCAGCGCCAAGCCAAGCGTCCAGCCAAGTGCCAAGCCACGCGCCAAGAAAAGCGCGAAGCCAAGCGACAAGCCACGCACCAAGAAGAGCGCCAAGCCAAGCGCCCAGCCAAGCACTAAGCCACGCGCCAAGGAGAGCGCCAAGCCATGCGCCAAGCCAAGCGCCAAGCCAAGCGCCAAGCCAACGGCCAAGCCACGCTCCATGTAGAGCGTTAATCTACGCGCCAAGGAGGGCGTTAAGCCAAGCGACAAGCCACGCGCCAAGCTTAGCGCCAAGCCACGCGCAAAGGAGAGCGCCAAGCCAAGCGACAAGCCACGCGCCAAGCCACGCGCCAAGAAATGCGCCAAGCCAAGCGCCTAGCCACGCTCCAAGCTAAGCGCCAAACCACGCTCCAAGGAGAGCGCCAAGCTAAGCGACAAGCCACGTGCCAAGCCAAGCGCCAAGCCAAGCGCCAAGCCAAACGCCAAGGAAAGCGCCAAGCCATGCGCCACGACAGGCGCCAAGCAAAGCGCCAAGCCAAGCGCTAAGCCACGCGCCAGAAAAAGCGCCAAAAAAGCGCCAAGCCAAGCGCCAAGCCAAGCGTCAAGCCAAGCGCCAAGCCAAGCGGCAAGCCAAGTGCCAAGCCACACGCCAAGAAAAGCGCCACGCCAAGCCAACTGCCCAGCCAAGTGCCCAGCCAAGCGCCAAGCCAAGCGCCAAGCCATGCGAAAAAGCCAAGCGCCAAGCCACGTGCCAAGAAAAACGCCAAGCCAACCGCCAAGCCAAACGCCAAGCTATGCGCCAAGGAGAACACCAAGCCAAGCGACAAGCCACGCGCCAAGCCACGCGCTAAGAAATGCGCCAAGCCGAGCGCCAAGCCACGCGCCAAAATAAGCGCCAAGCCACGCGCCAAAGTGAGCGCCAAGCCAAGCGACAAGCCACGCGCCAAGCCACGCGCCATGCTAAGCGTCAAGCCAAGTGCCAACCTACGCGCCAAGAAAAGCGCCAAACCAAGCGTCAAGCCACGCGCCAAGAAAAGCGCCAAGCCGAGCGCCAAGCCAAGCGCCAAACCACGCGTCCATCCAAGCGCCAATCCACGCGCCAAGGAGAGCGTCAAGCTATGCGCCAGGACAGGCGCTAAGCCAAGTGCCAAACCAAGTGCCAAGCCACGCGCCAAGAAAAGCGCGAAGCCAAGCAACAAGCCACGCGCCAAGCCAGGCGCCAAGCCAAGCGCCCAGCCAAGCGTTAAGCTACGCGCCAAGGAGAACGCCAAGCCATGCGCCAAGCCAAGCGCCAAGCCAAGCGCCAAGCCAAGCGCCCAGCCAAGCGCCAAGCGACGCGCCAAGAAACACGCTAAGCCAAGCCCCATGCCAAGCGCCAAGCCAAGCGCCAAGCCAAGCATCCAGCCAAGCGCCAATCCAAGCGTTTAGCCAAACGCCAAGCCAAGCGCCAAGGAGAACGTCAAGCTATGCGCCATGCCAAGCGCCAAGCCAAGCGCCAAGCCAAGTGCCAAGCCGCACGCCAAGAAAAGCGCAAAGCCAAGCGCCAAGTTACGCGCCAAGAAAAGCGTTAAGAAAAGCATTAAGCCAAGCGCCAAGCCACGCGCTAAGCAACGCGCCAGGAAAAGCGCCAAGCCAAACGCTAAGGAGAGCGAAAAGACATGCGCCAAGACAAGCGCCAAGCCAGGCGCCAAGTCAAGCGCCAAACCACGCGTCTATCCAAGCGCCAATCTACGCGCCAAAGAAAGCGTCAAGCTATGCGCCAATACAGGCGCTAAGCCAAGTGCCAAACCAAGTGCCAAGCCACGCGCTAAGAAAAGCGCGAAGCCAAGCTACAAGCCACGCGCGAAGAAAAGCGCCAAGCCAAGCGCCCAGCCAAGCAATAAGCTACGCGCCAAGGAGAGCACCAAGCCATGCGCCAAGCCAAGCGCCAAGCCAAGCGCCAAGCCAAGCTCCCAGCAAAGCGCCAAGCCAAGCTTTTAGCCAAACGCCTAGCCACGCGCCAAGGAGAACGTCTAGCTATGCACCATGCCAGGCGCCAAGCCAAGCGCCAAGCCAAGTGCCAAGCCACGGGCCAAGAAAAGCGCGAAGCCAAGCGCCAAGCCAAGCGCCCAGCCAAGCGCCAAGCCGAGCTTTTAGCCAAACGCCAAGCCACGCGCCAAATTACGGGCTAAGAAAAGCGCAAAGCCAAGCGCCAAGCCACGCGCTAAGCCACGCGCCAAGAAAAGCGCCAAGCCAAGCGCCAAGCCAAGCGCCAAGAAACACGCCAAGCCAAGCGCCAAGCCAAGCGCCAAGCCAAGCGCCAAGCCAAACGCCCAGCCAAGCGCCAAGTCAAGCTTTTAGCCAAACGCCAAGCCACGCGCCAAGGAGAACGTCTAGCTATGCACCATGCCAAGCGCCAAGCCAAGCGCCAAACCAAGTGCCCAGCCGCGGGCCAAGAAAAGCGCGAAGCCAAGCGCCAAGTTACGCGCTAAGAAAAGCGCCAAGAAAAGCATTAAGCCAAACGCCAAGCCACGCGCCAAATTACGGGCAAAGAAAAGCGCAAAGCCAAGCGCCAAGCCACGCGCTAAGCCACGCGCCAAGAAAAGCGCCAAGCCAAGCGCCAAGCCAAGCGCCAAGCCAAGCGCCAAGCCAACCGCCAAGCCAAGCGCCAACCCAAGCGTCAAGCCAAACGCAAAGAAAAGCGCCAAGAAAAACGCCAAGCCAAGCGCCAAGCCAAGCGCCAAGCCAAACGTTAAGCCAAGCGCCAAGTTACGCGCCAAGAAAAACGCCAAGAAAAGCGCCAAGCCAAGCGCCAAGCCAAACGGCAAGCCAAGCACTAAACCACGCGCTAAGAAAAGTGCTAAGCCAAGCGCCAAGCCACACGCCAAGAAAAGCGCCAAGCCAAGCGCCAAGCCAAGCGCTAAGCCAAGCGCCGAGCTAAGCGGCAAAGAGAGCGCCAAGCCAAGCGACAAGCCAAGCTCCATGTTACGCGCCAAGAAAAACGCCAAGAAAAGCGCCAAGCCAACCGCCAAACCAAACGGCAAGCCAAGCACTAAACCACGCGCTAAGAAAAGTGCTAAGCCAAGCGCTAAGCCACACGCCAAAAAAAGCGCCAAGCCAAGCGCCAAGCCAAGCGCCCAGCCAAGCGGCAAGCCAAGCACCAAACCACGCGCCAAGAAAAGCGCGAAGCCAAGCGACAAGCCACGCACCAAGAAAAGCGCCACGCCAAGCGCCAAGGAGAGCGGCAAGCCATTCGCCAAGCCAAGCGCCAAGCCAAGCGCCAAGCCAAGCGTCCAGCCAAGCGCCAAGCCAAGCGCCCTGGCAAGCGCCAAGCCGCGCGCCAAACCACGCGCTAAGAAAAGCGCAAAGCCAAGCGCCAAGCCACGCGCCAAGCCACGCGCCAAGGAGAGCGTCAAGCCATTCGCCAAGCCAAGCGCCAAGCCAAGCGCCCAGCCAAGCGCCAAGCCAAGCGCCCTGGCAAGCGCCAAGCCGCGCGCCAAACCACGCGCTAAGAAAAGCGCAAAGCCAAGCGCCAAGCCACGCGCCAAGCCAAACGCCAAGCCAAGCGCCAAGCCAAGCGCCAAGCCAAGCGTCCAGCCTTGCGCGAAGATACGCGCCATGGAGAGCGTCAAGCTTTGCGCCAGGCCAAGCGCCAAACCAAGCGCCAAGAAAATCGCCAAGAAAAGCGCCAAGCCAAGCGCCAAGCCAAGCGCCAAGCCAAGCACCAAACCACGCGTCCGGCCAAGCGCCAAGCCACGCGCCAAGAATATCGAAAAGAAAAGCGCCAAGCCAAGCGCCAGCCAAGCGCCAAACTACGCGCCAAAAAAATCGCCAAGAAAAGCGCCAAGCCAAGCGCCAAGCCAAGCGGCAAGCCAAGTGCCAAACCACGCGCCAAGAAAAGCGCCAAGCCGAGCGCCAAGTTAAACGCCAAGCCAAGTGCCAAGCCAAGTGCCCAGCCAAGCGCCAAGCCACGCGCCAAGAACAGCGCCAAGCCAAGCGCCAAGCCAAGCGCCAAGCTACGCATCAAGTAAATCGCCAAGAAAAGCGCCAAGCCAAGCGCCAAGCCAAGCGGCAAGCCAAGTGCCAAACCACGCGCCAAGAAAAACGCCAAGCCGAGCGCCAAGTTAAACGCCAAGCCAAGTGCCAAGCCAAGTGCCCAGCCAAGCGCCAAGCCACGCGCCAAGAGGAGCGTCAAGCTATGCACCAGGTCAAGCGCCTAGCCAAGCGCCAAGTTACGCGCCAAGGAGGGCGCCAAGCCATGCGCTAAGCCAAGCGCCAAACCAAGCGCCAAGCCAAACGCCCAGCCAAGCGCCAAGCCAAGTGCCAAGCTACGCGCCAAGTAAAGCGCGAAGCCAAGCGACAAGCCACGCGCCAAGAAGGGCGTTAAGCCAAGCGCCCAGCCAAGCGCTAAGCCACGCGTTAAGGAGAGCGCCAAGCCATGCGCCAAGCCAAGCGCCAAGCCAAGCGCCCAGCCAAGCGCCCAGCCACGCGCCAAGAAAAACGTTAAGCCAAGCGCCAAGCCAAGCGCCAAGTCAAGCGCCAAGCCAAGCACTAAGCCAAGCGCCAAACCAAGCGTCCACCCAAGCGCCAAGCCAGGCGCCAAAGAGAGCGTCAAGCTATGCGCCAGGCCAAGCTCCAAGCCAAGCGCCCAGCCAAGCGCTAAGCCACGCGCCAAACCACGCGCTAAGAAAAGTGCAAAGCCAAGCGTTACGCCACGCGGCAAGTCACGCGCCAAGAAAAGCGCCAAGCCAAGCGCCAACTCAAGCGCCAAGCCAAGCGCCAAACCACGCGCCAAGGAGAGCCCCAAGTCATGCGCCAAACCAAGCGCTAAGCCAAACGCCAAGTTAAACACCAAGTTACACGCCAAGAAAAGCGCAAAGAAAAGCGCCAAACCAAGCGCCAGGCAAGCGGCAAGCCAAGCACTAAACCACGCGCTAAGAACAGCGCAAAGCCAAGCGCCAAGCCAAGCCCCAAACCAAGCGCCAAGCCAAGCGCCAAGCCAAGCTCCATGTTACGCGCCAAGAAAAACACCAAGAAAAGCGCCAAGCCAAGCGCTAAGCCAAGCGCCGAGCTAAGCGCCAAGAAGAGCGTCAAGCCAAGCGACAAGCCACGCGCCAAGCTAAGCGCCAAGCCACACGCCAAGCCAAGCGCCAACCCCAAGCTCCATGTTACGCGCCAAGAAAAACACCAAGAAAAGCTTCAAGCCAAGCGCTAAGCCAAGCGCCGAGCTAAGCGGCAAAGAGAGCGCCAAGCCAAGCGACAAGCCAAGCTCCATGTTACGCGCCAAGAAAAACACCAAGAAAAGCGCCAAGCCAAGCGCTAAGCCAAGCGCCAAGCTAAGCGCCAAGGAGAGCGCCAAGCCAAGCGACAACCCACGCGCCAAGCCACGCGCCAAGAAAAGCGCCAAGCCAAGCGCCAAACCAAACGTCAAGCCAAGTGCCAAGCCACGCGCCAAGAAGAGCGCCACGCCATGCGCCAAACCAAGCGACAGGCCACGCGCCAAGAAAAGCGCCAAGCCAAGCGCCATGCTAAGCGTCAAGCCAAGTGCCAAGCTACGCGCCAAGAAAAGCGCCAAACAAAGCGTCAAGCCACGCGCCAAGAAAAGCGCCAAGCCGAGCGCCAAGCCAAATGCTAAACCACGCGTCCATCCAAGCGCCAATCCACGCGCCAAGGAGAGCGTCAAGCTATGCGCCAGCACAGGCGCTAAGCCAAGTGCCAAACCAAGTGCCAAGCCACGCGCCAAGAAAAGCGCGAAGCCAAGCAACAAGCCACGCGCCAAGAAAAGCGCGAAGCCAAGCGTCCAGCCAAGCGCCAAGCCAAGGGTTTAGCCAAACGCCAAGCCACGCGCCAAGGAGAACGTCAAGCTATGCACCATGCCAAGAGCCAAGCAACGCGCCAAGCCAAGTGCCAAGCCGCGCGCCAAGAAAAGCGCGAAGCCAAGCGCCAAGTTACGCGCCAAGAAAAGCACCAAGAAAGGTATTAAAATAAAAATAATAAATAAAAATTCATTTATTGCCTAACAACTGTTGAATTATTTAACTAAAAAAAGATATATATATATATATATATATATATATATGTATTGTACATGTATGTAAATAAATATGATAACAATGCAATAATAAAAATAATTTAAAAAAAAACATATTCCTTAACAAAACAACATGTTAGTAGGCAAAAGGAACTGGTTTAGCTTGGTCACAAAAGGCAACCAGCTGTTCTCCCACCAGTCCTGCAAACATTTCTCAAAAAATTGAAACAAAAATTAAGTGCACTCAAACTGTCCAGCAAACCCTGCAGGCGGAAAGAGAAAAAAAAAGAGAAGAGCACGCGCTCAGACTATGGCCAACAAACACACTTTAAATGCAGTAGCAGTACATACACGCAGTATTAAGCCAAGCGCCAAGCCACGCGCCAAGAAGAACGCCACGCCATGCGTCAAGCCAAGCGACAGGCCACGCGCCAAGAAAAGCGCCACGCCAAGCGCCATGCTAAGCGTCAAACCAAGCGTCAAGCCACGCGTTAAGAAAAGCGCCAAGCCGAGCGCCAAGCCAAATGCCAAACCACGCATCCATCCAAGCGCCAATCCACGCGCCAAGGAGAGCGTCAAGCTATGCGCCAGGACAGGCGCTAAGCCAAGCGCCCAGCCAAGCGTTAAGCTACGCGCCAAGGAGAGCGCCAAGCCATGCGCCAAGCCAAGCGCCAAGCCAAGCGCCAAGCCAAGCGTCCAGCCAAGCGCCAAGCCAAGCGTTTAACCAAACGCCAAGCCACGCGCCAAGGAGAACGTCAAGCTATGCACCATGCCAAGCGCCAAGCCAAGCGCGAAGCCAAGTGCCAAGCCGCGCGCCAAGAAAAGCGCGAAGCCAAGCGCCAAGTTACGCGCCAAGAAAAGCGCCAAGAAAAGCATTAAGCCAAGCGCCAAGCCACGCGCCAAATTACGGGCTAAGAAAAGCGCAAAGCCAAGCGCCAAGCCACGCTCTAAATTACGCGCCGGGAAAAGCGCCAAGCCAAACGCTAAGGAGAGCGAAAAAACATACGCCAAGACAAGCGCCAAGCCAGGCGCCAAGCCAAGCGCCAAACCACGCGTCCAACCAAGCGCCAATCCACGCGCCAAGGAGAGCGTCAAGCTATGCTTTAGGACAGGCGCTAAGCCAAGTGCCAAACCAAGTGCCAAGCCACGCGCCAAGAAAAGCGCGAAGTCAAGCAACAAACCACGCGCCAAGAAAAGCGCCAAGCCATGCGCCAAGCCAAGCGCCAAGCCAAGCGCCAAGCCAAGTGCCCAGCAAAGCGCCAAGCGACGCGCCAAGAAACACGCCAAGCCAAGCGCCAAGCTAAGCGCCAAGCCAAGCGCCAAGCCAAGCGTCCAGCCAAGCGCCAAGCCAAGCTTTTAGCCAAACGCCAAGCCACGCGCCAAGGAGAAGGTCAAGCTATGCACCATGCCAAGCGCCAAGCCAAGCGCCAAGCCAAGTGCCAAGCCGCGCGCCAAGAAAAGCGCGAAGCCAAGCGCCAAGTGACGCGCCAAGAAAAGCGCCAAGAAAAGCATTAAGCCAAACGCCAAGCCACGCGCCAAATTACGTGCTAAGAAAAGCGCAAAGCCAAGCGCCAAGCGCCAAGCCACGCGCTAAACCACGCGCCAAGAAAAGCGCAAAGCCAAGCGCCAAGCCAAGCGCCGAGCCAAGCGCCAAGCCAAGCGTCCAGCCAAGCGCCAAGCCACGCGCCAAGGAGAACGTCAAGTTATGCGCCATGCCAAGCGCCAAGCCAAGCGCCAAGCCAAGTGCCTAGCCACGCGCCAAGAAAAGCGCGAAGCCAAGCGACAAGCCACGCGCCAAGGAGAGCTCCAAGCCATGCGCAAAGGAAAGCGCCAAGCCAAGCGCCAAGTTACGCGCCAAGAAAAGCGCCAAGAAAAGCGCCAAGCCAAGCGCCAAGCCAAGCGGCAAGCCAAGCACCAAACCACGCGCTAAGAAAAGCGCCATGCCAAGCGTCCAGCCAAGTGCCAAGCCGCGCGCCAAAAAAAGCGCGAAGCCAAGCGCCAAGTTACGCGCCAAGAAAAGCATTAAGCCAAGCGCCAAGCCACGCGTTAAATTACGGAATAAGAAAAGCGCAAAGCCAAGCGCCAAGCCACGCGCTAAGCCACGCGCCAGGAAAAGCGCCAAGCCAAACGCTAAGGAGAGCGAAAAAACATACGCCAAGACAAGCGCCAAGCCATTCGCCAAGCCAAGCGCCAAACCACGCGTCCAACCAAGCGCCAATCCACGCGCCAAGGAGAGCGTCAAGCTATGCTTTAGGACAGGCGCTAAGCCAAGTGCCAAACCAAGTGCCAAGCCACGCGCCAAGAAAAGCGCGAAATCAAGCAACAAGCCACGCGCCAAGAAAAGCGCCAAGCCATGCGCCAAGCCAAGCGCCAAGCCAAGCGCCAAGCCAAGTGCCCAGCAAAGCGCCAAGCGACGCGCCAAGAAACACGCCAAGCCAAGCGCCAAGCCAAGCGCCAAGCCAAGCGCCAAGGCAAGCGTCCAGCCAAGCGCCAAGCCAAGCTTTTAGCCAAACGCCAAGCCACGCGCCAAAGAGAACGTCAAGCTATGCACCATGCCAAGCGCCAAGCCAAGCGCCAAGCCAAGTGCCAAGCCGCGCGCCAAGAAAAGCGCGAAGCCAAGCGCCAAGTTACGCGCCAAGAAAAGCGCCAAGAAAAGCATTAAGCCAAACGCCAAGCCACGCGCCAAATTACGTGCTAAGGAAAGCGCAAAGCCAAGCTCCAAGCGCCAAGCCACGCGCTAAGCCACGCGCCAAGAAAAGCGCCAAGCCAAGCGCCAAGCCAAGCGCCAAGCCAAGCGCCAAGCCAAGCGCCAAGCCAAGCGCCAAGCCAAGCGCCAAGCCAAGCGTCCAGCCAAGCGCCAAGCCACGCGCCAAGGAGAACGTCAAGTTATGCGCCATGCCAAGCGCCAAGCCAAGTGCCTAGCCACGCGCCAAGAAAAGCGCGAAGCCAAGCGACAAGCCAAGCGCCAAGGAGAGCTCCAAGCCATGCGCAAAGGCAAGCGCCAAGCCAAACGCCAAGCCAAGCGCCAAGTTACGCGCCAAGAAAAGCGCCAAGAAAAGCGCCAAGCCAAGCGCCAAGCCAAGCGGCAAGCCAAGCACCAAACCACGCGCTAAGAAAAGCGCCATGCCAAGCGTCCAGCCAAGCGCCAAGCCACGCGCCAAGAAAAGCGCGAAGCCAAGCAACAAGCCACGCGCCAAGAAAAGCGCCAAGCCAAGCGTCAAGCTAAGCGCCCGACCAAGCAAAAAGCCACTCGCCAAGGGAAGCGCCAAGCCATTCGCCAACCCAAGCGCCAAGCCAAGCGAAAAGCCAAGCCCCCAGCCAAGCGCCAAGCCAAGCCCCCAGCCAAGCGCCAAGTCAAGCGCCAAACCGTGCGCCAAGCCAACCGCCAAGTTAAGCGCCAAGCCAAGTGCCAAGCCACACGCCAATAAAGACGCCAAGCCAAGCAACAGATCACGCGCCAAGAAAAGCGCCAAGCCAAACGACAAGCTACGCGCCAAGAAAAGCGCCAAGCCAAGCGTCAAGCTAAGCGCCCAGCCAAGCAAAGAGCCAATCGCCAAGGGAAGCTACAAGCCATTCGCCAAGCCAAGCGCCAAGCCAAACCCCCAGCCAAGCGCCAAATCAAGCGCCAAGCCGTGCGCCAAGCCAAGCGCCAAGTTAAGCGTCAAGCCAAGTGCCAAGCCACACGCCAAGGAAGGCGCCACGCCAAGCAACAGACCACGCGCCAAGAAAAGCGCCAAGCCAGACCCCAAGCCGAGCGTACAGCCAAGCGCTAAGCCACGCGCAAAGAAAAGCGACAAGAAAAACGCCAAGCCAAGCCCCAAGCCAAGCGCTAAGCCAAGCGCCAAGCAACGCGCGAACAAAAGGGCCAAGTCAAGCGCCAAGCCTGGCGCCAAGCCAAGCCAAGCGCCAAGCCAAGCGCCCAGCCACGCGCTAAAAAAAGCGCCAAACCAAGCGCCAAGCCAAGCGCCAAGCCACACGTTAAAAAAAGCGCCAAACCAAGCGCCACGTCAAGCGCCAAGTTACGCGCCAAGTTAAGCGCCAAGCCACCCGCCAAGGAGAGCGCCAAGCCAAGCGACAAGCCAAACGCCCAGCCACGCGCTAAAAAAAGCGCCAAACCAAGCGCCAAGCCAAGCGCCAAGCCACGCGCCATGCTAAGCGCCAAGCCACCCGCCAAGGAGAGCGCCAAGCCAAGCGACAAGCCACGCGCCAAGCCACGCGCCAAGAAAAGCGCCAAGCCAAGCGCCAAGCCAAACGCTAAGCCACGCTCCAAGCTAAACGCCAAACCACGCGCCAAGGAGAGCGCTAAGCCAAGCGACAAGCCATGCGCCAAGACAGGCGCCACGCCAAGCGCCAAGCCAAGCGCTAAGCCACGCGCCAGAAAAAGCGCCAAGAAAAGCGCCAAGCCAAGCGCCAAGCCAAGCGCCAAGCCAAGCGGCAAGCCAAGTGCCAAGCCACACGACAAAAAAGCGCCACGCCAAGTCAAGTGCCAAGCCAAGTGCCCAGCCAAGCGCCAAGCCACGCGCCAAGAACAGCGCCAAGCCAAGCGCCAAGCCAAGCGCCAAGCCAAGCGCCAAGCCAAGCGCCAAGCCAAGCGCAAAGCCTCGCGCCAAGAGAAGCGCCAAGAAAAACGCCAAGCCAAGCGCCAAGCCAAACGCCAAGCTAAGCGCCAAGGAGAGCACCAAGCCAAGCGCCAATCCACGCGCCAAGCCACGCGCCAAGAAAAGCGCGAAGCCAAGCGACAAGCCACGCGCCAAGAAAAGCGCGAAGCCAAGCGCCAAGCCAAGCGCCAAGCCTCGCGCCAAGAAAAGCGCCAAGAAAAACGCCAAGACAAGCGCCAAGCCAAACGCCAAGCTAAGCGCCAAGTAGAGCACCAAGCCAAGCGCCAAGCCAAGCGACAAGCCAAGCACCAAACCACGCGCTAAGAATAGCGCAAAGCCAAGCGCCAAGCCAAGTGCCAAACCAAGCGCCAAGCCAAGCGTTCAGCCAAGCTCTAAGCCACGCGCCAAGGAGAGCGCCAAGCCATGCGCCAAGCCAAGCGCCATGCTAAACGTCAAGCCAAGTGTAAAACTACGCGCCAAGAAAAGCGCCAAGCCAAGCGACAAGCCACGCGCCAAGAAAAGCGCCACGACATGCGCCAAGCCAAGCAACAAGCCACGCGCTAAGAATGTAACGTTTCGCTTGTGAATCTAAATTCTGAAGATACTTGAAACGTATTGGGAATTTAATTCGCCGGCTTATCAAACGTTTGCATCTTAAGACCGCGCTAAGAAGCTATAGCGCGGGCCGGTAGCCGATGAGCAGGCAGCCACGTTTGCGCGCAGGAGTGTTTTTCCCGCTATCTAAGTGGGGAGGCCGCGTGCACCGACCAGGAATCTCTGAAAAGTATAAAAGGAACACCCGACAGCTCCTTGACAGATTCTATTCCCGAGTCCTCTCCGAACTCCTCCTGGTCCACCCGGAGCGATCACTCCCTTGCTTTGGTATGGTTACTGTCTTAATAAGGGAGAAATCGCCTAAATAAAAGTTCTTGCGGGTTTGGTATGGTTACTGTCTGCCTGCAACAACACCCCGATAACCTGGAGATCCTTATCAAACCCGTTCCCGAACCGTCATTAATTTAAAGGCCAAACCGTGGCTACTAATTAGTTTTCCCCGTATCCTGTGTAACGGAACCGCTGTTAGTTAAAGGCCGAAAAACCGGAATTTGTAACTAACATATTTCATCTGTATTAACTCGCCCGAATTGTGAGGCACCAGGAAGTCATCAACAGCCCGCCGCCGCCAGGCTGGACGCGTACAGAGATTATGCGATAAGTGACCTGCCTGTGAGAGTCACCGCCAGCATCCTATGAGCATTCCTGAAGCCCTCCGAAAGAGATCTCCACACTGCCGCAATCCAGTCGAAGCCGCAAATTCGCTTGAACAGCGAATTTCCCGAGAGTCCGACCGCTGCATCGTTTCGAGCCGCGAAAGCCGGCAAATCGTCTGGCGGCCCCGGTCCAGTTCGGCTCACCGAGCGCGAACTCCCGCAGCTTCTTACGCCGGCAGTATGTTCTTAAAACACCATTTCTAATCCGAGTGTTCGCAGCAGCTATCCATTGTAAACAAATCTCACCTGGTGCGTGCGGCCGACGACCTTGCTCCGAAGTCGACGCGCGAAGCAGTTGATGCGCGGACGACCCACTCCGGGACATCGCCCAGAGGCGTAACCTGCGTTAGGCCGGGGCATTCTACCAGACCGCTCCGTCTCCGCGCAGCAGCCCCACCGGTGACCAGGAGCAACCCCTGTTGATGCAAACTACCCCCTTTGGCAGTAACGCGTGGTGTGCAATATTATTTCTTTTTTCATGTATATAGTTAAAACCAGTATATCTCATTTCGAATATTTACCCAGTGCTATTTATTGATCTACGCTATATCCGAGCAATTTGAACGTATTCTCCGACTTAGAGCATATCCGAGGCAATAAGGCTAATTAAAATATTCCTAATAAAGGCGGGTCATTACAAGAAAAGCGCCAAGCCATGCGCCAAGCCAAGCGCCAACCCAAGCGCCAAGCCACGCGCCAGGAAAAGCGCCACGCCATGCGCCAAGCCAAGCGACAGGCCACGCGCCAAGTAAAGCGCCAAGCCAAACGCCCAAGCCAAACGCCAAGCCAAGCGCCAAGCCACGCGCCAAGAAAAGCGCCAAACATGCTTCAAGCCAAGCGACAAACCACGCGCTAAGAAAAACTCCAAGCCAAGCGCTAAGCCAAACGCGAAGCCAATCGCGAAGCCACGCGCCAAGAAAAGCGCCACGCCATGCGCCAGCCAAGCGACGGGCCACGCGCCAAGAAAAGCGCCAAGCCAAGCGCCAAGCCAAGCGCCCAGCCAAGCGCCAAGCCACGCACCAAGAAAGCGCCAAGCCAAGCGTCTAGCCAAGCGCCAAGCCACTCGCTAAAAAGTGCGCCAAGCCATGTGCCAAGCCAAGCCAAGAGCCAAGCCAAGCGCCAAGCCACGAGCCAAGAAAGCGCCAAGCCAAACGACAAGCCACGCGCAAAGAAAGCGCCAAGCAAGCGTCTAGCCAAGCGCCAAGCCACGCACCAAGAAAGCGCCAAACCAAGTGTCTAGCCAAGCGCCAAGCCACTCGCTAAGGAGTGCGCCAAGACATGTGCCAACCCAAACGCCAAGCCAAGAGCCAAGCCAAGCGATAAGCCACGAGCCAAGAAAGAGCCAAGCCAAACGAAGAGCCACGCCCAAAGATAGCGCCCAAGCCAAGTGCCAAGCCACACGCCAAGAAAAGCGCCAAGCCAAGCTACGGACCACGCGCCAAGAAAGCGCCAACCAAACGCCAAGCCGAGCGCCCAGCCAAGCGCTAAGCCACTTGCCAAGAAGGGCGCCAAGCCACTGGCAAGCCAAGCGCCAAGCCACGCGCCACGAAAAGCGCCAAGGAAAGCGCCAAGAAAAGCGCCAAGCCAAGCGCCCAGCCACCACGCGCTAAAAAAAGCGCCAAGCCAAGCGCCAAGCTAAGCGCCAAACCAAGCGCTAAGCCAAGCGCCCAGCCACGCGCTAAGAAAAGCGCAAACCAAGCGCCAAGCCAAGCGCTAAGCGAAGCGCCCAGCCAAGCGCCAAGTTACGCGCCAAGCCACGCGCCAAGAAAAGCGCCAAGCCAAGCGCCAAGCCAAGCGCCAAGCCACGCTCTAAGGAGAGCGTTAAGCCACGCGCCAAGGAGGGCGCCAAGCCAAGCGACAAGCCACGCGCCAAGCTAAGCGCCAACCCACGCGCCAAGGAGAGCGCCAAGCCAAGCGACAAGCCACGCGCCAAGCCACGCGCCAAGAAATGTGCCAAGCCAAGCGCCAAGCAAGCGCCAAGCCAAGCGCCAAGCCACGCTCCAAGCTAAGCGCCAAACCACAACGTAAAGGAGAGCGCCAAGCCAAGGGACAAGCCACGCGCCAAGCCAAGCACCAAGCCAAGCGCCAAGCCAAACGCCAAGGAGAGCGCCAAGACAAGTAACAAGCCACGCGGCAAAAAACGCGCCACGCCAAGCCAACTGCCAAGCCAAGTGCCCAGCCAAGCGCAAGCCACGCGCCAAGAAAAAACGCCAAGCAACCGCCAAACCAAACGTCAAGCTAAGCGCCAAGGAGAACACCAAGCCAAGCGACAAGCCACGCGCCAATCCACGCGCCAAGAAAAGCGCGAAGCTAAGCGCCAAACCAAACGCCAAGCAAGCGCCAAGCCACGCGCCAAGAAGAGCGCCACGCCATGCGCCAAGCCAAGCGACAGGCCACGCGCCAAGAAAAGCGCAAGCCAAGCGCCATGCTAAGCGTCAAGCCAAGTGCCAATCTACGCGCCAAGAGAAGCGCCAAACCAAGCGTCAAGCCACGCGCCAACAAAAGCGCCAAGCCGAGCGCCAAGCCAAGCGCCCAGCCAAGCGCCAAGCCAAACGCTAAGGAGAGCGTCAAGCTATGCGCCAGGACAGGCGCTAAGCCAAGTTCCAAGCCAAGTGACAACCCACGCGCCAAGAAAAGCGAGAAGCCAAGCAACAAGCCACGCGGCAAGATGCACGCCAAGCCATGCGCCAAGCCAAGCGCCAAGCCAAGCGCCAAACCAAGCGTCCAGCCAAGCGCCAAGCCAAGAGTTTAGCCAAACGCCAAGCCACAATCTAAAGAGAACGTCAAGCTATGCACCATGCCAAGCGCCAAGCCAAGTGCCAAGCCAAGGGCCATGCCGCGCGCCAAGAAAAGCGCGAAGCCAAGCGCAAAGTTACGCGCCAAGAAAAGCAACACGCCATGCGCCAAGCCAAGCGACAGGCCACGCGCCAAGTAAAGCGCTAAGCCATGCCCCAAGCCATGCGCCAAGCCAAGCGCCAAGCCACGCGCCAAGAAAAGCGCCAAGCCATGCGCCAAGCCATGCGCCAAACCAAGCGACAAACCACGCGCTAAGAAAAACGTTAAGCCAAGCGCTAAGACAAACGCCCAGCCAAGCGCCAAGCCACGCACCAAGAAAGCGTCAAGCCAAGCGTCTAGCCAAGCGCCAAGCCACGCGCCAAGAAAAGCGCCACGCCAAGCGCCAAGCCAAGCGCCCAGCCAAGCGCCAAGCCACGCACCAAGAAAGCGTCAAGCCAAGCGTCTAGCCAAGCGCCAAGCCACTCGCTAAGGAGTGCGCCAAGGCCAAGCCATGTGCCAAGCCAAACGCTAAGCCAAGAGCCAAGCCAAGCGCCAAGAAAGCGCCAAACCAAACAAAGAGCCACGCGCAAAGAAAGCGCGAAGCCAAGTGCCAAGCCACACGCCAAGAAAAGCTACAGACCACGCGCCAAGAAAAGCGCGAAGCCAAACGCCAAGCCGAGCGCCCAGCCAAGCGCTAAGCCACGTGCCAAGAAGGGTGCCAAGCCAACCGGCAAGCCAAGCACCAAGCCACGCGCCAAGAAAAGCGCCAAGAAAAGCGCCAAGAAAGGCGCGAAGGAAAGCGCCAAGTCAAGCGTGCAGCCACGCGCTAAAAAAAGCGCCAAGCCAAGCGCCAAGCCAAGCGCCAAGCCAAGCGCCAAGCCAAGCGCTAAGCCAAGCGCCTAGCGACGCGCTAAAAAAAGCGCCAAACCAAGCGCCAAGCCAAGCGCCAAGGCACGCGCCAAGAAAAGCGCCAAGCCAAGCGCCGAAACAAACGCTAAGCCAAACGCCCAGTCAAGCGTGAAGCCACGCGCTAAGCTAAGTGCCAAGCCACGCGCCAAGAAAAGCGCTGAGAAAAGCAACAAGCCACACGCCAAGAAAAGCGCCAAGCCAAGCGCCAAGCCACGCTCCAAGGAGAGCGCTAAGCCACGCGCCAAAGAGGGCGCCAAGCCAAGCGACAAACCACGCGCCAAACTAAGCGCCAAACCACGCGCCAAGGAGAGCGCCAAGCCAAGCGACAAGCCACGCGCCAAGCCAAGCGCCAAGCCAAGCGCCAAGCCGAACGCTAAGGAGAGCGCCAAGAAAAGCGCTAAGCCAAGCAACAAGCCACGCGCCAAAAAAAGCGCCAAGCCAAGCGCCAAGCCACGCTAGAAGGAGAGCGTTAAGCCACGCGCCAAGGAGGGCGCCAAGCCAAGCGACAAGCCACGCGCCAAGCTAAGCGCCAAACCACGCGCCAAGGAGAGCGCCAAGCCAAGCGACAAGCCACGCGCCAAGCCAAGCGCCAAGCCAAGCGCCAAGCCACGCGGCAAGGAGAGCGCCGAGCCAAGCGGCAAGCCACGCGCGAAGAAATGCGCCAAACGCGATTGGTTTGCCGCGTGGCTTGGCGCTTGACTTGGCACTTGGCTAGGCGCTTGTCTTGGCGCGTGGCTTGGCGCGTAGCTTGTCGCTTGGGTTGGCGCTCTCCTTGGAGCGTGGCTTAGCGCTTGGTTCGGCGCGTGACTTGGCGTTTGGTTTGGAGCTCTCCTTGGTGCATGGGGATCCACTTTCCTTTGGCGCGTGGTGTGGCGCTTGGCTTGGCGCTTGGCTTGGCGCTTTTCTTGGCGCGTGGCTTGGCGCTTTTCTTGGCGCGTGGCTTGGGGCGTGGCTTGGCGCGTGGCTTGTCGCTTGGCTGAGCGCTTGCCTTAACGTTTGGCTTGACGCTTTTCTTGGCGCGTGGCTTGGCGCGTTGCTTGTCGCTTGGTTTGGCGCTTTCCTTAAAGCGTGGCTTGGCGCTTGGCTTGGCGCTTTTTTTGGCGCGTGGCTTGGCACTTGGTTTAGCGCTTGGCTTGGCGCTTGGCTTGGCGCTTTTGTTGGCGCGTTGCTTGGCGCTTAGCTTGCCGCTTAGCTTAGCGCTTGGCTTGGCACTTGGCTTGGCATGTGGCTTGGTGTTTGGGTTATCGCCTATTTTGGCGCTTGGCTTGGCGCTTGGCTTGTCGCTTGGCTTGACGCTTGGCTTGGCGCTTGGCTCGGCGCTTGGCTTAGCGCTTGTCTTGGCACTTGGCTTGGCGTGTGGCTTTGTGCTTGGTTTGGCGTGTGGCTTGGTGCTTAGGTTAGTGCCTATTTTGGCGCTTGGCTTGGCGCTTGACTTGGCGCTTTGCTTGGCGCTTGGCTGGCCGTTTGGTTTGGCTCCTGGCTTCACGCTTGGCGTGGCGCTGGGCTTGGCGATTGGCTTGGCACGTGGCTTGGCGCTTGGTTTGGCGCTTGGCTTGGGGCTAGGCTTGGCGCTTGGCGCTTAACTTGGCGCTTGGGTTACTGCTTGACATGGCGTTTGGCTTGGCGCGTGGCTTGGCGCTAGGCTTGGCGCTTGGCTTGGCGCTTGGTTTGGCGCCTGGCTTAGCGAGTGGCTTGGCGCTCGCTTTGACGCTTGGCATTGCGCTTGGTATAGCGCTTGGCTTAACGTTTGGCTTGGCGGTTGCCTTGGCGCTTGGCTTTGCGCTTGGTTTGCAGCTTGGCTTGGCGCTTGGTTTGGCGCGTTGCTTGTCGCTTGGCTTGGCGCTTTCCTTAAAGCGTGGTATAGCGCTTGGCTTGGCGCTTGGCTTGGCGCTTTTTTTGGCGCGTGGTTTGGCGCTTGGCTTGGCGCTTGGCTTGGCGCTTGGCTTGGCGCTTTTGTTGGCGCGTTGCTTGGCGCTTGGCTTGCCGCTTGGCTTGGGGCTTGGCTTGGCGCTTTTCTTGGTGCTCTTCTTGGCGCGTGGCTTGGCGCTAGGCTTAGCGGTTAATTTAGAACCTATTTTTGCGCTTGGCTTGGCGCTTGGATTGTCGCTTGGCTTGACGCTTGGCTTGGCGCTTGGCTCGGCGCTTGGCTTAGCGCTTGGCTTGGCACTTGGCTTGGCGTGTGGCTTGGTGCTTGGTTTGGCGTGTGGCTTGGTGCTTAGGTTAGCGCCTATTTTAGCGCTTGGCTTGGCACTTGGCTTTGCGCTTGGTTTGGAGCTTGACTTGGCGCTTCGCTTGGCGCTTGGCTGGCCGTTTGGTTTGGCTCCTGGCTTCACGCTTGGCGTGGCGCTGGGCTTGGCGATTGGCTTGGCACGTGGCTTGGCGCTTGGTTTGGCGCTTGGCTTTGATCTAGGCTTGGCGCTTGGCGCTTAACTTGGCGTTTGGGTTACTGCTTGACATGGCGTTTGGCTTGGCGCGTGGCTTGGCGCTTGGCTTGGCGCTTGGCTTAACGTTTGGCTTGGCACTTGGCTTGGCGCTTAGCTTGACGCTTGACTTGAAGCATGCCTTGGCGTTCTCCTTGGCGTGTGGTTTGGCGTTTGCCTTGGCGCTTTTATTGGCGCGTGGCTTGGCGCGTGGCTTGGCTTTTAGCTGGGCGTTTGGCTTATCGCTTGGCTTAACGCTTGGCTTGGCACTTGGATTGGCACTTGGCTTGACGCTTGACTTGAAGCATGCCTTGGCGTTCTCCTTGGCGTGTGGCTTGGCGCTTGGCTTGGCGGTTGGCTTGGCACTCCCCCTGGCGCGTGGCTTGGCGCTTGTCCGGGCGCTAGGTTTGGCGCTTGGCTTAGCTCTTGGCGTGGCGCTTGGCTTGGCGCTTTCTTGGCGCGTAGCTTGTCGTTTAACTTGGCGCTTTTCTTGGCGGGTGGCTTGGCACTTGGATTGGCGCTTGGCTTGTCGGGTGGCTTGGCGCTTTTCTTGGCGCGTGGTTTGGCGCGTAGCTTGGCGCTTGGCTGGCTAAGCGCTTGGTTTAGCGCTTGGCTTGACGCTTGGCTTGGCGGTTGGCTTGGCGCTTGGCTTTTCGCTTTTCTTGGCGCTTTTCTTGGAGCGTGGTTTGGCGCTTAGCTTGGCGCTTGGCTTGGTACTTCTCCTGGCGCATGGCTTAAAGCTTTCCTTGGCGCGTGGCTTGGCAATTGGCTGGGCGCTTGGCTTGGCGCTTGTCTTGGCGCTTTTTCTGGCGCGTAGCTTGTCGCTTGGTTTGACGTTTTTTTTGGCGCGTGGCTTTACGCGTGGTTTGGCGGTTGGTTGGGCGCTTGGTTTGGTGCTTGGCTTGGCGCTTGGCTTGGCGCTTGGCTTGGCGCTTGGCTTGGCGCCTGGCTTGGCACTTGGTTTGGCACTTGGCTTGGCGCTTGGCTTGGCGCTTGGCTTGTTGGATGTCCTGGCGCATTGCTTAACGCTCTCCTTAGCGCGTGGCTTTGCGCTTTTTCTGGCGCGTAGCTTGTCGCTTGGCTTGGTGCTTTTCTTGGCGCTTGACTTGGCACTAGGCTTGGCGCTTGGCTTAGCGCTTGGCTAGGAGCTTGGCTTGGCGCTTGGCTTAGCGCATGGCTTAGCGCTCTCCTTGGCGCGTGGCTTGGTGCTTGGCTGGGCGCTTGCCTTGGCGCTTGGCTTATCGCTTGGCTTGATGCTTCTCTTGGCGCTTGGTTTGGCGCATGGTTTGGCGCTCTGCTTAGCGCTTGGCTAGGAGCTTGGCTTGGCGTTTGGCTTGGCGCATGGCTTAGCGCTCTCCTTGGCGCGTGGCTTGGTGCTTGGCTGGGCGCTTGGCTTGGCGCTTGGCTTGTCGCTTGGCTTGGTGCTTTTCTTGGCGCGTGACTTGGCACTAGGCTTGGCGCTTGGCTTAGCGCTTGGCTAGGAGCCTGGCTTGGCGCTTGGCTTGGCGCATGGCTTAGCGCTCTCCTTGGCGCGTAGCTTGTCGCTTGGCTTAGCGCTTGGCTAAGAGCTAGGCTTGGCGCTTGGCTTGGCTCTTGGCTTGGCGCTTGGCTTGATGTTTTCTTGGCGCGTAGCTTGTCGCTTGGCTTGGTGCTTTTCTTGGCGCGTGACTTGGCACTAGGCTTGGCGCTTGGCTTAGCGCTTGGCTAAGAGCTTGGCTTGGCGCTTGGCTTGGCGCTTGGCTTGGTGGATGTCCTGGCGCATTGCTTAACGCTCTCCTTAGCGCTTGGCTAGGAGCTTGGCTTGGCGCTTGGCTGAGCGGTTGGCTTGGCGCTTGGCTTGAGGCTTGGCTTGGCACTTGGCTTGGCGCTAGGCTTGACGTTTGGCTTGGCGCATGCCTTGGCGCTCTCCTTGGCGCGTGGCTTGCCGTTTGGCTGGGCGTTTGGCTTGGCGCTTGTCTCGGCGCTTGGATTGGCGCTTCTATTGGCGTGTGGGTTGGCGCGTGGCTTAAAGCGCGGCTTGGTTTTTGGCTGGTCGTTTGGTTTATCGCTTGGCTTAACGCTTGGCTTGGCACTTGGCTTGGCGCTTGGCCAGCAGCCGGCAACAAGCCGAACGCCAAGCCACGCGCCAAGAAAAGCGACAAGCCAAGCGCCAAGCCAATCACCAAACCAAGCGCCCAACCAACCGCCAAACCACGCGCCAAGCTACGCGCCAAAAAAAACGTCAAGCCAAGCGACAAGCTACGCGCGGAAAAAGCGCCAAGACAAGCGCCCAGTCAAACGCCAAGCCACGCGCCAAGGAAAGCTTTAAGCCATGCGCCAGGACAAGCACCAAACCAAGCGCCAAGCTAAGCGCCAAACCACGCCCCAAGAAAAGCGCCAAGAAAAGCGAAAAGCCAAGCGCCAAGCCAAGCGTCAAGCCAAGCGCTAAACCAAGCGCTTAGCCAGCCAAGCGCCAAGCTACGCGCCAAACCACGCGCCAAGAAAAGCGCCAAGCCACCCGACAAGCCAAGCGCCAACCCAAGTGCCAAGCCACCCGCCAAGAAAAGCGCCAAGTTAAGCGACAAGCTACGCGTCAAGAAAGCGCCAAGCCAAGCGCCAAGCCAAGAGCCAAGCCAAGCGCCAAGCCTAGCGCCCAGACAAGCGCCAAGCCACGCACCAAGAAGAGCGCCAAGCCAACCGCCAAGCCAAGCGCCAAGCCACACGCCAAGGAGAACGCCAAGGCATGCTTCAAATCAAGCGTCAAGCCAAGTGCCAAGCCAAATGCCAAGCCAAGCGTTAAGCCAAGCGATAAGCCAAACGCCCAGCCAAAAGCCAAGCCAAGCGCCAAGCCACACGCCAAGGAGAACGCCGAAGCATGCTTCAAGTCAAGCGTCAAGCCAAGCGCCAAGCCAAGTGCCAAGTTAAACGTTAAGCCAAGCGCTATACCAAGCGCAAAGCCAAGCGTCAAGGCGAGCGCCAAGCCAGGCGCTAAGCCAGGCGCCAAGCCAAGCGCTAGGTCAAGCGCCAAACCAAGCGCCAAGCCAAGCGCCAAGCCAAGCGCCAAGCCACGCGCCAAGCCAAACGCCATGTCAAGCAGTAACCCAAGCGCCAAGTTAAGCGCCAAGCGCCAAGCCTAGCCCCAGGCCAAGCGCCAAACCAAGCGCCAACCCACGTGCCAAGCCAATCGCCAATCCCAGCGCCACGCCAAGCGTGAAGCCAGGAGCCAAACCAAACGGCCAGCTAAGCGCCAAGCGAAGCGCCAAGTCAAGCTCCAAACCAAGCGCAAAGCCAAGCGCCAAGCCAAGCGCCAAAATAGGCGCTAACCTAAGCAAAAAGCCACACGCCAAACCAAGCACCAAGCCACACGCCAAGCCAAGTGCCAAGCCAAGCGCTAAGCCAAGCGCCGAGCCAAGCGCCAAGCCAAACGTTAAGCCAAGCGCTATACCAAGCGCAAAGCCAAGCGTCAAGGCGAGCGCCAAGCCAGGCGCTAAGCCAGGCGCCAAGCCAAGCGCTAGGTCAAGCGCCAAACCAAGCGCCAAGCCAAGCGCCAAGCCAAGCGCCAAGCCACGCGCCAAGCCAAACGCAATGTCAAGCAGTAACCCAAGCGCCAAGTTAAGCGCCAAGCGCCAAGCCTAGCCCCAAGCCAAGCGCCAAACCAAGCACCAAGCCACGTGCCAAGCCAATCGCCGAACCCAGCGCCACGCCAAGCGTGAAGCCAGGAGCCAAACCAAACGGCCAGCCAAGCGCCAAGCAAAGCGCCAAGTCAAGCTCCAAACCAAGCGCAAAGCCAAGCGCCAAGCCAAGCGCCAAAATAGGCGCTAACCTAAGCACCAAGCCACACGCCAAACCAAGCACCAAGCCACACGCCAAGCCAAGTGCCAAGACAATCGCTAAGCCAAGCGCCGAGCCAAGCGCCAAGCCAAGCGTCAAGCCAAGCGACAAGCCAAGCGCCAAGCCAAGCGCCAAAATAGGCGATAACCCAAGCACTAAGCCACACGCCAAGCCAAGTGCCAAGCCAAGCGCTAAGCTAAGCGCCAAACCAAGCGCCAAGCCAAGCGCCAAAATAGGCGATAGCCCAAGCACCAAGCCACACGCCAAGCCAAGTGCCAAGCCAAGCGCTAAGCCAAACGTTAAGCCAAGCGCTATACCAAGCGCAAAGCCAAGCGCCAAGCCACGCGCCAAGCCAAACGCGATGTCAAGCAGTAACCCAAGCGCCAAGTTAAGCGCCAAGCGCCAAGCCTAGCCCCAAGCCAAGCGCCAAACCAAGCGCCAAGCCACGTGCCAAGCCAATCGCCAAGCCCAGCGCCACGCCAAGCGTGAAGCCAGAAGCCAAACCAAACGGCCAGCCAAGCGCCAAGAAAAGCGCCAAGTCAAGCTCCAAACCAAGCGCAAAGCCAAGCGCCAAGCCAAGCGCCAAAATAGGCGCTAACCTAAGCACCAAGCCACACGCCAAACCAAGCACCAAGCCACACGCCAAGCCAAGTGCCAAGCCAAGCGCTAAGCCAAGCGCCGAGCCAAGCGCCAGGCCAAGCGTCAAGCCAAGCGACAAGCCAAGCGCCAACCCAAGCGCCAAAATAGGCGATAACCCAAGCACCAAGCCACACGCTAAGCCAAGTGCCAAACCAAGCGCTAAGCTAAGCTCCAAACCAAGCGCCAAGCCAAGCGCCAAGCCAT
The DNA here is from genome assembly GCA_940337035.1 of Agriotes lineatus. Taxonomy (NCBI): domain Eukaryota; kingdom Metazoa; phylum Arthropoda; class Insecta; order Coleoptera; family Elateridae; genus Agriotes; species Agriotes lineatus. The sequence goes on along the minus strand of CALNHX010000583.1, from coordinate 83,392 downwards.
GCGCCCAGCCAAGCGCCAAGCCACGCGCCAAGAAAAGCGAAAAACCATGCGCCAAGCCAAACGCAAAGCCAAGCGCCATGCCAAGCGCCAACCCACGCACCAAAGAGAGCGCCAAGCCATGCGCCAAGCCAAGCGCCAAGCCAGGCGCCTAGCCAAGCACTAGGCCTCGCACCAAGTCACGCGCCAAGAAAAGCGCAAAGCCAAGCGATAAACCACGCTCCAAAAAAGCGGCAAGCCAAGCGACAAACCACGCGCCTAGAAAGCGCTAAGCCAAGCGTCCTGCCAAGCGCTAAGCCAAGCGTCAAGGCGAGCGCCAAGCCAGGCGCTAAGCCAGGCGCCAAGCCAAGCGCTAGGTCAAGCGCCAAACCAAGCGCCAAGCCAAGCGCCAAGCCAAGCGCCAAGCCACGCTAAGCCAAACGCAATGTCAAGCAGTAACCCAAGCGCCAAGTTAAGCGCCAAGCGCCAAGCCTAGCCCCAAGCCAAGCGCCAAACCAAGCGCCAAGCCACGTGCCAAGCCAATCGCCAAGCCCAGCGCCACGCCAAGCGTGAAGCCAGGAGCCAAACCAAACGGCCAGCCAAGCGCCAAGCAAAGCGCCAAGTCAAGCTCCAAACCAAGCGCAAAGCCAAGCGCCAAGCCAAGCGCCAAAATAGGCGCTAACCTAAGCACCAAGCCACACGCCAAACCAAGCACCAAGCCACACGCCAAGCCAAGTGCCAAGACAATCGCTAAGCCAAGCGCCAAGCCAAGCGCCATGCCAAGCGTCAAGCCAAGCGACAAGCCAAGCGCCAAGCCAAGCGCCAAAATAGGCGATAGCCCAAGCACCTAGCCACACGCCAAGCCAAGTGCCAAGCCAAGCGCTAAGCTAAGCGCCAAACCAAGCGCCAAGCCAAGCGCCAAAATAGGCGATAACCCAAGCACCAAGCCACACGCCAAGCCAAGTGCCAAGCCAAGCGCTAAGCCAAACGTTAAGCCAAGCGCTATACCAAGCGCAAAGCCAAGCGTCAAGGCGAGCGCCAAGCCAGGCGCTAAGCTAGGCGCCAAGCCAAGCGCTAGGTCAAGCGCCAAACCAAGCGCCAAGCCAAGCGCCAAGCCAAGCGCCAAGCCACGCGCCAAGCCAAACGCGATGTCAAGCAGTAACCCAAGCGCCAAGTTAAGCGCCAAGCGCCAAGCCTAGCCCAAAGCCAAGCGCCAAACCAAGCGCCAAGCCACGTGCCAAGCCAATCGCCAAGCCCAGCGCCACGCCAAGCGTGAAGCCAGGAGCCAAACCAAACGGCCAGCCAAGCGCCAAGCGAAGCGCCAAGTCAAGCTCCAAACCAAGCGCCAAGCCAAACGCTAAGGAGAGCGTCAAGCTATGCGCCAGGACAGGCGCTAAGCCAAGTTCCAAGCCAAGTGCCAACCCACGCGCCAAGAAAAGCGAGAAGCCAAGCAACAAGCCACGCGGCAAGATGCACGCCAAGCCAAGCGCCAAGCCAAGCGCCAAGCCAAGCGCCAAACCAAGCGTCCAGCCAAGCGCCAAGCCAAGAGTTTAGCCAAACGCCAAGCCACAATCTAAAGAGAACGTCAAGCTATGCACCATGCCAAGCGCCAAGCCAAGTGCCAAGCCAAGGGCCATGCCGCGCGCCAAGAAAAGCGCGAAGCCAAGCGCAAAGTTACGCGCCAAGAAAAGCAACACGCCATGCGCCAAGCCAAGCGACAGGCCACGCGCCAAGTAAAGCGCTAAGCCATGCCCCAAGCCATGCGCCAAGCCAAGCGCCAAGCCACGCGCCAAGAAAAGCGCCAAGCCATGCGCCAAGCCATGCGCCAAACCAAGCGACAAACCACGCGCTAAGAAAAACGTTAAGCCAAGCGCTAAGACAAACGCCCAGCCAAGCGCCAAGCCACGCACCAAGAAAGCGTCAAGCCAAGCGTCTAGCCAAGCGCCAAGCCACGCGCCAAGAAAAGCGCCACGCCAAGCGCCAAGCCAAGCGCCCAGCCAAGCGCCAAGCCACGCACCAAGAAAGCGTCAAGCCAAGCGTCTAGCCAAGCGCCAAGCCACTCGCTAAGGAGTGCGCCAAGCCATGTGCCAAGCCAAACGCTAAGCCAAGAGCCAAGCCAAGCGCCAAGAAAGCGCCAAACCAAACAAAGAGCCACGCGCAAAGAAAGCGCGAAGCCAAGTGCCAAGCCACACGCCAAGAAAAGCTACAGACCACGCGCCAAGAAAAGCGCGAAGCCAAACGCCAAGCCGAGCGCCCAGCCAAGCGCTAAGCCACGTGCCAAGAAGGGTGCCAAGCCAACCGGCAAGCCAAGCACCAAGCCACGCGCCAAGAAAAGCGCCAAGAAAAGCGCCAAGAAAGGCGCGAAGGAAAGCGCCAAGTCAAGCGTGCAGCCACGCGCTAAAAAAAGCGCCAAGCCAAGCGCCAAGCCAAGCGCCAAGCCAAGCGCTAAGCCAAGCGCCTAGCGACGCGCTAAAAAAAGCGCCAAACCAAGCGCCAAGCCAAGCGCCAAGGCACGCGCCAAGAAAAGCGCCAAGCCAAGCGCCGAAACAAACGCTAAGTCAAACGCCCAGTCAAGCGTGAAGCCACGCGCTAAGCTAAGTGCCAAGCCACGCGCCAAGAAAAGCGCTGAGAAAAGCAACAAGCCACACGCCAAGAAAAGCGCCAAGCCAAGCGCCAAGCCACGCTCCAAGGAGAGCGCTAAGCCACGCGCCAAAGAGGGCGCCAAGCCAAGCGACAAACCACGCGCCAAACTAAGCGCCAAACCACGCGCCAAAGAGAGCGCCAAGCCAAGCGACAAGCCACGCGCCAAGCCAAGCGCCAAGCCAAGCGCCAAGCCGAACGCTAAGGAGAGCGCCAAGAAAAGCGCTAAGCCAAGCAACAAGCCACGCGCCAAAAAAAGCGCCAAGCCAAGCGCCAAGCCACGCTAGAAGGAGAGCGTTAAGCCACGCGCCAAGGAGGGCGCCAAGCCAAGCGACAAGCCACGCGCCAAGCTAAGCGCCAAACCACGCGCCAAGGAGAGCGCCAAGCCAAGCGACAAGCCACGCGCCAAGCCAAGCGCCAAGCCAAGCGCCAAGCCACGCGGCAAGGAGAGCGCCGAGCCAAGCGGCAAGCCACGCGCGAAGAAATGCGCCAAACGCGATTGGTTTGCCGCGTGGCTTGGCGCTTGACTTGGCACTTGGCTAGGCGCTTGTCTTGGCGCGTGGCTTGGCGCGTAGCTTGTCGCTTGGGTTGGCGCTCTCCTTGGAGCGTGGCTTAGCGCTTGGTTCGGCGCGTGACTTGGCGTTTGGTTTGGAGCTCTCCTTGGTGCATGGGGATCCACTTTCCTTTGGCGCGTGGTGTGGCGCTTGGCTTGGCGCTTGGCTTGGCGCTTTTCTTGGCGCGTGGCTTGGCGCTTTTCTTGGCGCGTGGCTTGGGGCGTGGCTTGGCGCGTGGCTTGTCGCTTGGCTGAGCGCTTGCCTTAACGTTTGGCTTGACGCTTTTCTTGGCGCGTGGCTTGGCGCGTTGCTTGTCGCTTGGCTTGGCGCTTTCCTTAAAGCGTGGCTTGGCGCTTGGCTTGGCGCTTTTTTTGGCGCGTGGCTTGGCACTTGGTTTAGCGCTTGGCTTGGCGCTTGGCTTGGCGCTTTTGTTGGCGCGTTGCTTGGCGCTTAGCTTGCCGCTTAGCTTAGCGCTTGGCTTGGCACTTGGCTTGGCATGTGGCTTGGTGTTTGGGTTATCGCCTATTTTGGCGCTTGGCTTGGCGCTTGGCTTGTCGCTTGGCTTGACGCTTGGCTTGGCGCTTGGCTCGGCGCTTGGCTTAGCGCTTGTCTTGGCACTTGGCTTGGCGTGTGGCTTTGTGCTTGGTTTGGCGTGTGGCTTGGTGCTTAGGTTAGTGCCTATTTTGGCGCTTGGCTTGGCGCTTGACTTGGCGCTTTGCTTGGCGCTTGGCTGGCCGTTTGGTTTGGCTCCTGGCTTCACGCTTGGCGTGGCGCTGGGCTTGGCGATTGGCTTGGCACGTGGCTTGGCGCTTGGTTTGGCGCTTGGCTTGGGGCTAGGCTTGGCGCTTGGCGCTTAACTTGGCGCTTGGGTTACTGCTTGACATGGCGTTTGGCTTGGCGCGTGGCTTGGCGCTAGGCTTGGCGCTTGGCTTGGCGCTTGGTTTGGCGCCTGGCTTAGCGAGTGGCTTGGCGCTCGCTTTGACGCTTGGCATTGCGCTTGGTATAGCGCTTGGCTTAACGTTTGGCTTGGCGGTTGCCTTGGCGCTTGGCTTTGCGCTTGGTTTGCAGCTTGGCTTGGCGCTTGGCTTGGCGCGTTGCTTGTCGCTTGGCTTGGCGCTTTCCTTAAAGCGTGGTATGGCGCTTGGCTTGGCGCTTGGCTTGGCGCTTTTTTTGGCGCGTGGTTTGGCGCTTGGCTTGGCGCTTGGCTTGGCGCTTGGCTTGGCGCTTTTGTTGGCGCGTTGCTTGGCGCTTGGCTTGCCGCTTGGCTTGGGGCTTGGCTTGGCGCTTTTCTTGGTGCTCTTCTTGGCGCGTGGCTTGGCGCTAGGCTTAGCGGTTAATTTAGAACCTATTTTTGCGCTTGGCTTGGCGCTTGGATTGTCGCTTGGCTTGACGCTTGGCTTGGCGCTTGGCTCGGCGCTTGGCTTAGCGCTTGGCTTGGCACTTGGCTTGGCGTGTGGCTTGGTGCTTGGTTTGGCGTGTGGCTTGGTGCTTAGGTTAGCGCCTATTTTAGCGCTTGGCTTGGCACTTGGCTTTGCGCTTGGTTTGGAGCTTGACTTGGCGCTTCGCTTGGCGCTTGGCTGGCCGTTTGGTTTGGCTCCTGGCTTCACGCTTGGCGTGGCGCTGGGCTTGGCGATTGGCTTGGCACGTGGCTTGGCGCTTGGTTTGGCGCTTGGCTTGGATCTAGGCTTGGCGCTTGGCGCTTAACTTGGCGTTTGGGTTACTGCTTGACATGGCGTTTGGCTTGGCGCGTGGCTTGGCGCTTGGCTTGGCGCTTGGCTTAACGTTTGGCTTGGCACTTGGCTTGGCGCTTAGCTTGACGCTTGACTTGAAGCATGCCTTGGCGTTCTCCTTGGCGTGTGGTTTGGCGTTTGCCTTGGCGCTTTTATTGGCGCGTGGCTTGGCGCGTGGCTTGGCTTTTAGCTGGGCGTTTGGCTTATCGCTTGGCTTAACGCTTGGCTTGGCACTTGGATTGGCACTTGGCTTGACGCTTGACTTGAAGCATGCCTTGGCGTTCTCCTTGGCGTGTGGCTTGGCGCTTGGCTTGGCGGTTGGCTTGGCACTCCCCCTGGCGCGTGGCTTGGCGCTTGTCCGGGCGCTAGGTTTGGCGCTTGGCTTAGCTCTTGGCGTGGCGCTTGGCTTGGCGCTTTCTTGGCGCGTAGCTTGTCGTTTAACTTGGCGCTTTTCTTGGCGGGTGGCTTGGCACTTGGATTGGCGCTTGGCTTGTCGGGTGGCTTGGCGCTTTTCTTGGCGCGTGGTTTGGCGCGTAGCTTGGCGCTTGGCTGGCTAAGCGCTTGGTTTAGCGCTTGGCTTGACGCTTGGCTTGGCGGTTGGCTTGGCGCTTGGCTTTTCGCTTTTCTTGGCGCTTTTCTTGGAGCGTGGTTTGGCGCTTAGCTTGGCGCTTGGCTTGGTACTTCTCCTGGCGCATGGCTTAAAGCTTTCCTTGGCGCGTGGCTTGGCAATTGGCTGGGCGCTTGGCTTGGCGCTTGTCTTGGCGCTTTTTCTGGCGCGTAGCTTGTCGCTTGGTTTGACGTTTTTTTTGGCGCGTGGCTTTACGCGTGGTTTGGCGGTTGGTTGGGCGCTTGGTTTGGTGCTTGGCTTGGCGCTTGGCTTGGCGCTTGGCTTGGCGCTTGGCTTGGCGCCTGGCTTGGCACTTGGTTTGGCACTTGGCTTGGCGCTTGGCTTGGCGCTTGGCTTGTTGGATGTCCTGGCGCATTGCTTAACGCTCTCCTTAGCGCGTGGCTTTGCGCTTTTTCTGGCGCGTAGCTTGTCGCTTGGCTTGGTGCTTTTCTTGGCGCGTGACTTGGCACTAGGCTTGGCGCTTGGCTTAGCGCTTGGCTAGGAGCTTGGCTTGGCGCTTGGCTTAGCGCATGGCTTAGCGCTCTCCTTGGCGCGTGGCTTGGTGCTTGGCTGGGCGCTTGCCTTGGCGCTTGGCTTATCGCTTGGCTTGATGCTTCTCTTGGCGCTTGGTTTGGCGCATGGTTTGGCGCTCTGCTTAGCGCTTGGCTAGGAGCTTGGCTTGGCGTTTGGCTTGGCGCATGGCTTAGCGCTCTCCTTGGCGCGTGGCTTGGTGCTTGGCTGGGCGCTTGGCTTGGCGCTTGGCTTGTCGCTTGGCTTGGTGCTTTTCTTGGCGCGTGACTTGGCACTAGGCTTGGCGCTTGGCTTAGCGCTTGGCTAGGAGCCTGGCTTGGCGCTTGGCTTGGCGCATGGCTTAGCGCTCTCCTTGGCGCGTAGCTTGTCGCTTGGCTTAGCGCTTGGCTAAGAGCTAGGCTTGGCGCTTGGCTTGGCTCTTGGCTTGGCGCTTGGCTTGATGTTTTCTTGGCGCGTAGCTTGTCGCTTGGCTTGGTGCTTTTCTTGGCGCGTGACTTGGCACTAGGCTTGGCGCTTGGCTTAGCGCTTGGCTAAGAGCTTGGCTTGGCGCTTGGCTTGGCGCTTGGCTTGGTGGATGTCCTGGCGCATTGCTTAACGCTCTCCTTAGCGCTTGGCTAGGAGCTTGGCTTGGCGCTTGGCTGAGCGGTTGGCTTGGCGCTTGGCTTGAGGCTTGGCTTGGCACTTGGCTTGGCGCTAGGCTTGACGTTTGGCTTGGCGCATGCCTTGGCGCTCTCCTTGGCGCGTGGCTTGCCGTTTGGCTGGGCGTTTGGCTTGGCGCTTGTCTCGGCGCTTGGATTGGCGCTTCTATTGGCGTGTGGGTTGGCGCGTGGCTTAAAGCGCGGCTTGGTTTTTGGCTGGTCGTTTGGTTTATCGCTTGGCTTAACGCTTGGCTTGGCACTTGGCTTGGCGCTTGGCCAGCAGCCGGCAACAAGCCGAACGCCAAGCCACGCGCCAAGAAAAGCGACAAGCCAAGCGCCAAGCCAATCACCAAACCAAGCGCCCAACCAACCGCCAAACCACGCGCCAAGCTACGCGCCAAAAAAAACGTCAAGCCAAGCGACAAGCTACGCGCGGAAAAAGCGCCAAGACAAGCGCCCAGTCAAACGCCAAGCCACGCGCCAAGGAAAGCTTTAAGCCATGCGCCAGGACAAGCACCAAACCAAGCGCCAAGCTAAGCGCCAAACCACGCCCCAAGAAAAGCGCCAAGAAAAGCGAAAAGCCAAGCGCCAAGCCAAGCGTCAAGCCAAGCGCTAAACCAAGCGCTTAGCCAGCCAAGCGCCAAGCTACGCGCCAAACCACGCGCCAAGAAAAGCGCCAAGCCACCCGACAAGCCAAGCGCCAACCCAAGTGCCAAGCCACCCGCCAAGAAAAGCGCCAAGTTAAGCGACAAGCTACGCGTCAAGAAAGCGCCAAGCCAAGCGCCAAGCCAAGAGCCAAGCCAAGCGCCAAGCCTAGCGCCCAGACAAGCGCCAAGCCACGCACCAAGAAGAGCGCCAAGCCAACCGCCAAGCCAAGCGCCAAGCCACACGCCAAGGAGAACGCCAAGGCATGCTTCAAATCAAGCGTCAAGCCAAGTGCCAAGCCAAATGACAAGCCAAGCGTTAAGCCAAGCGATAAGCCAAACGCCCAGCCAAAAGCCAAGCCAAGCGCCAAGCCACACGCCAAGGAGAACGCCGAAGCATGCTTCAAGTCAAGCGTCAAGCCAAGCGCCAAGCCAAGTGCCAAGTTAAACGTTAAGCCAAGCGCTATACCAAGCGCAAAGCCAAGCGTCAAGGCGAGCGCCAAGCCAGGCGCTAAGCCAGGCGCCAAGCCAAGCGCTAGGTCAAGCGCCAAACCAAGCGCCAAGCCAAGCGCCAAGCCAAGCGCCAAGCCACGCGCCAAGCCAAACGCCATGTCAAGCAGTAACCCAAGCGCCAAGTTAAGCGCCAAGCGCCAAGCCTAGCCCCAGGCCAAGCGCCAAACCAAGCGCCAACCCACGTGCCAAGCCAATCGCCAATCCCAGCGCCACGCCAAGCGTAAAGTTAGGAGCCAAACCAAACGGCCAGCTAAGCACCAAGCGAAGCGCCAAGTCAAGCTCCAAACCAAGCGCAAAGCCAAGCGCCAAGCCAAGCGCCAAAATAGGCGCTAACCTAAGCAAAAAGCCACACGCCAAACCAAGCACCAAGCCACACGCCAAGCCAAGTGCCAAGCCAAGCGCTAAGCCAAGCGCCGAGCCAAGCGCCAAGCCAAACGTTAAGCCAAGCGCTATACCAAGCGCAAAGCCAAGCGTCAAGGCGAGCGCCAAGCCAGGCGCTAAGCCAGGCGCCAAGCCAAGCGCTAGGTCAAGCGCCAAACCAAGCGCCAAGCCAAGCGCCAAGCCAAGCGCCAAGCCACGCGCCAAGCCAAACGCAATGTCAAGCAGTAACCCAAGCGCCAAGTTAAGCGCCAAGCGCCAAGCCTAGCCCCAAGCCAAGCGCCAAACCAAGCACCAAGCCACGTGCCAAGCCAATCGCCGAACCCAGCGCCACGCCAAGCGTGAAGCCAGGAGCCAAACCAAACGGCCAGCCAAGCGCCAAGCAAAGCGCCAAGTCAAGCTCCAAACCAAGCGCAAAGCCAAGCGCCAAGCCAAGCGCCAAAATAGGCGCTAACCTAAGCACCAAGCCACACGCCAAACCAAGCACCAAGCCACACGCCAAGCCAAGTGCCAAGACAATCGCTAAGCCAAGCGCCGAGCCAAGCGCCAAGCCAAGCGTCAAGCCAAGCGACAAGCCAAGCGCCAAGCCAAGCGCCAAAATAGGCGATAACCCAAGCACTAAGCCACACGCCAAGCCAAGTGCCAAGCCAAGCGCTAAGCTAAGCGCCAAACCAAGCGCCAAGCCAAGCGCCAAAATAGGCGATAGCCCAAGCACCAAGCCACACGCCAAGCCAAGTGCCAAGCCAAGCGCTAAGCCAAACGTTAAGCCAAGCGCTATACCAAGCGCAAAGCCAAGCGCCAAGCCACGCGCCAAGCCAAACGCGATGTCAAGCAGTAACCCAAGCGCCAAGTTAAGCGCCAAGCGCCAAGCCTAGCCCCAAGCCAAGCGCCAAACCAAGCGCCAAGCCACGTGCCAAGCCAATCGCCAAGCCCAGCGCCACGCCAAGCGTGAAGCCAGAAGCCAAACCAAACGGCCAGCCAAGCGCCAAGAAAAGCGCCAAGTCAAGCTCCAAACCAAGCGCAAAGCCAAGCGCCAAGCCAAGCGCCAAAATAGGCGCTAACCTAAGCACCAAGCCACACGCCAAACCAAGCACCAAGCCACACGCCAAGCCAAGTGCCAAGCCAAGCGCTAAGCCAAGCGCCGAGCCAAGCGCCAGGCCAAGCGTCAAGCCAAGCGACAAGCCAAGCGCCAACCCAAGCGCCAAAATAGGCGATAACCCAAGCACCAAGCCACACGCTAAGCCAAGTGCCAAACCAAGCGCTAAGCTAAGCTCCAAACCAAGCGCCAAGCCAAGCGCCAAGCCATGCGCCCAGCCAAGCGCCAAGCCACGCGCCAAGAAAAGCGAAAAACCATGCGCCAAGCCAAACGCAAAGCCAAGCGCCATGCCAAGCGCCAACCCACGCACCAAAGAGAGCGCCAAGCCATGCGCCAAGCCAAGCGCCAAGCCAGGCGCCTAGCCAAGCACTAGGCCTCGCACCAAGTCACGCGCCAAGAAAAGCGCAAAGCCAAGCGATAAACCACGCTCCAAAAAAGCGGCAAGCCAAGCGACAAACCACGCGCCTAGAAAGCGCTAAGCCAAGCGTCCTGCCAAGCGCTAAGCCAAGCGTCAAGGCGAGCGCCAAGCCAGGCGCTAAGCCAGGCGCCAAGCCAAGCGCTAGGTCAAGCGCCAAACCAAGCGCCAAGCCAAGCGCCAAGCCAAGCGCCAAGCCACGCTAAGCCAAACGCAATGTCAAGCAGTAACCCAAGCGCCAAGTTAAGCGCCAAGCGCCAAGCCTAGCCCCAAGCCAAGCGCCAAACCAAGCGCCAAGCCACGTGCCAAGCCAATCGCCAAGCCCAGCGCCACGCCAAGCGTGAAGCCAGGAGCCAAACCAAACGGCCAGCCAAGCGCCAAGCAAAGCGCCAAGTCAAGCTCCAAACCAAGCGCAAAGCCAAGCGCCAAGCCAAGCGCCAAAATAGGCGCTAACCTAAGCACCAAGCCACACGCCAAACCAAGCACCAAGCCACACGCCAAGCCAAGTGCCAAGACAATCGCTAAGCCAAGCGCCAAGCCAAGCGCCATGCCAAGCGTCAAGCCAAGCGACAAGCCAAGCGCCAAGCCAAGCGCCAAAATAGGCGATAGCCCAAGCACCTAGCCACACGCCAAGCCAAGTGCCAAGCCAAGCGCTAAGCTAAGCGCCAAACCAAGCGCCAAGCCAAGCGCCAAAATAGGCGATAACCCAAGCACCAAGCCACACGCCAAGCCAAGTGCCAAGCCAAGCGCTAAGCCAAACGTTAAGCCAAGCGCTATACCAAGCGCAAAGCCAAGCGTCAAGGCGAGCGCCAAGCCAGGCGCTAAGCTAGGCGCCAAGCCAAGCGCTAGGTCAAGCGCCAAACCAAGCGCCAAGCCAAGCGCCAAGCCAAGCGCCAAGCCACGCGCCAAGCCAAACGCGATGTCAAGCAGTAACCCAAGCGCCAAGTTAAGCGCCAAGCGCCAAGCCTAGCCCAAAGCCAAGCGCCAAACCAAGCGCCAAGCCACGTGCCAAGCCAATCGCCAAGCCCAGCGCCACGCCAAGCGTGAAGCCAGGAGCCAAACCAAACGGCCAGCCAAGCGCCAAGCGAAGCGCCAAGTCAAGCTCCAAACCAAGCGCAAAGCCAAGCGCCAAGCCAAGCGCCAAGCCAAGCGCCAAGCCAAGCGCCAAAATAGGCGCTAACCTAAGCACCAAGCCACACGCCAAACCAAGCACCAAGCCACACGCCAAGCCAAGTGCCAAGCCAAGCGCTAAGCCAAGCGCCGAGCCAAGCGCCAAGCCAAGCGTCAAGCCAAGCGACAAGCCAAGCGCCAAGCCAAGCGCAAAAATAGGCGCTAAATTAACCGCTAAACCTAGCGCCAAGCTACGCGCCAACAAGACCACCAAGAAAAGCGCCAAGCCAAGCCCCAAGCCAAGCGGCAAGCCAAGCGCCAAGCAACGCGCCAACAAAAGCGCCAAGCCAAGCGCCAAACCAAGCGCCAAACCAAGTGCCAAGCCACGCGCCAAAAAAAGCGCCAAGCCAAGCGCCAAGCCAAGCGCCAAACCACGCTTTAAGGAAAGCGCCAAGCCAAGCGACAAGCAACGCGCCAAGCCAAGCGCCAAGCCAAGCTGCAAACCAAGCGCAAAGCCAAGCGCCAAGGCAACCGCCAAGCCAAACGTTAAGCCAACCGCTATACCAAGCGCAAAGCCAAGCGTCAAGGGGAGCGCCAAGCCAGGCGCTAAGCCAGGCGCCAAGCCAAGCGTTAGGTCAAGCGCCAAACCAAGCGCCAAGCCAAGCGCCAAGCCAAGCGCCAAGCCACGCGCCAAGCCAAACGCCATGTCAAGCAGTAACCCAAGCGCCAAGTTAAGCGCCAAGCGCCAAGCCTAGCCCTAAGCCAGGGGCATGGTGTGTATACACGCAGGGGTAGATGATGCGTCACTTATTTAGCCAAAAGCCTCTCTCTACCCAAGAGTGTCGTGCGTGGTGAAGAGCCACATCCTCCACGAGGTTTGCCCTGGTGCCCTTAGGGGTGCAAAACACGACATATCTAGAGGAGTAAACCTCGATAATAAATCCTGTTCCGAGACTGGGTAACCAATCCTAGTGGAGAGACAGAAAAGCTGGCAGCTAGCTCTAAAATGCAGGCAAAGACCCCGGATATGACTATGGAAGATTACAATGAGAGTAAACAGTTTACGGTGCAGGGGCTCGGATCCCCAGTACCGGTCGGATCTGGAAGTGATGAAGCAGGCTTCCCCCGACCGTCAGCCAACAACTGCAACGAAGAACCCATAGTATCCCTGGTGGGTGACCAGGCCGGGATTACAAAACTTGCTACTGGAATTTTTGCAATTGCAGACCCATTTAAAAGAAGGGACAGCATAACAAGATCGCCACCATCATGCACAACAGGGTCGGATGGTGAAATTGTGAGAAGAACCGATATAGAAGCAAAAAAGGCAACAACCGTGTTGGAACAGCAGGAATATGTGTCTGGAAGAGCTAGAATAACAAGCAGAACACCAGCAAGAGAAGGAAGAAGGACTTCTTCCCTACCAGAATTCCCATATGATATGGACACAAATGAAACTGGGGGGAAGAGGGAAAACAAAAGGAAGAGAATGGAGACCCCGACAAGAACAGAAATGGAGGAGCAAGTGGAGAAAATAGTGAAGGAAAGGAAAAAGGAATACGAAATGCATATGGTATGCTTGGAAAAAATGATGAAAGACATAGAAAAGCTGAACAAACTAATAGCAGATAACGCGAACACGAAAAAAGAGATAAAGGAAGCGGGACAAAGCCCCAAGCCAAGCGCCAAACCAAGAGCCAAGCCACGTGCCAAGCCAATCGCCAAGCCCAGCGCCACGCCAAGCGTGAAGCCAGAAGCCAAACCAAACGGCCAGCCAAGCGCCAAGCAAAGCGCCAAGTCAAGCTCCAAACCAAGCGCAAAGCCAAGCGCCAAGCCAAGCGCCAAAATAGGCGCTAACCTAAGCACCAAGCCACACGCCAAACCAAGCACCAAGCCACACGCCAAGCCAAGTGCCAAGACAAGCGCTAAGCCAAGCGCCGAGCCAAGCGCCAGGCCAAGCGTCAAGCCAAGCGACAAGCCAAGTGCCAAGCCAAGCGCCAAAATAGGCGATAACCCAAGCACCAAGCCACACGCTAAGCCAAGTGCCAAGCCAAGCGCTAAGCTAAGCGCCAAACCAAGCGCCAAGCCAAGCGCCAAGATATGCGCCCAGCCAAGCGCCAAGCCACGCGCCAAGAAAAGCGAAAAACCATGCGCCAAGCCAAACGCAAAGCCAAGCGCCATGCCAAGCGCCAACCCACGCACCAAACAGAACGCCAAGCCATGCGCCAAGCCAAGCGCCAAGCCAAGCGCCTAGCCAAGCACTACGCCTCGCACCAAGTCACGCGCCAAGAAAAGCGCTAAGCCAAGCGATAAACCACGCTCCAAAAAAGCGGCAAGCCAAGCGACAAGCCACGCGCCTAGAAAGCGCTAAGCCAAGCGTCCAGCCAAGCGCTAAGCCAAGCGCCAAAGAGAGCGCCAAGCCATGCGCCAAGCCAAGCGCCAAGCCAAGAGCCAAGCCAAGCGCCAAGCTACGCGCCAAGAAAGCGCCAAGCCAAGGCAAAAGCCACGCGTGAAGAAAGCGCCAAGCCAAGCGTTAAGAAGAGCGCCAAGCTACGCGCCAAGCCAAGCGCCAAGCCACGCGCCAAGAAGAGCGCCACGACATGCGCCAAGGAAAGCGCCAAGCTAAGCGACAAGCCACGCGCCAAGCCACGCGCTAGGAAAAGCGCCAACCCAAGCGATAAGCCACGCGCCAAGCCACGCGCCAGGAAAAGCGCCAACCCAAGAGATAAGCCAAGCGCCAAACCACGCGCCAAGCCAGGCGGCAAGAGAAGCGTTAAGCCACGCGCCACGGAAAGCGCCAACCCCAGCGATAAGCCACGCGCCAAGCCACGCGCCAAAAAAAGCGCTAAGCCAAGCGACAAACCACGCGCCAAAAAAAGCGCCAAGCCAAGCGTTAAGCCAAGCGTTGAGCTAAACGCCAAGAAAAGCTAGAAACCAAGCGCCAAACCTAGCGACTAGCCACGTGCCAAGAAAAGCGTCAAACCAAGCGCCAAGCCACGCGCCAAGGAGAGCGCCACGCCATGCGCCAAACCAAGCGCCAAGCCAAGTGCCAAGCCAAGCGCCAAACCGCGCGCCAAGAAAAGAGCCAACAAAAGCGCCAAGCCAAGCGCCAAATCAAACAGCAAGCCAAACGCCAAGCCACGCGCAAAAAAAAGGGCCAAGCCAAGCGCCAATCCAAGCGCCAAGCCAAGCGCCAGGCCAAGCGAAAAGCCAAACGCCCAGCCAAGCGCCAAGCCACGCGCCAAGCCAAGCTCCCAGCCAAGCGCCAAGCCACGCGCCAAAGAGAGCGCTAAGCCATGCGCCAAGCCAAGCGCCAAGTTACGCGCCAAACGAAGCGCCAAGCCAAGCGCCAAGCCAAGTGCCAAACCAAGCGCCAAGCCAAGCGCCAAGCCAAGTGCCAAACCAAGCACCAAGCCAAGCGCCAAGCCAAGTGCCAAGCCACCCGCCAAAAAAAACGCCAAGGAAAGCACCAAGCCAAGCGACAAGCTACGCGCAAAGAAAAGCGCCAAGCCAAGCGCCAAACCAAGCACCAAGCCAAGCGCCAAGCCAAGTGCCAAGCCACCCGCCAAAAAAAACGCCAAGGAAAGCGCCAAGCCAAACGTCAAGCCAAGCGCAAAGTGCCCAGCCGAGCGCCAAACCACGCGCCAAGCCACGCGTCAAGAAAAGCGCCAAGCCACGCGCCAAGCCAAGCGCCAAGCCACGCGCCAAGAAAACGCCAAGCCAAGCGACAAGCCACGCGCCAAGAAAGCGCCATGCCCAGCGCCAAGCCAGACGCCAAGCCAAGCGCCCAGCCAAGCGCCAAGCCACGCGCCAAGAAGAGCGCCAAGCTATGCGCCAAGCCAAGCGACAAGAAAAGCGCAAAGAAAGCGCCAAGCCAAGCGTCCAGCCAAGCGCCAAGCCGCGCAATAAGAAAAGCGCAAAGCCAAGCGTCCAGCCAAGCGCCAAGCCGCGCAATAAGAAAAGCGCAAAGCCAAGCGCCTAGCCACATGCCAAGCCACGCGCCAAGAAAAGCTCCAAACCAAGCGCCAAGGCAAGCGCCAAGCCAAGCGCCAAGCCAAGCGCCAAGCCACGCGCCAAGCCACGCAATAAGAAAAGCGCAAAGCCAAGCGCCTAGCCACATGCCAAGCCAAGTGCCAAGATAAGCGCCAAGCCACGCACCAAGGAGAGCGCAAAGCTATGCGCCAAGACAAGCGACAAGCCATGCGCAAAAAAAGCGCTAAGCCAAGCGTCCAGCCAAGCGTCCAGCCAAGCGCCAAGCCACGCAATAAGAAAAGCGCAAAGCCAAGCGCCTAGCCACATGCCAAGCCACGCGCCAAGAAAAGCTCCAAACCAAGCGCCAGGGCAAGCGCCAAGCCAAGCGCCAAGCCAAGCACCAAGGAGAGCGCAAAGCTATGCGCCAAGACAAGCGACAAGCCATGCGCAAAAAAAGCGCTAAGCCAAGCGTCCAGCCAAGCGTCCAGCCAAGCGCCAAGCCACGCAATAAGAAAAGCGCAAAGCCAAGCGCCTAGCCACATGCCAAGCCACGCGCCAAGAAAAGCTCCAAACCAAGCGCCAGGGCAAGCGCCAAGCCAAGTGCCAAGCCACCCGCCAAAAAAAACGCCACGGAAAGCGCCAAGCCAAACGTCAAGCCAAGCGCAAAGCGCCCAGCCGAGCGCCAAGCCACGCGCCAAGCCACGCGTCAAGAAAAGCGCCAAGCCACGCGCCAAGCCAAGCGCCAACCCACGCGCCAAGAAAACGCCAAGCCAAGCGACAAGCCATGCGCCAAGAAAGCGCCATGCCCAGCGCCAAGCCAAACGCCAAGCCAAGCGCCCAGCCAAGCGCCAAGCCACGCGCCAAGAAGAGTGCCAAGCTATGCGCCAAGCCAAGCGACAAGCCAAGCGCAAAGAAAGCGCCAAGCTAAGCGTCCAGCCAAGCGCCAAGCCGCGCAATAAGAACAGCGCAAAGCCAAGCGTCCAGCCAAGCGCCAAGCCGCGCAATAAAAAAAGCGCAAAGCCAAGCGCCTAGCCACATGCCAAGCCACGCGCCAAGAAAAGCTCCAAACCAAGCGCCAAGGCAAGCGCCAAGCCAAGCGCCAAGCCAAGCGCCAAGCCACGCGCCAAGCCACGCAATAAGAAAAGCGCAAAGCCAAGCGCCTAGCCACATGCCAAGCCAAGTGCCAAGATAAGCGCCAAGCCACGCACCAAGGAGAGCGCCAAGCTATGCGCCAAGCCAAGCGACAAGCCAAGCGCAAAAAAAGCGCTAAGCCAAGCGTCCAGCCAAGCGTCCAGCCAAGCGCCAATCCACGCAATAAGAAAAGCGCAAAGCCAAGCGCCAAGCCACGCGCCAAGCCACGCAATAAGAAAAACGCAAAGCCAAGCGCCAAGCCACATGCCAAGCCACGCGCCAAACCACGCGCCAAAAAAAGTGCAAAAAAAAGCGCCAATCCAAGCGCCAAGCTAAGCGCCAATGAGAGCGCTAAGCCAAGCGACAATCCACGCGCCAAGCCACCCGCCAAGCTAAGCGCCAAGCCACGCGCCCAACCAAGCGCCAAGACACGCGCCAAGAAGAGCGTAAAGCTATGCGCCAAGACAAGCGACAAGCCATGCGCAAAAAAAGCGCTAAGCCAAGCGTCCAGCCAAGCGTCCAGCCAAGCGCCAAGCCACGCAATAAGAAAAGCGCAAAGCCAAGCGCCTAGCCACATGCCAAGCCACGCGCCAAGAAAAGCTCCAAACCAAGCGCCAGGGCAAGCGCCAAGCCAAGCGCCAAGCCAAGCACCAAGCCAAGCGCCAAGCCAAGTGCCAAGCCACCCGCCAAAAAAAACGCCACGGAAAGCGCCAAGCCAAACGTCAAGCCAAGCGCAAAGCGCCCAGCCGAGCGCCAAGCCACGCGCCAAGCCACGCGTCAAGAAAAGCGCCAAGCCACGCGCCAATCCAAGCGCCAACCCACGCGCCAAGAAAACGCCAAGCCAAGCGACAAGCCATGCGCCAAGAAAGCGCCATGCCCAGCGCCAAGCCAAGGGCCCAGCCAAGCGCCAAGCCACGCGCCAAAAAGAGTGCCAAGCTATGCGCCAAGCCAAGCGACAAGCCAAGCGCAAAGAAAGCGCCAAGCTAAGCGTCCAGCCAAGCGCCAAGCCGCGCAATAAGAACAGCGCAAATCCAAGCGTCCAGCCAAGCGCCAAGCCGCGCAATAAGAAAAGCGCAAAGCCAAGCGCCTAGCCACATGCCAAGCCACGCGCCAAGAAAAGCTCCAAACCAAGCGCCAAGGCAAGCGCCAAGCCAAGCGCCAAGCCAAGCGCCAAGCCACGCGCCAAGCCACGCAATAAGAAAAGCGCAAAGCCAAGCGCCTAGCCACATGCCAAGCCAAGTGCCAAGATAAGCGCCAAGCCACGCACCAAGGAGAGCGCCAAGCTATGCGCCAAGCCAAGCGACAAGCCATGCGCAAAAAAAGCGCTAAGCCAAGCGTCCAGCCAAGCGTCCAGCCAAGCGCCAAGCCACGCAATAAGAAAAGCGCAAAGCCAAGCGCCAAGCCAAGAGCCAAGCCACGCGCGAAACCAAGCGCCAAGCCACGCGCCAAGCCACGCAATAAGAAAAACGCAAAGAAAAGCGCCAAGCCACATGCCAAGCCACGCGCCAAACCACGCGCCAAAAAAAGTGCAAAAAAAAGCGCCAATCCAAGCGCCAAGCTAAGCGCCAATGAGAGCGCTAAGCCAAGCGACAATCCACGCGCCAAGCCACCCGCCAAGCTAAGCGCCAAGCCACGCGCCCAACCAAGCGCCAAGACACGCGCCAAGAAGAGCGTAAAGCCATGCGCCAAGCCAAGCGCCAAGCCAAGCTCCCAGCCAAGCGCAAAGCCACGCGCCAAACCACGCGCTAAGAAAAAAGCAAAGCCAAGCGCCAAACCACGCGTGGCTTGTCGCTTGGCTTCGCGCTTTTCTTGGCGCGTGGCTTGGCTCTTGGCTTGGCGCTTATCTTGGCGCTTGGCCTGGCGCATAGCTTGGCGCTCTCCTTGGCGCGTGGCTTGGCGCGTGGCATGGCGCTTGGCTGGACGCTTGGCTTGGCGCTTGGCTTGGCGCTTGGTTTGGCGCTTTTCTTGGCGCGTGGCTTGGCATGTGGCTTGGCGCTTGGCTTTGCGCTTTTCTTATTGCGTGGCTTGGCGCGTGGCTTGGCGCTTGGTTTCGCGCGTGGCTTGGCTCTTGGCTTGGCGCTTGGCTTTGCGCTTTTCTTATTGCGTGGCTTGGCGCGTGGGTTGGCGCTTGGCTTGGCGCTTGGCTTGGCGCTTGCCCTGGCGCTTGGTTTGGAGCTTTTCTTGGCGCGTGGCTTGGCATGTGGCTAGGCGCTTGGCTTTGCGCTTTTCTTATTGCGTGGCTTGGCGCTTGGCTGGACGCTTGGCTGGACGCTTGGCTTGGCGCTTTTTTTGCGCATGGCTTGTCGCTTGGCTTGGCGCATAGCTTGGCGCTCTCCTTGGTGCGTGGCTTGGCGCTTATCTTGGCACTTGGCTTGGCATGTGGCTAGGCGCTTGGCTTTGCCCTTTTCTTATTGCGTGGCTTGGCGCGTGGCTTGGCGCTTGGCTTGGCGCTTGCCTTGGCGCTTGGTTTGGAGCTTTTCTTGGCGCGTGGCTTGGCATGTGGCTAGGCGCTTGGCTTTGCGCTTTTCTTATTGCGCGGCTTGGCGCTTGGCTGGACGCTTGGCTTGGGGCTTTCTTTGCGCATGGCTTGTCGCTTGGCTTGGCGCATAGCTTGGCGCTCTTCTTGGCGCGTGGCTTGGCGCTTGGCTGGGCGCTTGGCTTGGCGTTTGGCTTGGCGCTGGGCATGGCGCTTTCTTGGCGCGTGGCTTGTCGCTTGGCTTGGCGTTTTCTTGGCGCGTGGCTTGGCGCTTGGCTTGGCGCGTGGCTTGACGCTTTTCTTGACGCGTGGCTTGGCGCGTGGCTTGGCGCTCGGCTGGGCGCTTTGCGCTTGGCTTGACGTTTGGCTTGGCGCTTTCCTTGGCGTTTTTTTGGCGGGTGGCTTGGCACTTGGCTTGGCGCTTGGCTTGGCGCTTGGCTTGGCGCTTTTCTTGGCGCGTAGCTTGTCGCTTGGCTTGGTGTTTTACTTGGCGCGTGGCTTGGCACTTGACTTGGCGCTTGGCTTGGCGCTTCGTTTGGCGCGTAACTTGGCGCTTGGCTTGGCGCACGGCTTAGCGCTCTCTTTGGCGCGTGGCTTGGCGCTTGGCTTGGCGCTTGGCCTGGCGCTTGGCTTGGCGCTTGGATTGGCGCTTGGCTTGGCCCTTTTTTTTGCGCGTGGCTTGGCGTTTGGCTTGCTGTTTGATTTGGCGCTTGGCTTGGCGCTTTTGTTGGCTCTTTTCTTGGCGCGCGGTTTGGCGCTTGGCTTGGCACTTGGCTTGGCGCTTGGTTTGGCGCATGGCGTGGCGCTCTCCTTGGCGCGTAACTTGGCGCTTGGTTTGACGCTTTTCTTGGCACGTGGCTAGTCGCTAGGTTTGGCGCTTGGTTTCTAGCTTTTCTTGGCGTTTAGCTCAACGCTTGGCTTAACGCTTGGCTTGGCGCTTTTTTTGGCGCGTGGTTTGTCCTTTGGCTTAGCGCCTTTCTTGGCGCGTGGCTTGGCGCGTGGCTTATCGCTTGGGTTGGCGCTTTCCTTGGCGCGTGGCTTAACGCTTCTCTTGCCGCCTGGCTTGGCGCGTGGCTTGGCGCTTGGCTTATCGCTTGGGTTGGCGCTTTTCCTGGAGCGTGGCTTGGCGCGTGGCTTATCGCTTGGGTTGGCGCTTATCCTGGCGCGTGGCTTAGCGCGTGGCTTGGCGCTTAACTTGGCGCGTGGCTTCGCGCTCTTCTTAACGCTTGGCTTGGCGCTTTCTTGGCGCGTAGCTTGGCGCTTGGCTTGGCTCTTGACTTGGCGCTTGGCTTGGCGCATGGCTTGGCGCTCTCTTTGGCGCTTGGCTTAGCGCTTGGCTGGACGCTTGGCTTAGCGCTTTCTTGGCGCGTGGCTTGTCGCTTGGCTTGCCGCTTTTTTGGAGAGTGGTTTATCGCTTGGCTTAGCGCTTTGCTTGGCGTGTGACTTGGTGCGAGGCGTAGTGCTTGGCTAGGCGCTTGGCTTGGCGCTTGGCTTGGCGCTTGGCTTGGCGCATGGCTTGGCGCTCTCTTTGGTGCGTGGGTTGGCGCTTGGCATGGCGCTTGGCTTTGCGTTTGGCTTGGCCCATGGTTTTTCGCTTTTCCTGGCGCGTGGCTTGGCGTTTGGCTTGGCATTTGGCTTGGCGCTTGGCTTGGCGCTTTCATTGGCGCGTGGCTTGGCGCATGGCTTGGCGCTTTTCTTGGCGCGTGGCTTGGCGCTTGGCTTGGTGTTTGGCTTGACGCGTGGCTTGGCCCATGGCTTGGCGCTTTTTTTGGCGCGTGATTTGGTGCTTGGCTTGGCGCTTGGCTTGGCGCTTTCCTTGGCGCTTAGCTTGGCGCTTGGCTAGTCGCTTTCCTTGGCGCGTGGCTTGGCGCATGGCTTGGCGCTTTTCTTGGCGCGTGGCTTGGCGTTTGGCTTGGCGCTTGGCTTGACGCGTGGCTTGGCCCATGGCTTGGCGCTTTTCTTGGCCCATGGCTTGGCGTTTTTCTTGGCGCGTGGCTTGGCGCTTGGCTTGGCGTTTGGCTTGGCGCGTGGCTTGGCGCTTGGCTTGGCGTTTGGCTTGGCGCTTGGCTTAGCGCATGGTTTGGCGCTCTCCGTGGCACGTGGATTAACGCTTGGCTTGGCGCTTGGCTTGGCGCTTTCTTTGGCGCGTGGTTTGGCGCATGGCTTGGCGCTTTTCTTGGCGGGTGGCTTATCGCTTGGCTTGGCGCTCTCTTTGGCGCGTGGCCTAACGCTTGGCTTGGCGCGTGGCTTGGCGCTTTTCTTGGCGCGTGGCTTGGCGCTTGGCTTGGCGCTTGGCTTGGCGCTTTCCTTGGCGCGTGGTTTGGCGCATGGTTTGGCGGTTTTCTTGGCGCGTGGCTTGGCGCTTGGCTTGGCGTTTGGCTTGGCATTTGGTTTGGCGCTTGGCTTGGTGCTTTTTTTGGCGCGTGGCTTGGCGCATGGCTTGGCGCTTTTCTTGGCGCGTGGCTTGGCGCTTGGCTTGGCGTTTGGCTTGACGCGTGGCTTGGCCCATGGCTTGGCGCTTTTTTTGGCGCGTGATTTGGTGCTTGGCTTGGCGCTTGGCTTGGCGCTTTCCTTGGCGCTTAGCTTGGCGCTTGGCTAGTCGCTTTCCTTGGCGCGTGGCTTGGCGCATGGCTTGGCGCTTTTCTTGGCGCGTGGCTTGGCGTTTGGCTTGGCGCTTGGCTTGACGCGTGGCTTGGCCCATGGCTTGGCGCTTTTCTTGGCGCGTGGCTTGGCGCTTGGCTTGGCGCTTGGCTTGTCGCTTTCCTTGGCGCGTGGCTTGGCGGTTTTCTTGGCGCGTGGCTTGGCGCTTGGCTTGGCGTTTGGCTTGGCATTTGGCTTGGCGCTTGGCTTGGCGCTTTCCTTGGCGCGTGGCTTGGCGCATGGCTTGGCGCTTTTCTTGGCGCGTGGCTTGGCGCTTGGCTTGGCGTTTGGCTTGACGCGTGGCTTGGCCCATGGCTTGGCGCTTTTTTTGGCGCGTGATTTGGTGCTTGGCTTGGCGCTTGGCTTGGCGCTTTCCTTGGCGCTTAGCTTGGCGCTTGGCTAGGCGCTTTCCTTGGCGCGTGGCTTGGCGCATGGCTTGGCGCTTTTCTTGGCGCGTGGCTTGGCTTTTGGCTTTGCGATTGGCTTGGCGTTTGGCTTGACGCGTGACTTGGCCCATGGCTTGGCGCTTTTTTTGGCGCGTGATTTGGTGCGTGGCTTGGCTTTTGGCTTGGCGCTTGGTTTAGAGCATGGTTTGGCGCTCTCCTTGGCGCGTGGCTTGGCCCATGGCTTGGCGCCTTTCTTGGCGCGTGGCTTGGCGTTTGGCTTGGCGTTTGGCTTGGCGCTTGGCTTGGCGCTTGGTTTGGCGCTTTCCTTGGCGCGTGGCTTGGCGCATGGCTTGGCGCTTTTCTTGGCGCGTGGCTTGGCGTTTGGCTTGGCATTTGGCTTGGCGCTTGGCTTGGCGCTTTCCTTGGCGCGTGGCTTGGCGCATGGCTTGGCGCTTTTCTTGGCGCGTGGCTTGGCGCTTGGCTTGGCGTTTGGCTTGACGCGTGGCTTGGCCCATGGCTTGGCGCTTTTTTTGGCGCGTGATTTGGTGCTTGGCTTGGCGCTTGGCTTGGCGCTTTCCTTGGCGCTTAGCTTGGCGCTTGGCTAGTCGCTTTCCTTGGCGCGTGGCTTGGCGCATGGCTTGGCGCTTTTCTTGGCGCGTGGCTTAGCGTTTGGCTTGGCGCTTGGCTTGACGCGTGGCTTGGCCCATGGCTTGGCGCTTTTCTTGGCCCATGGCTTGGCGTTTTTCTTGGCGCGTGGCTTGGCGCTTGGCTTGGCGTTTGGCTTGGCGCGTGGCTTGGCGCTTGGCTTGGCGTTTGGCTTGGCGCTTGGCTTAGCGCATGGTTTGGCGCTCTCCGTGGCACGTGGATTAACGCTTGGCTTGGCGCTTGGCTTGGCGCTTTCTTTGGCGCGTGGTTTGGCGCATGGCTTGGCGCTTTTCTTGGCGGGTGGCTTATCGCTTGGCTTGGCGCTCTCTTTGGCGCGTGGCCTAACGCTTGGCTTGGCGCGTGGCTTGGCGCTTTTCTTGGCGCGTGGCTTGGCGCTTGGCTTGGCGCTTGGCTTGGCGCTTTCCTTGGCGCGTGGTTTGGCGCATGGTTTGGCGGTTTTCTTGGCGCGTGGCTTGGCGCTTGGCTTGGCGTTTGGCTTGGCATTTGGTTTGGCGCTTGGCTTGGTGCTTTTCTTGGCGCGTGGCTTGGCGCATGGCTTGGCGCTTTTCTTGGCGCGTGGCTTGGCGCTTGGCTTGGCGTTTGGCTTGACGCGTGGCTTGGCCCATGGCTTGGCGCTTTTTTTGGCGCGTGATTTGGTGCTTGGCTTGGCGCTTGGCTTGGCGCTTTCCTTGGCGCTTAGCTTGGCGCTTGGCTAGTCGCTTTCCTTGGCGCGTGGCTTGGCGCATGGCTTGGCGCTTTTCTTGGCGCGTGGCTTGGCGTTTGGCTTGGCGCTTGGCTTGACGCGTGGCTTGGCCCATGGCTTGGCGCTTTTCTTGGCGCGTGGCTTGGCGCTTGGCTTGGCGCTTGGCTTGTCGCTTTCCTTGGCGCGTGGCTTGGCGCATGGTTTGGCGGTTTTCTTGGCGCGTGGCTTGGCGCTTGGCTTGGCGTTTGGCTTGGCATTTGGCTTGGCGCTTGGCTTGGCGCTTTCCTTGGCGCGTGGCTTGGCGCATGGCTTGGCGCTTTTCTTGGCGCGTGGCTTGGCGCTTGGCTTGGCGTTTGGCTTGACGCGTGGCTTGGCCCATGGCTTGGCGCTTTTTTTGGCGCGTGATTTGGTGCTTGGCTTGGCGCTTGGCTTGGCGCTTTCCTTGGCGCTTAGCTTGGCGCTTGGCTAGGCGCTTTCCTTGGCGCGTGGCTTGGCGCATGGCTTGGCGCTTTTCTTGGCGCGTGGCTTGGCTTTTGGCTTTGCGATTGGCTTGGCGTTTGGCTTGACGCGTGACTTGGCCCATGGCTTGGCGCTTTTTTTGGCGCGTGATTTGGTGCGTGGCTTGGCTTTTGGCTTGGCGCTTGGTTTAGAGCATGGTTTGGCGCTCTCCTTGGCGCGTGGCTTGGCCCATGGCTTGGCGCCTTTCTTGGCGCGTGGCTTGGCGTTTGGCTTGGCGTTTGGCTTGGCGCTTGGCTTGGCGCTTGGTTTGGCGCTTGGCTTGGCGCTTGGCTTAGCGCTGTCTTGGCGCGTGACTTGGCGCTTGGCTTGACTCTTGGCTTGGCGCTTGGCTTAGCGCATGGTTTGGCGCTCTCCTTGGCACGTGGATTAACGCTTGGCTTGGCGCTTGGCTTGGCGCTTTCTTTGGCGCGTGGCTTGATGCATGGCTTGGCGCTGTCTTGGCGCGTGGCTTAGCGCTTGGCTTGCCTCTTGGCTTGGCGCTTGGCTTAGCGCATGGTTTGGCGCTCTCCTTGGCACGTAGATTAACGCTTGGCTTGGCGCTTTCCTTTGCGCGTGGCTTGGCGCATGGCTTGGTGCTTTTCTTGGGGCGTGGCTTGGCGCTTGGCTTGGTGTTTGGCTTGGGGCTTGGCTTGGCGCTTGGCTTGGCGCTTTCATTGGCGCGTGGCTTGGCGCATGGCTTAGCGCCTTTCTTGGCGCGTGGCTTGGCGCTTGGCTTGGCGTTTGACTTGGCGCTTGGCTTGGCGCTTGGTTTGGCGCTTGGCTTGGCGCTTGGCTTGGCGCTTTCCTTGGCGCGTGGCTTGGCGTTTGGCTTGGCGTTTGGCTTGGCGTTTGGCTTGGCGCTTGGCTTGGCGCTTGGCTTGGCGCTTGGCTTGGCGTTTGGCTTGGCGCATAACTTGGCGCTTTTCTTGGCGCGTGGCTTATTGCTTGGCTTGGCGCTCTCCTTGGCGCTTGGCTTAACACTTGGCTTGGCGCGTGGCTTGGCTCTTGGCTTGGCGTTTTTCGTGGAGCGTGGCCTGGCGCTTGGCTTGGCGCTTTCCTTAGCGCGTGGCTTGGCGCGTGGCTTGGCTCTTGGCTTGGCGTTTTTCGTGGCGCGTGGCTTGGCGCTTGGCTTGGCGCTTGGCTTGGCGCATGGCTTGGCGCTTTTCTTGGCGCGTGGCTTGGCGCTTGGCTTAGCGTTTGGCTTGGCGCTTGGCTTGGCACTTGGCTTGGCGCTTTCCTTGGCGCGTGGCTTGGCGCATGGCTTGGCGCTTTTCTTGGCGCGTGGCTTGGCGCTTGGTTTGGCGTTTGGCTTAGTGCGTGGCTTGGCGCTTGGCTGGGCGTTTGGCTTGGCGCTTGGCTTGGCGCTTAGCTTGGCTCTTGGCTTGGCGTTTTTCGTGGTGCGTGGCTTGGCGCTTGGCTTGGCGCTTGGCTTGGCGCATGGCTTGGCGCTTTTCTTGGCGCGTGGCTTGGCGCTTGGCTTGGCGTTTGGCTTGGCGCTTGGCTTGGCGCTTGGCTTGGCGCTTTCCTTGGCGCGTGGCTTGGCCCATGGCTTGGCGCTTTTTTTGGCGAGTGGCTTGGCGCTTGGTTTGGCGTTTGGCTTGGTGCGTGGCTTGGCGCTTGGCTGGGCGTTTGGCTTGGCGCTTGGTTTGGTGCTTAGCTTGGCGCTTGGCTTGACGTTTGGCTTAACGCTTTTCTTGGCGCGTGGCTTACCGTTTGGCTTGCTGCTTGGCTTGGCGCTTGGCTTGTCGCTTGACTAGACGCTTGGCTTGGCGCTTGGCTTGGCGCATGGCTTGGCGCTTTTCTTGGCGCGTGGCTTGGCGCTTGGCTTGGCGTTTGGCTTGGCGCTTGGCTTGGCGCTTGGCTTGGCGCTTTCCTTGGCGCGTGGCTTGGCCCATGGCTTGGCGCTTTTTTTGGCGAGTGGCTTGGCGCTTGGTTTGGCGTTTGGCTTGGTGCGTGGCTTGGCGCTTGGCTGGGCGTTTGGCTTGGCGCTTGGTTTGGCGCTTAGCTTGGCGCTTGGCTTGACGTTTGGCTTAACGCTTTTCTTGGCGCTTGGCTTACCGTTTGGCTTGCTGCTTGGCTTGGCACTTGGCTTGGCGTTTGGATTCGCGCTTGGCTTACCGCTTATGTTGGCGCACGGCTTGGCGCTTTTCCTGGCGCTTGGCTTGGCGCATGGCTTGGCGCTTTCCTCGGCGCGTGGCTTGGCGCTTGGCTTGGCGCTTGGCTTGGCGCTTGGCTTGGCGCTTGGCTTGGCGCTTTTTTTGGCGCGTGGCTTCTCGCGTGGTTTATCGCTTGTCTTGGCGCTCTCCTTGGCGCGTGGCTTAACGCTTGGCTTGGCGCGTTGCTTGTCGCTTGGCTTGGCGCTTTTCTTGGCTCGTGGCTTGGCGCTTGGCTTGGCGCTTTTTTTGGCGCGTGGCTTGGCGTGTGGCTTGTCGCTTGGCTTGGCGCTCTCCTTGGCGCATGGCGTGGTGCTTGTCTTGGCGCGTGGCTTGGTGCTTGGCTTGGCGCTTGGCTTGGCGCTTTCTTGGCGCGTGGCTTGGCGCTTGGCTTAGCTCTTGGCTTGGCCTTTGGCTTGGCGCATCTCTTGGCGCACTACCTGGCGCGTGGCTTTACGCTTGGCTGGACGCTTGAATTGGCGCTCTTTTGGCGCGTGGCCTGTCGCTTGGCTTGGCGCTTTCTTGACGCGTGGTTTGTTGCTTGGCTTAGCGCTCCGTTTGGCGCATAGCTTGGCGCTCTCCTTGGCGCGTGGCTTGGCGGTTGGCTAGACGCTCGGTTTGACGCTTGGCTTGGAGCATGGCTTAGCGCTTTTCTTGGCGCTTGGCTTGGCGTTTGGCTTGGGGCTTGGCTTGGCGCTTGGCTTGGCGCTTTCATTGGCGCGTGGCTTGGCGCATGGCTTGGCGCCTTTCTTGGCGCGTGGCTTAACGCTTGGCTTGGCGTTTGGCTTGGCGCTTGGCTTGGCGCTTGGTTTGGCGCTTTTCTTGGCGCTTGGCTTGGCGCTTGGCTTGGCGCTTGGCTTGGCGCTTGGCTTGGCGTTTGGCTTGGCGCATAACTTGGCGCTTTTCTTGGCGCGTGGCTTATTGCTTGGCTTTGCGCTTTCCTTGGCGCGTGGCTTAACACTTGGCTTGGCGCGTGGCTTGGCTCTTGGCTTGGCGTTTTTTGTGGCGCGTGGCTTGGCGCTTGGCTTGGCGCTTTCCTTAGCGCGTGGCTTGGCGCGTGGCTTGGCTCTTGGCTTGGCGTTTTTCGTGGCGCGTGGCTTGGCGCTTGGCTTGGCGTTTGGCTTGGCGCATGGCTTGGCGCTTTTCTTGGCGCGTGGCTTGGCGCTTGGCTTGGCGTTTGGCTTGGCGCTTGGCTTGGCGCTTGGCGTGGCGCTTTCCTTGGCGCGTGGCTTGGCGCGTTTCTTGGCGCGTGGCTTGGCGCTTGGCTTGGCGTTTGGATTGGCGCGTGGCTTGGCGCATGGCTTGGCGCTTTTCTTGGCGCGTGGCTTGGCGCTTGGCTTGGCGTTTGGCTTGGCGCTTGGCTTGGCGCTTGGCTTGGCGCTTGGCCTGGCGTTTGGCTTGGCGCATGGCTTGGCGCTTTTCTTTTCGCGTAGCTTGGCGCTTGGCTTGGCGTTTGGCTTGGCGCTTGGCTTGGCGCTTGGCTTGGCGCTTTCCTTGGCGCATGGCTAGGCGCGTTTCTTGGCGCGTGGCTTGGCGCTTGGCTTGGCGTTTGGCTTGGCGAGTGGCGTGGCGCATGGCTTGGCGCTTTTCTTGGCGCTTGGCTTGGCGCTTGGCTTGGCGTTTGGCTTGGCGCTTGGCTTGGCGCTTGGCTTGGCGCTTGGCTTGGCGTTTGGCTTGGCGTATGGCTTGGAGCTTTTCTTGGCGCGTGGCTTATCGCTTGGCTTGGCGCTCTCCTTGGCGCGTGGCTTAACGCTTGGCTTGGCGCTTGGCTTGGCGCTTTCCTTGGCGCGTGGCTTGGCGCGTTTCTTGGCGCGTGGCTTGGCGCTTGGCTTGGCGTTTGGATTGGCGCGTGGCTTGGCGCATGGCTTGGCGCTTTTCTTGGCGCGTGGCTTGGCGCTTGGCTTGGCGTTTGGCTTGGCGCTTGGCTTGGCGCTTGGCTTGGCGCTTGGCTTGGCGCTTGGCCTGGCGTTTGGCTTGGCGCATGGCTTGGCGCTTTTCTTTTCGCGTAGTTAGGCACTTGGCTTGGCGTTTGGCTTGGCGCTTGGCTTGGCGCTTGGCTTGGCGCTTTCCTTGGCGCATGGCTAAGCGCGTTTCTTGGCGCGTGGCTTGGAGCTTGGCTTGGCGTTTGGCTTGGCGCGTGGCGTGGCGCAAGGCTTGGCGCTTTTCTTGGCGCTTGGCTTGGCGCTTGGCTTGGCGTTTGGCTTGGCGCTTGGCTTGGCGCTTGGCTTGGCGCTTGGCTTGGCGTTTGGCTTGGCGTATGGCTTGGAGCTTTTCTTGGCGCGTGGATTATCGCTTGGCTTGGCGCTCTCCTTGGCGCGTGGCTTAACGCTTGGCTTGGCGCGTGGCTTGGCGCTTTTCTTGGCGCGTGGCTTGGCGCTTGGCTTGGCGTTTGGCTTGGCGTATGGCTTGGAGCTTTTCTTGGCGCGTGGCTTATCGCTTGGCTTGGCGCTTTCCTTGGCGCGTGGCTTGGAGCATGGTTTGGCGGTTTTCTTGGCGCGTGGCTTGGCGCTTGGCTTGGCGTTTGGCTTGTCGCTTGGCTTGGCGCTTGGCTTGGCGCTTTCCTTGGCTCATGGCTTGGCGCTTTTTTTAGCGAGTGGGTTGGCGCTTTTTTGGCGTTTGGCTTGGCGCTTGGATTGGCGCTTGGCTTGGCGCTTGTCGTGGCGCTTGGCTTGGCGCTTGGCTTATCGCTTGGCTTGGCGCTCTCCTTGGCGCTTGGCATGGCGCATTTCTTGGCGCGTGGTTTGTCGCTTGGCTTGGCGCTCTTCTTGGCGCGTGGCTTAACGCTTGGCTTGGGGCGTGGCTTGGCGCTAGGCTTGGCGCGTCCTTGGCGCGTGGCTTGTCGTTTGGCTTGGCGTTTTCTTATCGCGTGGCTTGTCGCTTGGCTTAGCGCTTTTTCTGGCGCGTGACTTGGTGCGTGGATTGGCGCTTGGCTGGGCGTTTAGCTTGGCGCTTGGCTTGGCGCATGGCTTGACGCTCTTCTTGGTGCGTGGCTTGGTGCTTGGCGTGGCGCGTGGCTTGGCGTTTGGCTGGGCATTTGGCTTGCCGCTTACCTTCTCGCTTGGCTTGGCACATGGCTTGGCGCTTTTCTTGGCGCTTGGCTTGGCGCTTTTCTTGCCGCTTAGCTTGGCGCTTGGCTTGGCGCTTGGCTTGGCGCTTTTCTTGGCGCGTGGCTTGGCGTTTGGCTTGGCGCTTGGCTTGACGCGTGGCTTGGCCCATGGCTTGTCGCTTTTCTTGGCCCATGGCTTGGCGCTTTTCTTGGCCCATGGCTTGGCGCTTTTTTTGGCGAGTGATTTGGTGCGTGGCTTGGCTTTTGGCTTGGCGCTTGGTTTAGAGCATGGTTTGGCGCTCTCCTTGGCGCGTGGCTTGGCCCATGGCTTGGCGCCTTTCTTGGCGCGTGGCTTGGCGCTTGGCTTGGCGTTTGGCTTGGCGCTTGGCTTGGCGCTTGGTTTGGCGCTTGGCTTGGCGCTTGGCTTAGCGCTGTCTTGGCGCGTGACTTGGCGCTTGGCTTGACTCTTGGCTTGGCGCTTGGCTTAGCGCATGGTTTGGCGCTCTCCTTGGCACGTGGATTAACGCTTGGCTTGGCGCTTGGCTTGGCGCTTGGCTTGGCGCTTTCTTTGGCGTGTGGCTTGGCGCATGGCTTGGCGCTGCTTAGCGCGTGGCTTGGCGCTTGGCTTGCCTCTTGGCTTGGCGCTTGGCTTAGCGCATGGTTTGGCGCTTCCTTTGGCACGTAGATTAACGCTTAGCTTGGCGCTTGGCTTGGCGCTTTTCTTGCCGCGTGGCTTGGCGCTTGCCTTGGCGTTTGGCTTGGGGCTTGGCTTGGCGCTTGGCTTGGCGCTTTCATTGGCGCGTGGCTTGGCGCATGGCTTAGCGCCTTTCTTGGCGCGTGGCTTGGCGCTTGGCTTGGCGTTTGGCTTGGCGCTTGGCTTGGCGCTTGGTTTGGCGCTTGGCTTGGCGCTTGGCTTGACGCTTTCCTTGGCGCGTGGCTTGGCCCATGGCTTGGCGCTTTTTTTGGCGAGTGGCTTGGCGCTTGGTTTGGCGTTTGGCTTGGTGCGTGGCTTGGCGCTTGGCTGGGCGTTTGGCTTGGCGCTTGGTTTGGCGCTTAGCTTGGCGCTTGGCTTGACGTTTGGCTTAACGCTTTTCTTGGCGCGTGGCTTACCGTTTGGCTTGCTGCTTGGCTTGGCGCTTGGCTTGTCGCTTGACTAGACGCTTGGCTTGGCGCTTTCTTGGCGCGTGGCTTGGCACTTGGCTTGGCGTTTGGATTGGCGCTTGGCTTACCGCTTATGTTGGCGCGTTGCTTGGCGCTTGGCTTGGCGCTTGTCTTCGCGCGTGGCGTGGCGCTTGGCTTTCCGCTTATGTTGGCGCGTTGCTTGGCGCTTGGCTTGGCGCTTGTCTTGGCTCTTGGCTTGGCATGTGGCTTAGCATTCGGCTTGGCGCTTAACCTGGCGCTTGGCTTGGCGCACGGCTTGGCGCTTTTCCTGGCGCTTGGCTTGGCGCATGGCTTGGCGCTTTCCTCGGCGCGTGGCTTGGCGCTTGGCTTGGCGCTTGGCTTGGCGCTTGGCCTGGCGCTTGGCTTGGCGCTTGGCTTGGCGCTTTTTTTGGCGCGTGGCTTGGCGCGTGGTTTATCGCTTGGCTTGGCGATCTCCTTGGCGCGTGGCTTAATGCTTGTCTTGGCGCTTTGCTTGGCGCTTTTTTTGGCGCGTGGCTTCTCGCGTGGTTTATCGCTTGTCTTGGCGCTCTCCTTGGCGCGTGGCTTAACGCTTGGCTTGGCGCGTTGCTTGTCGCTTGGCTTGGCGCTTTTCTTGGCTCGTGGCTTGGCGCTTGGCTTGGCGCTTTTTTTGGCGCGTGGCTTGGCGTGTGGCTTGTCGCTTGGCTTGGCGCTCTCCTTGGCGCATGGCGTGGTGCTTGTCTTGGCGCGTGGCTTGGTGCTTGGCTTGGCGCTTGGCTTGGCGCTTTCTTGGCGCGTGGCTTGGCGCTTGGCTTAGCTCTTGGCTTGGCCTTTGGCTTGGCGCATCTCTTGGCGCACTACCTGGCGCGTGGCTTTACGCTTGGCTGGACGCTTGACTTGGCGCTTTCTTGGCGCGTGGTTTGTTGCTTGGCTTAGCGCTCCGTTTGGCGCATAGCTTGGCGCTCTCCTTGGCGCGTGGCTTGGCGGTTGGCTAGACGCTCGGTTTGACGCTTGGCTTGGAGCATGGCTTAGCGCTTTTCTTGGCGCTTGGCTTGGCGTTTGGCTTGGGGCTTGGCTTGGCGCTTGGCTTGGCGCTTTCATTGGCGCGTGGCTTGGCGCATGGCTTGGCGCTTTCTTGGCGCGTGGCTTAACGCTTGGCTTGGCGTTTGGCTTGGCGCTTGGCTTGGCGCTTGGTTTGGCGCTTTTCTTGGCGCTTGGCTTGGCGCTTGGCTTGGCGCTTGGCTTGGCGCTTGGCTTGGCGCTTGGCTTGGCGTTTGGCTTGGCGTTTTTTGTGGCGCGTGGCTTGGCGATTTCCTTAGCGCGTGGCTTGGCGCGTGGCACCTCTTGGCTTGGCGTTTTTCGTGGCGCGTGGCTTGGCGCTTGGCTTGGCGTTTGGCTTGGCGCAGGGCTTGGCGCTTTTCTTGGCGCGTGGCTTGGCGTTCTCCTTGGCGCGTGGCTTGGCGCATTGCTTGGCGCTTTTCTTTTCGCGTAGCTTGGCGCTTGGCTTGGCGTTTGGCTTGGCGCTTGGCTTGGCGCTTGGCTTGGCGCTTTCCTTGGCACGTGGCTTGGCGCGTTTCTTGGCGCGTGGCTTGGCGCTTGGCGTGGCGTTTGGATTGGCGCGTGGCTTGGCGCATGGCTTGGCGCTTTTCTTGGCGCGTGGCTTGGCGCTTGGCTTGGCGTTTGGCTTGGCGCTTGGCTTGGCGCTTGGCTTGGCGCTTGGCTTAGCGCTTGGCCTGGCGTTTGGCTTGGCGCATGGCTTGGCGCTTTTCTTTTCGCGTAGCTTGGCGCTTGGCTTGGCGTTTGGCTTGGCGCTTGGCTTGGCGCTTGGCTTGGCGCTTTCCTTGGCGCATGGCTAAGCGCGTTTCTTGGCGCGTGGCTTGGCGCTTGGCTTGGCGTTTGGCTTGGCGCGTGGCGTGGCGCATGGCTTGGCGCTTTTCTTGGCGCTTGGCTTGGCGCTTGGCTTGGCGTTTGGCTTGGCGCTTGGCTTGGCGCTTGGCTTGGCGCTTGGCTTGGCGTTTGGCTTGGCGTATGGCTTGGAGCTTTTCTTGGCGCGTGGCTTATCGCTTGGCTTGGCGCTCTCCTTGGCGCGTGGCTTAACGCTTGGCTTGGCGCGTGGCTTGGCGCTTTTCTTGGCGCGTGGCTTGGCGCTTGGCTTGGCGTTTGGCTTGGCGTATGGCTTGGAGCTTTTCTTGGCGCGTGGCTTATCGCTTGGCTTGGCGCTTTCCTTGGCGCGTGGCTTGGAGCATGGTTTAGCGGTTTTCTTGGCGCGTGGCTTGGCGCTTGGCTTGGCGTTTGGCTTGTCGCTTGGCTTGGCGCTTGGCTTGGCGCTTTCCTTGGCTCATGGCTTGGCGCTTTTTTTAGCGAGTGGCTTGGCGCTTTTTTGGCGTTTGGCTTGGCGCTTGGATTGGCGCTTGGCTTGGCGCTTGTCGTGGCGCTTGGCTTGGCGCTTGGCTTATCGCTTGGCTTGGCGCTCTCCTTGGCGCTTGGCATGGCGCTTTTCTTGGCGCGTGGTTTGTCGCTTGGCTTGGCGCTCTTCTTGGCGCGTGGCTTAACGCTTGGCTTGGGGCGTGGCTTGGCGCTAGGCTTGGCGCGTTCTTGGCGCGTGGCTTGTCGTTTGGCTTGGCGTTTTCTTATCGCGTGGCTTGTCGCTTGGCTTAGCGCTTTTTCTGGCGCGTGACTTGGTGCGTGGATTGGCGCTTGGCTGGGCGTTTAGCTTGGCGCTTGGCTTGGCGCATGGCTTGGCGCTTTCCTCGGTGCGTGGCTTGGCGCTTAGCTTGGCGCTTGTCTTGGCGTTTGGCTTGGCGCATGGCTTGACGCTCTTCTTGGTTCGTGGCTTGGCGCTTGGCGTGGCGCGTGGCTTGGCGTTTGGCTGGGCATTTGGCTTGCCGCTTAGCTTCTCGCTTGGCTTGGCACATGGCTTGGCGCTTTTCTTGGCGCTTGGCTTGGCGCTTTTCTTGCCGCTTAGCTTGGCGCTTGGCTTGGCGCTTGGCTTGGCGCTTTTTTTGGCGCGTGGCTTGGCGTTTGGCTTGGCGCTTGGCTTGACGCGTGGCTTGGCCCATGGCTTGTCGCTTTTCTTGGCCCATGGCTTGGCGCTTTTCTTGGCCCATGGCTAGGCGCTTTTTTTGGCGAGTGATTTGGTGCGTGGCTTGGCTTTTGGCTTGGCGCTTGGTTTAGAGCATGGTTTGGCGCTCTCCTTGGCGCGTGGCTTGGCCCATGGCTTGGCGCCTTTCTTGGCGCGTGGCTTGGCGCTTGGCTTGGCGCTTGGCTTAGCGCTGTCTTGGCGCGTGACTTGGCGCTTGGCTTGACTCTTGGCTTGGCGCTTGGCTTAGCGCATGGTTTGGCGCTCTCCTTGGCACGTGGATTAACGCTTGGCTTGGCGCTTGGCTTGGCGCTTGGCTTGGCGCTTTCTTTGGCGTGTGGCTTGGCGCTGCTTAGCGCGTGGCTTGGCGCTTGGCTTGCCTCTTGGCTTGGCGCTTGGCTTAGCGCATGGTTTGGCGCTCTCCTTGGCACGTAGATTAACGCTTGGCTTGGCGCTTGGCTTGGCGCTTTTCTTGCCGCGTGGCTTGGCGCTTGCCTTGGCGTTTGGCTTGGGGCTTGGCTTGGCGCTTGGCTTGGCGCTTTCATTGGCGCGTGGCTTGGCGCATGGCTTAGCGCCTTTCTTGGCGCGTGGCTTGGCGCTTGGCTTGGCGTTTGGCTTGGCGCTTGGCTTGGCGCTTGGTTTGGCGCTTGGCTTGGCGCTTGGCTTGACGCTTTCCTTGGCGCGTGGCTTGGCCCATGGCTTGGCGCTTTTTTTGGCGAGTGGCTTGGCGCTTGGTTTGGCGTTTGGCTTGGTGCGTGGCTTGGCGCTTGGCTGGGCGTTTGGCTTGGCGCTTGGTTTGGCGCTTAGCTTGGCGCTTGGCTTGACGTTTGGCTTAACGCTTTTCTTGGCGCGTGGCTTACCGTTTGGCTTGCTGCTTGGCTTGGCGCTTGGCTTGTCGCTTGACTAGACGCTTGGCTTGGCGCTTTCTTGGCGCGTGGCTTGGCACTTGGCTTGGCGTTTGGATTGGCGCTTGGCTTACCGCTTATGTTGGCGCGTTGCTTGGCGCTTGGCTTGGCGCTTGTCTTCGCGCGTGGCGTGGCGCTTGGCTTTCCGCTTATGTTGGCGCGTTGCTTGGCGCTTGGCTTGGCGCTTGTCTTGGCTCTTGGCTTGGCATGTGGCTTAGCATTCGGCTTGGCGCTTAACCTGGCGCTTGGCTTGGCGCACGGCTTGGCGCTTTTCCTGGCGCTTGGCTTGGCGGATGGCTTGGCGCTTTCCTCGGCGCGTGGCTTGGCGCTTGGCTTGGCGCTTGGCTTGGCGCTTGGCTTGGCGCTTGGCTTGGCGCTTTTTTTGGCGCGTGGCTTGGCGCGTGGTTTATCGCTTGGCTTGGCGATCTCCTTGGCGCGTGGCTTAATGCTTGTCTTGGCGCTTTGCTTGGCGCTTTTTTTGGCGCGTGGCTTCTCGCGTGGTTTATCGCTTGTCTTGGCGCTCTCCTTGGCGCGTGGCTTAACGCTTGGCTTGGCGCGTTGCTTGTCGCTTGGCTTGGCGCTTTTCTTGGCTCGTGGCTTGGCGCTTGGCTTGGCGCTTTTTTTGGCGCGTGGCTTGGCGTGTGGCTTGTCGCTTGGCTTGGCGCTCTCCTTGGCGCATGGCGTGGTGCTTGTCTTGGCGCGTGGCTTGGTGCTTGGCTTGGCGCTTGGCTTGGCGCTTTCTTGGCGCGTGGCCTGGCGCTTGGCTTAGCTCTTGGCTTGGCCTTTGGCTTGGCGCATCTCTTGGCGCACTACCTGGCGCGTGGCTTTACGCTTGGCTGGACGCTTGACTTGGCGCTCTTTTGGCGCGTGGCCTGTCGCTTGGCTTGGCGCTTTCTTGGCGCGTGGTTTGTTGCTTGGCTTAGCGCTCCGTTTGGCGCATAGCTTGGCGCTCTCCTTGGCGCGTGGCTTGGCGGTTGGCTAGACGCTCGGTTTGACGCTTGGCTTGGAGCATGGCTTAGCGCTTTTCTTGGCGCTTGGCTTGGCGTTTGGCTTGGGGCTTGGCTTGGCGCTTGGCTTGGCGCTTTCATTGGCGCGTGGCTTGGCGCATGGCTTGGCGCCTTTCTTGGCGCGTCGCTTAACGCTTGGCTTGGCGTTTGGCTTGGCGCTTGGCTTGGCGCTTGGTTTGGCGCTTTTCTTGGCGCTTGGCTTGGCGCTTGGCTTGGCGCTTGGCTTGGCGCTTGGCTTGGCGTTTGGCTTGGCGCATAACTTGGCGCTTTTCTTGGCGCGTGGCTTATTGCTTGGCTTTGCGCTTTCCTTGGCGCGTGGCTTAACACTTGGCTTGGCGCGTGGCTTGGCTCTTGGCTTGGCGTTTTTTGTGGCGCGTGGCTTGGCGCTTGGCTTGGCGCTTTCCTTAGCGCGTGGCTTGGCGCGTGGCTTGGCTCTTGGCTTGGCGTTTTTCGTGGCGCGTGGCTTGGCGCTTGGCTTGGCGTTTGGCTTGGCGCATGGCTTGGCGCTTTTCTTGGCGCGTGGCTTGGCGTTCTCCTTGGCGCGTGGCTTGGCGCATTGCTTGGCGCTTTTCTTTTCGCGTAGCTTGGCGCTTGGCTTGGCGTTTGGCTTGGCGCTTGGCTTGGCGTTTGGCTTGGCGCTTGGCTTGGCGCTTGGCTTGGCGCTTTCCTTGGCGCATGGCTAGGCGCGTTTCTTGGCGCGTGGCTTGGCGCTTGGCTTGGCGTTTGGCTTGGCGCGTGGCGTGGCGCATGGCTTGGCGCTTTTCTTGGCGCTTGGCTTGGCGCTTGGCTTGGCGTTTGGCTTGGCGCTTGGCTTGGCGCTTGGCTTGGCGCTTGGCTTGGCGCTTGGCTTGGCGTTTGGCTTGGCGTATGGCTTGGAGCTTTTCTTGGCGCGTGGCTTATCGCTTGGCTTGGCGCTCTCCTTGGCGCGTGGCTTAACGCTTGGCTTGGCGCGTGGCTTGGCGCTTTTCTTGGCGCGTGGCTTGGCGCTTGGCTTGGCGTTTGGCTTGGCGTATGGCTTGGAGCTTTTCTTGGCGCGTGGCTTATCGCTTGGCTTGGCGCTTTCCTTGGCGCGTGGCTTGGAGCATGGTTTGGCGGTTTTCTTGGCGCGTGGCTTGGCGCTTGGCTTGGCGTTTGGCTTGTCGCTTGGCTTGGCGCTTGGCTTGGCGCTTTCCTTGGCTCATGGCTTGGCGCTTTTTTTAGCGAGTGGCTTGGCGCTTTTTTGGCGTTTGGCTTGGCGCTTGGATTGGCGCTTGGCTTGGCGCTTGTCGTGGCGCTTGGCTTGGCGCTTGGCTTATCGCTTGGCTTGGCGCTCTCCTTGGCGCTTGGCATGGCGCTTTTCTTGGCGCGTGGTTTGTCGCTTGGCTTGGCGCTCTTCTTGGCGCGTGGCTTAACGCTTGGCTTGGGGCGTGGCTTGGCGCTAGGCTTGGCGCGTTCTTGGCGCGTGGCTTGTCGTTTGGCTTGGCGTTTTCTTATCGCGTGGCTTGTCGCTTGGCTTAGCGCTTTTTCTGGCGCGTGACTTGGTGCGTGGATTGGCGCTTGGCTGGGCGTTTAGCTTAGCGCTTGGCTTGGCGCATGGCTTGGCGCTTAGCTTGGCGCTTGTCTTGGCGTTTGGCTTGGCGCATGGCTTGACGCTCTTCTTGGTGCGTGGCTTGGCGCTTGGCGTGGCGCGTGGCTTGGCGTTTGGCTGGGCATTTGGCTTGCCGCTTAGCTTCTCGCTTGGCTTGGCACATGGCTTGGCGCTTTTCTTGGCGCTTGGCTTGGCGCTTTTCTTGCCGCTTAGCTTGGCGCTTGGCTTGGCGCTTGGCTTGGCGCTTTTCTTGGCGCGTGGCTTGGCGTTTGGCTTGGCGCTTGGCTTGACGCGTGGCTTGGCCCATGGCTTGTCGCTTTTCTTGGCCCATGGCTTGGCGCTTTTCTTGGCCCATGGCTTGGCGCTTTTTTTGGCGAGTGATTTGGTGCGTGGCTTGGCTTTTGGCTTGGCGCTTGGTTTAAAGCATGGTTTGGCGCTCTCCTTGGCGCGTGGCTTGGCCCATGGCTTGGCGCCTTTCTTGGCGCGTGGCTTGGCGCTTGGCTTGGCGTTTGGCTTGGCGCTTGGCTTGGCGCTTGGTTTGGCGCTTGGCTTGGCGCTTGGCTTAGCGCTGTCTTGGCGCGTGACTTGGCGCTTGGCTTGACTCTTGGCTTGGCGCTTGGCTTAGCGCATGGTTTGGCGCTCTCCTTGGCACGTGGATTAACGCTTGGCTTGGCGCTTGGCTTGGCGCTTGGCTTGGCGCTTTCTTTGGAGTGTGGCTTGGCGCATGGCTTGGCGCTGCTTAGCGCGTGGCTTGGCGCTTGGCTTGCCTCTTGGCTTGGCGCTTGGCTTAGCGCATGGTTTGGCGCTCTCCTTGGCACGTAGATTAACGCTTGGCTTGGCGCTTGGCTTGGCGCTTTTCTTGCCGCGTGGCTTGGCGCTTGCCTTGGCGTTTGGCTTGGGGCTTGGCTTGGCGCTTGGCTTGGCGCTTTCATTGGCGCGTGGCTTGGCGCATGGCTTAGCGCCTTTCTTGGCGCGTGGCTTGGCG
This sequence comes from Agriotes lineatus, assembly GCA_940337035.1. Taxonomy (NCBI): domain Eukaryota; kingdom Metazoa; phylum Arthropoda; class Insecta; order Coleoptera; family Elateridae; genus Agriotes; species Agriotes lineatus. Next base: position 46,248 of record CALNHX010000583.1, on the reverse strand, counting down.
CTTGGCTTGGCGTTTGGCTTGGCGCTTGGCTTGGCGCTTGGTTTGGCGCTTGGCTTGGCGCTTGGCTTGACGCTTGGCTTGGCGCTTTCCTTGGCGCGTGGCTTGGCGTTTGGCTTGGCGTTTGGCTTGGCGTTTGGCTTGGCGCTTGGCTTGGCGCTTGGCTTGGCGTTTGGCTTGGCGCATAACTTGGCGCTTTTCTTGGCGCGTGGCTTATTGCTTGGCTTGGCGCTCTCCTTATCGCTTGGCTTAACACTTGGCTTGGCGCGTGGCTTGGCTCTTGGCTTGGCGTTTTTCGTGGCGCGTGGCTTGGCGCTTGGCTTGGCGCTTTCCTTAGCGCGTGGCTTGGCGCGTGGCTTGGCTCTTGGCTTGGCGTTTTTCGTGGCGCGTGGCTTGGCGCTTGGCTTGGCGCTTGGCTTGGCGCATGGCTTGGCGCTTTTCTTGGCGCGTGGCTTGGCGCTTGACTTGGCGTTTGGCTTGGCGCTTGGCTTGGCGCTTGGCTTGGCGCTGGCGCGTGGCTTGGCGGTTAGCTGGACGCTTGGTTTGACGCTTGGCTTGGAGCATGGCTTAGCGCTTTTCTTGGCGCTTGGCTTGGCGTTTGGCTTGAGGCTTGGCTTGGCGCTTGGCTTGGCGCTTTCATTGACGCGTGGCTTGGCGCATGGCTTGGCGCCTTTCTTGGCGCGTGGCTTGGCGCTTGGCTTGGCGCTTGGTTTGGCGCTTGGCTTGGCGCTTGGCTTGGCGCTTGGCTTGGCGCTTGGCTTGGCGTTTGGCTTGGCGCATAACTTGGCGCTTTTCTTGGCGCGTGGCTTGGCGCTTGGCTTGGCGTTTGGCTTGGCCCGTGGCTTGGCGCATGGCTTGGCGCTTTTCTTGGCGCGTGGCTTGGCGCTTGGCTTGGCGTTTGGCTTGGCGCTTGGCTTGGCGCTTGGCTTGGCGCTTGGCTTGGCGCTTGGCTTAGCGCTGTCTTGGCGCGTGACTTGGCGCTTGGCTTGACTCTTGGCTTGGCGCTTGGCTTAGCGCATGGTTTGGCGCTCTCCTTGGCACGTGGATTAACGCTTGGCTTGGCGCTTGGCTTGGCGCTTTCTTTGGCGTGTGGCTTGGCGCTGCTTAGCGCGTGGCTTGGCGCTTGGCTTGCCTCTTGGCTTGGCGCTTGGCTTAGCGCATGGTTTGGCGCTCTCCTTGGCACGTAGATTAACGCTTGGCTTGGCGCTTGGCTTGGCGCTTTTCTTGCCGCGTGGCTTGGCGCTTGGCTTAGCGCATGGTTTGGCGCTCTCCTTGGCACGTGGATTAACGCTTGGCTTGGCGCTTGGCTTGGCGCTTTCTTTGGCGTGTGGCTTGGCGCTGCTTAGCGCGTGGCTTGGCGCATGGCTTAGCGCCTTTCTTGGCGCGTGGCTTGGCGCTTGGCTTGGCGCTTGGCTTAGCGCTGTCTTGGCGCGTGACTTGGCGCTTGGCTTGACTCTTGGCTTGGCGCTTGGCTTAGCGCATGGTTTGGCGCTCTCCTTGGCACGTGGATTAACGCTTGGCTTGGCGCTTGGCTTGGCGCTTTCTTTGGCGTGTGGCTTGGCGCTGCTTAGCGCGTGGCTTGGCGCATGGCTTAGCGCCTTTCTTGGCGCGTGGCTTGGCGCTTGGCTTGGCGTTTGGCTTGGCGCTTGGCTTGGCGCTTGGTTTGGCGCTTGGCTTGGCGCTTGGCTTGACGCTTTCCTTGGCGCGTGGCTTGGCCCATGGCTTGGCGCTTTTTTTGGCGAGTGGCTTGGCGCTTGGTTTGGCGTTTGGCTTGGTGCGTGGCTTGGCGCTTGGCTGGGCGTTTGGCTTGGCGCTTGGTTTGGCGCTTAGCTTGGCGCTTGGCTTGACGTTTGGCTTAACGCTTTTCTTGGCGCGTGGCTTACCGTTTGGCTTGCTGCTTGGCTTGGCGCTTGGCTTGTCGCTTGACTAGACGCTTGGCTTGGCGCTTTCTTGGCGCGTGGCTTGGCACTTGGCTTTCCGCTTATGTTGGCGCGTTGCTTGGCGCTTGGCTTGGCGCTTGTCTTCGCGCGTGGCGTGGCGCTTGGCTTTCCGCTTATGTTGGCGCGTTGCTTGGCGCTTGGCTTGGCGCTTTCTTGGCGCGTGGCTTGGCGCTTGGTTTACCGCTTATGTTGGCGCGTTGCTTGGCGCTTGGCTTGGCGCTTGTCTTCGCGCGTGGCGTGGCGCTTGGCTTTCCGCTTATGTTGGCGCGTTGCTTGGCGCTTGGCTTGGCGCTTGTCTTGGCTCTTGGCTTGGCATGTGGCTTAGCATTCGGCTTGGCGCTTAACCTGGCGCTTGGCTTGGCGCACGGCTTGGCGCTTTCCTGGCGCTTGGCTTGGGGCATGGCTTGGCGCTTTCCTCGGCGCGTGGCTTGGCGCTTGGCTTGGCGCTTGGCTTGGCGCTTGGCTTGGCGCTTGGCTTGGCGCTTGGCTTGGCGCTTTTTTTGGCGCGTGGCTTGGCGCGTGGTTTATCGCTTGGCTTGGCGATCTCCTTGGCGCGTGGCTTAATGCTTGTCTTGGCGCTTTGCTTGGCGCTTTTTTTGGCGCGTGGCTTCTCGCGTGGTTTATCGCTTGTCTTGGCGCTCTCCTTGGCGCGTGGCTTAACGCTTGGCTTGGCGCGTTGCTTGTCGCTTGGCTTGGCGCTTTTCTTGGCTCGTGGCTTGGCGCTTGGCTTGGCGCTTTTTTTGGCGCGTAGCTTGGCGTGTGGCTTGTCGCTTGGCTTGGCGCTCTCCTTGGCGCATGGCGTGGTGCTTGTCTTGGCGCGTGGCTTGGTGCTTGGCTTGGCGCTTGGCTTGGCGCTTTCTTGGCGCGTGGCCTGGCGCTTGGCTTAGATCTTGGCTTGGCCTTTGGCTTGGCGCATCTCTTGGCGCACTACCTGGCGCGTGGCTTTACGCTTGGCTGGACGCTTGACTTGGCGCTCTTTTGGCGCGTGGCCTGTCGCTTGGCTTGGCGCTTTCTTGGCGCGTGGTTTGTTGCTTGGCTTAGCGCTCCGTTTGGCGCATAGCTTGGCGCTCTCCTTGGCGCGTGGCTTGGCGGTTGGCTAGACGCTCGGTTTGACGCTTGGCTTGGAGCATGGCTTAGCGCTTTTCTTGGCGCTTGGCTTGGCGTTTGGCTTGGGGCTTGGCTTGGCGCTTGGCTTGGCGCTTTCATTGGCGCGTGGCTTGGCGCATGGCTTGGCGCCTTTCTTGGCGCGTGGCTTAACGCTTGGCTTGGCGTTTGGCTTGGCGCTTGGCTTGGCGCTTGGTTTGGCGCTTTTCTTGGCGCTTGGCTTGGCGCTTGGCTTAGCGCTTGGCTTGGCGCTTGGCTTGGCGTTTGGCTTGGCGCATAACTTGGCGCTTTTCTTGGCGCGTGGCTTATTGCTTGGCTTTGCGCTTTCCTTGGCGCGTGGCTTAACACTTGGCTTGGCGCGTGGCTTGGCTCTTGGCTTGGCGTTTTTTGTGGCGCGTGGCTTGGCGCTTGGCTTGGCGCTTTCCTTAGCGCGTGGCTTGGCGCGTGGCTTGGCTCTTGGCTTGGCGTTTTTCGTGGCGCGTGGCTTGGCGCTTGGCTTGGCGTTTGGCTTGGCGCATGGCTTGGCGCTTTTCTTGGCGCGTGGCTTGGCGTTCTCCTTGGCGCGTGGCTTGGCGCATTGCTTGGCGCTTTTCTTTTCGCGTAGCTTGGCGCTTGGCTTGGCGTTTGGCTTGGCGCTTGGCTTGGCGCTTGGCTTGGCGCTTTCCTTGGCGCGTGGCTTGGCGCGTTTCTTGGCGCGTGGCTTGGCGCTTGGCTTGGCGTTTGGATTGGCGCGTGGCTTGGCGCATGTCTTGGCGCTTTTCTTGGCGCGTGGCTTGGCGCTTGGCTTGGCGTTTGGCTTGGCGCTTGGCTTGGCGCTTGGCTTGGCGCTTGGCTTGGCGCTTGGCCTGGCGTTTGGCTTGGCTCATGGCTTGGCGCTTTTCTTTTCGCGTAGCTTGGCGCTTGGCTTGGCGTTTGGCTTGGCGCTTGGCTTGGCGCTTGGCTTGGCGCTTTCCTTGGCGCATGGCTAGGCGCGTTTCTTGGCGCGTGGCTTGGCGCTTGGCTTGGCGTTTGGCTTGGCGCGTGGCGTGGCGCATGGCTTGGCGCTTTTCTTGGCGCTTGGCTTGGCGCTTGGCTTGGCGTTTGGCTTGGCGCTTGGCTTGGCGCTTGGCTTGGCGCTTGGCTTGGCGTTTGGCTTGGCGTATGGCTTGGAGCTTTTCTTGGCGCGTGGCTTATCGCTTGGCTTGGCGCTCTCCTTGGCGCGTGGCTAAACGCTTGGCTTGGCGCGTGGCTTGGCGCTTCTCTTGGCGCGTGGCTTGGCGCTTGGCTTGGCGTTTGGCTTGGCGTATGGCTTGGAGCTTTTCTTGACGCGTGGCTTATCGCTTGGCTTGGCGCTTTCCTTGGCGCGTGGCTTGGAGCATGGTTTGGCGGTTTTCTTGGCGCGTGGCTTGGCGCTTGGCTTGGCGTTTGGCTTGTCGCTTGGCTTGGCGCTTGGCTTGGCGCTTTCCTTGGCTCATGGCTTGGCGCTTTTTTTAGCGAGTGGCTTGGCGCTTTTTTGGCGTTTGGCTTGGCGCTTGGATTGGCGCTTGGCTTGGCGCTTGTCGTGGCGCTTGGCTTGGCGCTTGGCTTATCGCTTGGCTTGGCGCTCTCCTTGGCGCTTGGCATGGCGCTTTTCTTGGCGCGTGGTTTGTCGCTTGGCTTGGCGCTCTTCTTGGCGCGTGGCTTAACGCTTGGCTTGGGGCGTGGCTTGGCGCTAGGCTTGGCGCGTTCTTGGCGCGTGGCTTGTCGTTTGGCTTGGCGTTTTCTTATCGCGTGGCTTGTCGCTTGGCTTAGCGCTTTTTCTGGCGCGTGACTTGGTGCGTGGATTGGCGCTTGGCTGGGCGTTTAGCTTAGCGCTTGGCTTGGCGCATGGCTTGGCGCTTTCCTCGGTGCGTGGCTTGGCGCTTAGCTTGGCGCTTGTCTTGGCGTTTGGCTTGGCGCATGGCTTGACGCTCTTCTTGGTGCGTGGCTTGGCGCTTGGCGTGGCGCGTGGCTTGGCGTTTGGCTGGGCATTTGGCTTGCCGCTTAGCTTCTCGCTTGGCTTGGCACATGGCTTGGCGCTTTTCTTGGCGCTTGGCTTGGCGCTTTTCTTGCCGCTTAGCTTGGCGCTTGGCTTGGCGCTTGGCTTGGCGCTTTTCTTGGCGCGTGGCTTGGCGTTTGGCTTGGCGCTTGGCTTGACGCGTGGCTTGGCCCATGGCTTGTCGCTTTTCTTGGCCCATGGCTTGGCGCTTTTCTTGGCCCATGGCTTGGCGCTTTTTTTGGCGAGTGATTTGGTGCGTGGCTTGGCTTTTGGCTTGGCGCTTGGTTTAGAGCATGGTTTGGCGCTCTCCTTGGCGCGTGGCTTGGCCCATGGCTTGGCGCCTTTCTTGGCGCGTGGCTTGGCGCTTGGCTTGGCGTTTGGCTTGGCGCTTGGCTTGGCGCTTGGTTTGGCGCTTGGCTTGGCGCTTGGCTTAGCGCTGTCTTGGCGCGTGACTTGGCGCTTGGCTTGACTCTTGGCTTGGCGCTTGGCTTAGCGCATGGTTTGGCGCTCTCCTTGGCACGTGGATTAACGCTTGGCTTGGCGCTTGGCTTGGCGCTTGGCTTGGCGCTTTCATTGGCGTGTGGCTTGGCGCATGGCTTGGCGCTGCTTAGCGCGTGGCTTGGCGCTTGGCTTGCCTCTTGGCTTGGCGCTTGGCTTAGCGCATGGTTTGGCGCTCTCCTTGGCACGTAGATTAACGCTTGGCTTGGCGCTTGGCTTGGCGCTTTTCTTGCCGCGTGGCTTGGCGCTTGCCTTGGCGTTTGGCTTGGGGCTTGGCTTGGCGCTTGGCTTGGCGCTTTCATTGGCGCGTGGCTTGGCGCATGGCTTAGCGCCTTTCTTGGCGCGTGGCTTGGCGCTTGGCTTGGCGTTTGGCTTGGCTCTTGGCTTGGCGCTTGGTTTGGCGCTTGGCTTGGCGCTTGGCTTGACGCTTGGCTTGGCGCTTTCCTTGGCGCTTGGCTTGGCGTTTGGCTTGGCGTTTGGCTTGGCGTTTGGCTTGGCGCTTGGCTTGGCGCTTGGCTTGGCGTTTGGCTTGGCGCATAACTTGGCGCTTTTCTTGGCGCGTGGCTTATTGCTTGGCTTGGCGCTCTCCTTATCGCTTGGCTTAACACTTGGCTTGGCGCGTGGCTTGGCTCTTGGCTTGGCGTTTTTCGTGGCGCGTGGCTTGGCGCTTGGCTTGGCGCTTTCCTTAGCGCGTGGCTTGGCGCGTGGCTTGGCTCTTGGCTTGGCGTTTTTCGTGGCGCGTGGCTTGGCGCTTGGCTTGGCGCTTGGCTTGGGGCATGGCTTGGCGCTTTTCTTGGCGCGTGGCTTGGCGCTTGACTTGGCGTTTGGCTTGGCGCTTGGCTTGGCGCTTGGCTTGGCGCTGGCGCGTGGCTTGGCGGTTGGCTGGACGCTTGGTTTGACGCTTGGCTTGGAGCATGGCTTAGCGCTTTTCTTGGCGCTTGGCTTGGCGTTTGGCTTGAGGCTTGGCTTGGCGCTTGGCTTGGCGCTTTCATTGACGCGTGGCTTGGCGCATGGCTTGGCGCCTTTCTTGGCGCGTGGCTTGGCGCTTGGCTTGGCGCTTGGTTTGGCGCTTGGCTTGGCGCTTGGCTTGGCGCTTGGCTTGGCGCTTGGCTTGGCGTTTGGCTTGGCGCATAACTTGGCGCTTTTCTTGGCGCGTGGCTTATTGCTTGGCTTGGCGCTTGGCTTGGAGCTTGGCTTGGCGCTTGGCTTGGCGTTTGGCTTGGCGCATAACTTGGCGCTTTTCTTGGCGCGTGGCTTATTGCTTGGCTTGGCGCTCTCCTTGGCGCGTGGCTTAACACTTGGCTTGGCGCGTGGCTTGGCTCTTGGCTTGGTGTTTTTCGTGGCGCGTGGCTTGGCGCTTGGCTTGGCGCTTTCCTTAGCGCGTGGCTTGGCGCGTGGCTTGGCGCGTGGCTTGGCTCTTAGCTTGGCGTTTTTCGTGGCGCGTGGCTTGGCGCTTGGCTTGGCGTTTGGCTTGGCGCATGGCTTGGCGCTTTTCTTGGCGCGTGGCTTGGCGTTTGGCTGGCGTTTGGCCTGGCGCTTGGCTTGGCGCTTGGCTTGGCGCTTTCCTTGGCGCGTGGCTTGGCGCATGGCTTGGAGCTCTTCTTTTCGCGTAGCTTGGCGCTTGGCTTGGCGTTTGGCTTGGCGCTTGGCTTGGCGCTTTCCTTGGCGCGTGGCTTGGCGCGTTTCTTGGCGCGTGGCTTGGCGCTTGGCTTGGCGTTTGGCTTGGCGCGTGGCTTGGCGCATGGCTTGGCGCTTTTCTTGGCGCGTGGCTTGGCGCTTGGCTTGGCGTTTGGCTTGGCGCTTGGCTTGGCGCTTGGCTTGGCGCTTGGCCTGGCGTTTGGCTTGGCGCATGTCTTGGCGCTTTTCTTTTCGCGTAGCTTGGCGCTTGGCTTGGCGTTTGGCTTGGCGCTTGGCTTGGCGCTTGGCTTGGCGCTTGGCTTGGCGCTTTCCTTGGCGCATGGCTTGGCGCGTTTCTTGGGGCGTGGCTTGGCGCTTGGCTTGGCGTTTGGCTTGGCGCGTGGCGTGGCGCATGGCTTGGCGCTTTTCTTGGCGCTTGGCTTGGCGCTTGGCTTGGCGTTTGGCTTGGCGCTTGGCTTGGCGCTTGGCTTGGGGCTTGGCTTGGCGTTTGGCTTGGCGTATGGCTTGGAGCTTTTTTTGGCGCGTGGCTTATCGCTTGGCTTGGCGCTCTCCTTGGCGCGTGGCTTAACGCTTGGACTGGCGCGTGGTTTGGCGCTTTTCTTGGCGCGTGGCTTGGCGCGTTTCTTGGCGCGTGGCTTGGCGCTTGGCTTGGCGTTTGGCTTGGCGCTTGGCTTGGCGCTTGGCTTGGCGCTTTCCTTGGCGCGTGGCTTGGCGCATGGTTTGGCGGTTTTCTTGGCGCGTGGCTTGGCGCTTGGCTTGGCGTTTGGCTTGTCGCTTGGCTTGGCGCTTGGCTTGGAGCTTTCCTTGGCTCATGGCTTGGCGCTTTTTTTAGCGAGTGGCTTGGCGCTTGGTTTGGCGTTTGGCTTGGCGCTTGGCTTGGCGCTTGGCTTGGCGCTTGGCGTGGCGCTTGGCTTGGCGCTCTCCTTGGCGCTTGGCATGGCGCTTTTCTTGGCGCGTGGTTTGTCGCTTGGCTTGGCGCTCTTCTTGGCGCGTGGCTTAACGCTTGGCTTGGGGCGTGGCTTGGCGCTAGGCTTGGCGCGTTCTTGGCGCGTGGCTTGTCGTTTGGCTTGGCGTTTTCTTATCGCGTGGCTTGTCGCTTGCCTTAGCGCTTTTTCTGGCGCGTGACTTGGTGCGTGGATTGGCGCTTGGCTGGGCGTTTAGCTTGGCGCTTGGCTTGGCGCATGGCTTGGCGCTTTCCTTGGTGCGTGGCTTCGCGCTTAGCTTGGCGCTTGTCTTGGCGTTTGGCTTGGCGCATGGCTTGACGCTCTTCTTGGTGCGTGGCTTGGCGCTTGGCTGGGCGCTTGGCTTGGCGCTTGGCTTGGCGCTGGGCTTGGCAATTTCTTGGCAAATGGCTTGCGCTTGGCTTGGCGCTTTTCTTGGCGGGTGGCTTGGCACTTGGTTTGGCGCTTGGCGTGGCGCGTGGCTTGGCGCTTGGCTGGCCATTTGGCTTGCCGCTTAGCTTCTCGCTTGGCTTGGCACATGGCTTGGCGCTTTTCTTAGCGCGTGGCTTGGCGCGTTTCTTGGCGCGTGGCTTGGCGCTTGGCTTGGCGTTTGGCTTGGCGCTTGGCTTGGCGCTTGGCTTGGCGCTTTCCTTGGCGCGTGGCTTGGCGCATGGTTTGGCGGTTTTCTTGGCGCGTGGCTTGGCGCTTGGCTTGGCGTTTGGCTTGTCGCTTGGCTTGGCGCTTGGCTTGGAGCTTTCCTTGGCTCATGGCTTGGCGCTTTTTTTAGCGAGTGGCTTGGCGCTTGGTTTGGCGTTTGGCTTGGCGCTTGGCTTGGCGCTTGGCTTGGCGCTTGGCGTGGCGCTTGGCTTGGCGCTCTCCTTGGCGCTTGGCATGGCGCTTTTCTTGGCGCGTGGTTTGTCGCTTGGCTTGGTGCTCTTCTTGGCGCGTGGCTTAACGCTTGGCTTGGGGCGTGGCTTGGCGCTAGGCTTGGCGCGTTCTTGGCGCGTGGCTTGTCGTTTGGCTTGGCGTTTTCTTATCGCGTGGCTTGTCGCTTGCCTTAGCGCTTTTTCTGGCGCGTGACTTGGTGCGTGGATTGGCGCTTGGCTGGGCGTTTAGCTTAGCGCTTGGCTTGGCGCATGGCTTGGCGCTTTCCTTGGTGCGTGGCTTCGCGCTTAGCTTGGCGCTTGTCTTGGCGTTTGGCTTGGCGCATGGCTTGACGCTCTTCTTGGTGCGTGGCTTGGCGCTTGGCTGGGCGCTTGGCTTGGCGCTTGGCTTGGCGCTGGGCTTGGCAATTTCTTGGCGAATGGCTTGCGCTTGGCTTGGCGCTTTTCTTGGCGGGTGGCTTGGCACTTGGTTTGGCGCTTGGCGTGGCGCGTGGCTTGGCGCTTGGCTGGCCATTTGGCTTGCCGCTTAGCTTCTCGCTTGGCTTGGCACATGGCTTGGCGCTTTTCTTGGCGCTTGGCTTGGCGCTTTTCTTGCCGCTTAGCTTGGCGCTTGGCTTGGCGCTTGGATTGGCGCTTTTCTTGGCGCGTGGCTTAGCGTTTGGCTTGTTGCTTGGCTTGGCACTTGGCTTGGGGCTTGGATTGTCGCTTGGCTTGGCGCTTTTCTTGGGGCGTGGCTTGGCGCTTGGCTTGGCGCTTTTCTTGGCGTGTGGCTTGTCGCTTGGCGTGGCGCTTGGCTTGGCGCGTGGCTTGGCGCTTGGCTTGGCGCTTTTCTTGGCGCGTGGCTTGGCGCTTGGCTTGGCGCGTGGTTTGTCGCTTGGCTTGGCGCATGGCGTGCGCTTTTCTTAGCGCGTGGTTTGGCAATTTCTTGGCGAATGGCTTGCGCTTGGCTTGGCGCTTTTCTTGGCGGGTGGCTTGGCACTTGGTTTGGCGCTTGGCGTGGCGCGTGGCTTGGCGCTTGGCTGGGCATTTGGCTTGCCGCTTAGCTTCTCGCTTGGCTTGGCACATGGCTTGGCGCTTTTCTTGGCGCTTGGCTTGGCGATTTTCTTGCCGCTTAGCTTGGCGCTTGACTTGGCGCGTGGCTTAGCGTTTGGCTTGTTGCTTGGCTTGGCACTTGGCTTGGGGCTTGGATTGTCGCTTGGCTTGGCGCTTTTCTTGGCGCGTGGCTTGGCGCGTGGCTTAGCGTTTGGCTTGTTGCTTGGCTTGGCACTTGGCTTGGGGCTTGGATTGTCGCTTGGCTTGGCGCTTTTCTTGGCGCGTGGCTTTTCGCTTGGCTTGGCGCTTTTCTTGGCGTGTGGCTTGTCGCTTGGCGTGGCGCTTGGCTTGGCGCGTGGCTTGGCGCGTGGCTTAGCGTTTGGCTTGTTGCTTGGCTTGGCACTTGGCTTGGGGCTTGGATTGTCGCTTGGCTTGGCGATTTTCTTGCCGCTTAGCTTGGCGCTTTTCTTGGCGCGTGGCTTAGCGTTTGGCTTGTTGCTTGGCTTGGCACTTGGTTTGGGGCTTGGATTGTCGCTTGGCTTGGCGCTTTTCTTGGCGCGTGGCTTGGCGCTTGGCTTGGCGCTTTTCTTGGCGTGTGGCTTGTCGCTTGGCGTGGCGCTTGGCTTGGCGCGTGGCTTGGCGCTTGGCTTGGCGCTTGGCTTGGCGCTTTTCTAAGCGCGTGGCTTGGCGCGTGGCTTATCGCTTGGCTTGGCACTTGGCTTGGGGCTTGGATTGTCGATTGGCTTGGCGCTTTTCTTGGGGCGTGGCTTGGCGCTTGGCTTGGCGCTTTTCTTGGCGTGTGGCTTGTCGCTTGGCGTGGCGCTTGGCTTGGCGCGTGGCTTGGCGCTTGGCTTGGCGTTTTTCTTGGCGCGTGGCTTGGCGCTTGGCTTGGCGCGTGGTTTGTCGCTTGGCTTGGCGCATGGCGTGCGCTTTTCTTAGCGCGTGGTTTGGCAATTTCTTGGCGAATGGCTTGCGCTTGGCTTGGCGCTTTTCTTGGCGGGTGGCTTGGCACTTGGTTTGGCGCTTGGCGTGGCGCGTGGCTTGGCGCTTGGCTGGGCATTTGGCTTGCCGCTTAGCTTCTCGCTTGGCTTGGCACATGGCTTGGCGCTTTTCTTGGCGCTTGGCTTGGCGATTTTCTTGCCGCTTAGCTTGGCGCTTTTCTTGGCGCGTGGCTTAGCGTTTGGCTTGTTGCTTGGCTTGGCACTTGGCTTGGGGCTTGGATTGTCGCTTGGCTTGGCGCTTTTCTTGGCGCGTGGCTTGGCGCTTGGCTTGGCGCTTTTCTTGGCGTGTGGCTTGTCGCTTGGCGTGGCGCTTGGCTTGGCGCGTGGCTTGGCGCTTGGCTTGGCGCTTTTCTAAGCGCGTGGCTTGGCGCGTGGCTTATCGCTTGGCTTGGCACTTGGCTTGGGGCTTGGATTGTCGCTTGGCTTGGCGCTTTTCTTGGGGCGTAGCTTGGCGCTTGGCTTGGCGCTTTTCTTGGCGTGTGGTTTGTCGCTTGGCGTGGCGCTTGGCTTGGCGCGTGGCTTGGCGCTTGGCTTGGCGCTTTTCTTGGCGCGTGGCTTGGCGCTTGGCTTGGCGCGTGGTTTGTCGCTTGGCTTGGCGCATGGCGTGCGCTTTTCTTAGCGCGTGGTTTGGCAATTTCTTGGCGAATGGCTTGCGCTTGGCTTGGCGCTTTTCTTGGCGGGTGGCTTGGCACTTGGTTTGGCGCTTGGCGTGGCGCGTGGCTTGGCGCTTGGCTGGGCATTTGGCTTGCCGCTTAGCTTCTCGCTTGGCTTGGCACATGGCTTGGCGCTTTTCTTGGCGCTTGGCTTGGCGATTTTCTTGCCGCTTAGCTTGGCGCTTTTCTTGGCGCGTGGCTTAGCGTTTGGCTTGTTGCTTGGCTTGGCACTTGGCTTGGGGCTTGGATTGTCGCTTGGCTTGGCGCTTTTCTTGGCGCGTGGCTTGGCGCTTGGCTTGGCGCTTTTCTTGGCGTGTGGCTTGTCGCTTGGCGTGGCGCTTGGCTTGGCGCGTGGCTTGGCGCTTGGCTTGGCGCTTTTCTAAGCGCGTAGCTTGGCGCGTGGCTTATCGCTTGGCTTGGCACTTGGCTTGGGGCTTGGATTGTCGCTTGGCTTGGCGCTTTTCTTGGGGCGTGGCTTGGCGCTTGGCTTGGCGCTTTTCTTGGCGTGTGGCTTGTCGCTTGGCGTGGCGCTTGGCTTGGCGCGTGGCTTGGCGCTTGGCTTGGCGCTTTTCTTGGCGCGTGGCTTGGCGCTTGGCTTGGCGCGTGGTTTGTCGCTTGGCTTGGCGCATGGCGTGCGCTTTTCTTAGCGCGTGGTTTGGCAATTTCTTGGCGAATGGCTTGCGCTTGGCTTGGCGCTTTTCTTGGCGGGCGGCTTGGCACTTGGTTTGGCGCTTGGCGTGGCGCGTGGCTTGGCGCTTGGCTGGGCATTTGGCTTGCCGCTTAGCTTCTCGCTTGGCTTGGCACATGGCTTGGCGCTTTTCTTGGCGCTTGGCTTGGCGATTTTCTTGCCGCTTAGCTTGGCGCTTTTCTTGGCGCGTGGCTTAGCGTTTGGCTTGTTGCTTGGCTTGGCACTTGGCTTGGGGCTTGGATTGTCGCTTGGCTTGGCGCTTTTCTTGGCGCGTGGCTTGGCGCTTGGCTTGGCGCTTTTCTTGGCGTGTGGCTTGTCGCTTGGCGTGGCGCTTGGCTTGGCGCGTGGCTTGGCGCTTGGCTTGGCGCTTTTCTAAGCGCGTGGCTTGGCGCGTGGCTTATCGCTTGGCTTGGCACTTGGCTTGGGGCTTGGATTGTCGCTTGGCTTGGCGCTTTTCTTGGGGCGTGGCTTGGCGCTTGGCTTGGCGCTTTTCTTGGCGTGTGGCTTGTCGCTTGGCGTGGCGCTTGGCTTGGCGCGTGGCTTGGCGCTTGGCTTGGCGCTTTTCTTGGCGCGTGGCTTGGCGCTTGGCTTGGCGCGTGGTTTGTCGCTTGGCTTGGCGCATGGCGTGCGCTTTTCTTAGCGCGTGGTTTGGCAATTTCTTGGCGAATGGCTTGCGCTTGGCTTGGCGCTTTTCTTGGCGGTGGCTTGGCACTTGGTTTGGCGCTTGGCGTGGCGCGTGGCTTGGCGCTTGGCTGGGCATTTGGCTTGCCGCTTAGCTTCTCGCTTGGCTTGGCACATGGCTTGGCGCTTTTCTTGGCGCTTGGCTTGGCGATTTTCTTGCCGCTTAGCTTGGCGCTTTTCTTGGCGCGTGGCTTAGCGTTTGGCTTGTTGCTTGGCTTCGCACTTGGCTTGGGGCTTGGATTGTCGCTTGGCTTGGCGCTTTTCTTGGCGCGTGGTTTGGCGCTTGGCTTGGCGCTTTTCTTGGCGTGTGGCTTGTCGCTTGGCGTGGCGCTTGGCTTGGCGCGTGGCTTGGCGCTTGGCTTGGCGCTTTTCTAAGCGCGTGGCTTGGCGCGTGGCTTATCGCTTGGCTTGGAACTTTCTTTGGCGCGTGGCTTAACGCTTGGCTTGGCGCGTGGCATAGCGATTGGCTTGGCGTTTTTTTTTGGCGCGTGGATTGTCGCTTGGCTTGGCGCTTTTCTAAGCGCGTGGCTTGGCGCGTAGCTTATCGCTTGGCGTGGCGCTTTTCTTGGCGCGTGGCTTGGCGCGTGGCTTGTCGCTTGGCTGATGATGATGAGATGATGATAAACAACAACATATAACGACAAAGCATGGAATGGGGCTGCAGAGGAAGGGAGTCCTGGAGTCTCTTGGCACTAAGTTCTCCGAGTCAAGGGATGAAAGGGCTACTGAAATCTGCTACCCAAGAAATGAGCACAACAATAACATAAACACAACAACAACAATTCCACGAATCCACGAGGTAACACTCAATGACAAAGGAAACGACTAAGCTGTCTAACATGGTCCAGGAATTACCGGACCAAGTAACAGTGAAACAGTGAAAGTGAAAGAGACACTTAAAAGACAATTTTTAATATTAATAAAAATAGGAAATAAGACTAGACTTAAGGATAGGGAAGGAAATATAGAATAAAATAAAGCTGTTGTGCAAGGTCATGGATTACCGGACCAGCAAGCAGCTGACCACAAAAAAATTAAAAAACAACACACTGTAATCATAAAAAATTAGACTAGGCTTAAGAAGGGGATAACAAACAACTGCAATTAGCAGATTACGAAAACAACTAAATCAGGAAACCCAGATGTAAGTCAACCAAAAAAATTATAATTTTTTTAGCATGTTCTGTTTGGTGTAGGAATTTTTCTTTGTGATGTCATGTAATGTTTTTTATGTTTCATGCATGTTAGGTTTTAGAATCTTAGCATGTAGCATGGTAGGTTAAGTAAAAAATAATAGAACAATTTTGGAAAATGTGAATAGAAGCAAATTACGGTCTGAGTTAGATTCTCAAGAAATCAGGCTATTAAGATTAAAATGAAAAAAAAAAAAATGTCGCTTGGCTTGGCTCCCTCCTTGGCGCATGGCGTGGCGCTTTTCTTGGCGCGTGGCTTGGCGCTTGGCTTGGCGCTTTCTTCGTGCGTGGCTTGTTGCTTGGCTTGGCGCTTTTTTGGAGCGTTGCTTGGCGCTTGGCTTGGCTCTTGGCTTGGCGCTTGCCTTGGCGCATGGCCTGGCGCTCTCCTTGGCGCGTGGCTTTGCGCTTGGCTGGACGCTTGGCTTGGGGCTGTCTTGGCGCGTGGCTTGTCGCTTGGCTTATCGCTTTCTTGGCGCGTGGTTTGTCGCTTGGCTTAGCGCTTTTCTTGGCGCGTTACTTGGTGTGTGGCTGGGCGCTTGGCATGGCGCTTGGCTTGGCGCTTTTCTTGGCGCGTAGCTTGTCGCTTGGCTTGGTGCTTTTCTTGGCGCGTGGCTTGGCGCTTCGCTGGCCGCTTGGCTTGGCGCTTGGCTTGGCGCTTTTATGGCGCGTAGCTTGTCGCTTGGCTTGGTGCTTTTCTTGGCGCGTGGCTTGGCGCTTGGCTTTCGCTTGGCTTAGCGCTTGGCTGGGCGCTTGGCTTGGCGCTTGGTTTAGCGTTTGGCTTGACGCTTTTCTTGGCGCTTGGCTTGGCGCCTTTCTTGGCGCGTAGCTTGTCGCTTGGCTTGGTGCTTTTCTTGGCGCGTAGCTTGTCGCTTGGCTTGGTGCTTTTCTTGGCGCGTGGCTTGGCGCTTGGCTTTTTGCTTGGCTTAACGCTCTCCTTGGCGCGTGGTTTGGAGTTTGGCTGGGCGCTTGGCTTGGCGCTTGGTTTAGCGTTTGGCTTGACGCTTTTCTTGGTGCGTGGCTTGGCGTTTGGTTTGCTGCTTGGCTTGGCGCTTGGCTTGGCTCTTTTTTTGGCGCTTTTCTTGGCGCGTGGCATGGCGCTTGGCTTGGCGCTTAATTTGGCGCTTGACCTAGCGTTTAGCTTGGCGCTTGGATTAGCGCCTGGCTTGGCGCTTGCCTTGGCGCTTGGCTTTGCGCTTAGTTTAGAGCTTGACTTGGCGCTTTGCTTGGCGCTTGGCTGGCCGTTTGGTTTGGCTCTTGGCTTGGCGATTAGTTTTGCCCTTGGCTTGGCGTGTGGCTTGGAGCTTTGGTTAGCGCCTATCTTAGCGCTTGAGTTGGCGTTTGGCTTAGCGCCTGGCTTGGCGCTTGCCTTGACGTTTGGCTTGGCGCATGTCTTGGCGCTTGATTTGGCGCTTATCTTGGCGCTTGGTTTGGCGTGTGGTTTGGTGCTTGGGTTAGCGCTTGGCTTGGCGCTTGGCTTGGCGCTTGGCTTGGCGCTTGGCTTGGCGCTTGGCTTGGCGCTTGGCTTGGCGCTTGGCTTGGCGCTTGGCTTGGCGCTTGGCTTGGCGCTTGCCCTGGCCCTTGGTTTGGCGTGTGGCTTAGAGCTTTGGTTAGCGCCTATCTTGGCGCTTGAGTTGGCGCTTGGCTTAGCGCCTGGCTTGGCGCTTGCCTTGACGTTTGGCTTGGCGCATGTTTTGGCGCTTGATTTGGCGCTTTTCTTGGCGCGTTACTTGGTGTGTGGCTGGGCGCTTGGCTTGGCGCTTGGCTTGGCGCTTTTCTTGGCGCGTAGCTTGTCGCTTGGCTTGGTGCTTTTCTTGGCGCGTAGCTTGGCGCTTGGCTTTTCGCTTGGCTTGGC
This sequence comes from Agriotes lineatus, assembly GCA_940337035.1. Lineage (NCBI taxonomy): Eukaryota > Metazoa > Arthropoda > Insecta > Coleoptera > Elateridae > Agriotes > Agriotes lineatus. Next base: position 30,150 of record CALNHX010000583.1, on the reverse strand, counting down.
GTTTGGCTTGGAACATGGTTTGACGCTCTTCTTGGCGCGTGGCTTGGCGCTTCGCTGGCCGCTTGGCTTGGCGCTTGGCTTGGCGCTTTTCTTGGCGCGTAGCTTGTCGCTTGGCTTGGTGCTTTTCTTGGCGCGTTTCTCGGCGCTTGGCTTTTCGCTTGGCTTGGCGCTTGGCTTGACACTTCTTTTGGCGCGTGGCTTGGCGCTTGGCTTTCGCTTGGCTTAGCGCTTGGCTGGGCGCTTGGCTTGGCGCTTGGTTTAGCGTTTGGCTTGACGCTTTTCTTGGCGCTTGGCTTGGCGCCTTTCTTGGCGCGTAGCTTGTCGCTTGGCTTGGTGCTTTTCTTGGCGCGTAGCTTGTCGCTTGGCTTGGTGCTTTTCTTGGCGCGTGGCTTGGCGCTTGGCTTTTTGCTTGGCTTAACGCTCTCCTTGGCGCGTGGTTTGGAGCTTGGCTGGGCGCTTGGCTTGGCGCTTGGTTTAGCGTTTGGCTTGACGCTTTTCTTGGTGCGTGGCTTGGCGTTTGGTTTGCTGCTTGGCTTGGCGCTTGGCTTGGCTCTTTTTTTGGCGCTTTTCTTGGCGCGTGGCATGGCGCTTGGCTTGGCGCTTAATTTGGCGCTTGACCTAGCGTTTAGCTTGGCGCTTGGATTAGCGCCTGGCTTGGCGCTTGACTTGGCGCTTGGCTTTGCGCTTAGTTTAGAGCTTGACTTGGCGCTTTGCTTGGCGCTTGGCTGGCCGTTTGGTTTGGCTCTTGGCTTGGCGATTAGTTTTGCCCTTGGCTTGGCGTGTGGCTTGGAGCTTTGGTTAGCGCCTATCTTAGCGCTTGAGTTGGCGTTTGGCTTAGCGCCTGGCTTGGCGCTTGCCTTGACGTTTGGCTTGGCGCATGTCTTGGCGCTTGATTTGGCGCTTATCCTGGCGCTTGGTTTGGCGTGTGGTTTGGTGCTTGGGTTAGCGCTTGGCTTGGCGCTTGGCTTGGCGCTTGGCTTGGCGCTTGGCTTGGCGCTTGGCTTGGCGCTTGGCTTGGCGCTTGGCTTGGCGCTTGGCTTGGCGCTTGCCCTGGCGCTTGGTTTGGTGATTTCTTTGGCGCTTGGCTTGGCGCTTAGTTTGACGCTTGGTTTGGCGCTTGGTTTGGCGCTTGGCTTGGCCTTGGTTTGGCGCTTGACTTGGCGCTTGGTTTGGCGCTTGCCCTGGCGCTTGGCTTGGTAATTTCTTTAACGCTTGGCTTGGCGCTGGGTTTGGGGCTTGGATTGGCGCTTGGTTTGACGCTTGGCTTGGTTATTGGCTTTGCCTTTGGCTAGGCGTGTGGCTTGGTGCTTTGGTTAGCGACTATCTTGGCGCTTGACTTGGCGCTTGGCTTGGTGCTTGGCTAGGCGCTTGGCTTGGGGATTAACTTGGCGCTTGGCTAGGCGCATGGCTTGGCGCTTGGCTTGGTGCTTGGCTTGCCGCTTGGCTTGGCGCATGGCTTGGGGCTTGGCTTGGCGCTTGGCTTGGCGCTTGGCTTAACGCTTGGCTTGGCGCTTGGCTTTGTGTTAGGCATGGCGCTTGGCTTGGCGCGTGGCTTGGCGCTTGGTTTGGCGCTTGGCTTGGCGCTTAGTTTGGCGCTTGACCTAGAGCTTAGCTTGGCGCTTGGATTAGCGCCTGGCTTGGCGCTTGCCTTTGCGCTTGGCTTTGCGCATAGTTTAGAGCTTGACTTGGCGCTTTGCTTGGCGCTTGGCTGGCCGTTTGGTTTGGATCTTGGCGATTGGCTTTGCCCTTGGTTTGGCGTGTGGCTTAGAGCTTTGGTTAGCGCCTATCTTGGTGCTTGAGTTGGCGCTTGGCTTAGCGCCTGGCTTGGCGCTTGCCTTGACGTTTGGCTTGGCGCATGTTTTGGCGCTTGATTTGGCTCTTATCTTGGCGCTTGGTTTGGCGCGTGGCAAGGTGCTTGGGTTAGCGCCTATCTTGGCGCTTGAGTTGGCGCTTGGCTTAGCGCGTAGCTTGGCGCTTGGGTTGGCGCTTGGCTTGGCGCTTGGCTTGGCGCATAACTTGGCGCTCTCTTTGACGTGTGGCTTGGCGCTTGGCTGGACGCTTGGCTTGGCGCTTTCTTGGCGCGTGTCTTGTCGCTTGGCTTGGCGCTTTCTTGGCGCGTGGCTTGTCGTTTGGCTTAGCGCTTTTCCTGGCGCGTGACTTGGTGAGTGGCTTGGCGCTTGGCTGGGCGTTTAGCTTGTCGCTTGGCTTGGTTCTTGGTTTGGCGCTTGGCTAGACGCTTGGCTTGCCGCTTTCTTGGCGCGTGTCTTGTCGCTTGGCTTGGCGCTTTCTTGGCGCGTGGCTTGTCGTTTGGCTTAGCGCTTTTCCTGGCGCGTGACTTGGTGAGTGGCTTGGCGCTTGGCTGGGCGTTTAGCTTGGCGCTTGGCTTGGCGCATGGCTTGGCGCCTTCCTTGGCGCGTGGCTTGGCGCTTGGCTGGGCACTTGGGTTGGCGCTTGGCTTGGTGCGTGGCTTGGCGCTTTTCTTGGAGCGTGGCTTGGCGCGTGGCTTGGCGCTTGGCTGGGCGCTTGGCTTGGCGCTTAGCTTGACGCTTGGCTTGGCGCTTGCCTTAACGCATGGCTTGACGCTCTCCTTGGCGCGTAGCTTGGCGCTTTCCTTGGCGCGTGGCTTGGCGCTTGGCTTGGCGCTTGGCTTGGCGCTTGGCTTGGCGCTTGGTTTGGCGCATGGCTTGGCGCTTCTTTTGGCGCTTGTCTTGGCGAATGGCTTAGCGCTCCCCTTGGCGCGTGGCTTGGCGCTTGGCTGGGCGCTTGGATTGGCGTGTGGCTTGGCGCTTGGTTTGGCGTGTGGCTTGGTGTTTAGGTTAGCGCCTATTTTGACGCTTGGCTTGGCGCTTGGTTTGGCGCTTGGTTTGGCGCTTGACTTGGCGCTTGGCTTGACGCTTGGCATGCTGCTTGCTTTGGCGCTTGGCTTGGCGCGTGGTTTGGCGTTTGGCTTGGCGCTTGGTTGGGGGCTTGGCTTGGAGCTTGCCCTGGCGCTTGACTTGGCGCTTGGCTTGGCATTTGGCATGGTGCTTGCTTTGGCGCTTGGCTTGGCGCTTGACTTGGCGCTTGGTTTGGCGCTTGGTTTGGCGCTTGGCTTGGCGCTTGATTTGGCGCTTGGCTTGGCGCTTGGTTTGGCGCTTGGCTTGGCGCTTGGCTTAGCGCTTGCCCTGGGGCTTGGCTTGGTAATTTTTTTGGCGCTTGGCTTGGCGCTTGGTTTGGTGCTTCGCTTGTCGCTTGGCTTAGCGCTTGACCTGGCGCTTGGCTTGGTGATTTCTTTGGCGCTTGGCTTGGTGCTCGATTTGGCGCTTGGCTTGGCGCTTTGCTTGGCGCTTGGTGTGGTGCTTCGCTTGTCGCTTGGCTTAGCGCTTGCCCTGGCGCTTGGTTTTCCGCTTGGTTTAGCGCTTGACTTGGCGCTTGGCTTGACGCTTGGCATGCTGCTTGCTTTGGCGCTTGGCTTGGCGCGTGGTTTGGCGTTTGGCTTGGCGCTTGGTTGGGGGCTTGGCTTGGAGCTTGCCCTGGCGCTTGACTTGGCGCTTGGCTTGGCGCTTGGCATGGTGCTTGCTTTGGCGCTTGGCTTGGCGCTTGACTTGGCGATTGGTTTGGCGCTTGGTTTGGCGCTTGGCTTGGCGCTTGATTTGGCGCTTGGCTTGGCGCTTGGTTTGGCGCTTGGCTTGGCGCTTGGCTTAGCGCTTGCCCTGGGGCTTGGCTTGGTAATTTTTTTGGCGCTTGGCATGGTGCTTGCTTTGGCGCTTGGCTTGGCGCTTGAGTTGGCGCTTGGTTTGGCGCTTGGTTTGGCGCTTGGCTTGGCGCTTGGTTTGGTGCTTCGCTTGTCGCTTGGCTTAGCGCTTGACCTGGCGCTTGGCTTGGTGATTTTTTTGGCGCTTGGCTTGGTGCTCAATTTGGCGCTTGGCTTGGCGCTTTGCTTGGCGCTTGGTTTGGTGCTTCGCTTGTCGCTTGGCTTAGCGCTTGCCCTGGCGCTTGGCTTGGTGATTTATTTGGCACTTGGCTTGGTGCTCGATTTGGCGATTGGCTTGGCGCTTGGCTTATCGCTTGGCTTGACGCTTTTTTTGGAGCGTGGCTTATCGCGTGGTTTGGCGCTTGGCTTAGCGCTTTTCTTGGCGCGTGGCTTGGCGTTTGGCTTGCTGCTTAGCTTGGGGCTTAGCTTGGCGCTTGGCTAGACGCTTGGCTTGGCGCTTTCTTGGCGCGTGGCTTGTCGTTTAACTTGGCGCATTCTTGAAGCGTGGCTTGGCACTTGGTTTGGCGCTTGGCTTGGCGCTTGGCTTGGCGCTTTTGTTAGCGCGTTGCTTGGCGCTTGGCTGAGCGCTTGGCTCGGCATTTGGATTGGCGCTTGGTTTGGCGATCTCCTTGGAGCGTGGCTCGGCGATTAGTTTTGCCCTTGGCTTGGCGTGTGACTTGGAGCTTTGGTTAGCGCCTATCTTAGCGCTTGAGTTGGCGTTTGGCTTAGCGCCTGGCTTGGCGCTTGCCTTGACGTTTGGCTTGGCGCATGTCTTGGCGCTTGATTTAGCGCTTATCTTGGCGCTTGGTTTGGCGATTGGCTTGGCGCTTGGCTTGGCGCTTGGCTTGGCGCTTGGCTTGGCGCTTGGCTTGGCGCTTGGCTTGGCGCTTGGCTTGGCGCTTGCCCTGGCGCTTGGCTTGGTGATTTCCTTGGCGCTTGGCTTGGCGCTTAGTTTGACGCTTGGTTTGGCGCTTGGTTTGGCGCTTGGTTTGACGCTTGGCTTGGCGCTTGCCCTGGCGCTTGGCTTGGTGATTTGTTTGGCGCTTGGGTTGGCGCTTGGTTTGGCGCTTGGCTTGGCCTTGGTTTGGCGCTTGACTTGGCGCTTGGTTTGGCGCTTGCCCTGGCGCTTGGCTTGGTAATTTCTTTAACGCTTGGCTTGGCGCTTGGTTTGGCGCTTGAATTGGCGCTTGGTTTGACGCTTGGCTTGGTGATTGGCTTTGCCCTTGGCTAGGCGTGTGGCCTGGTGCTTTGGTTAGCGCCTATCTTGGCGCTTGACTTGGCGCTTGGCTTGGGGCTTAGCTAGGCGCTTGGCATGGGGCTTGGCTTGGCGCTTGGCTAGGCGCTTGGCTTGGCGCTTGGCTTGGCGCTTGGCTTGGCGCTTGGCTTGGCGCATGGCTTAGGGCTTGGCTTGGCGCTTGGCTTGGCGCTTGGCTTAACGCTTGGCTTGGCGCTTGGCTTTGTGTTAGGCATGGCGCTTGGCTTGGCGCGTGGCTTGGCGCTTGGTTTGGCGCTTGGCTTGGCGCTTAGTTTGGCGCTTGACCTAGAGCTTAGCTTGGCGCTTGGATTAGCGCCTGGCTTGGCGCTTGCCGTGGCGCTTGGCTTTGCGCATAGTTTAGAGCTTGACTTGGCGCTTTGCTTGGCGCTTGTCTTGGCGAATGGCTTAGCGCTCCCCTTGGCGCGTGGCTTGGCGCTTGGCTGGGCGCTTGCCTTGGCGTGTGGCTTGGCGCTTGGTTTGGCGTGTGGCTTGGTGTTTAGGTTAGCGCCTATTTTGACGCTTGGCTTGGCGCTTGGATTAGCGCCTGGCTTGGCGCTTGCCTTGGCGCTTGGCTTTGTGGTTAGTTTAGAGCTTGACTTGGCGCATTGCTTGGCGCTTGGCTGGCCGTTTGGTTTGGCTCTTGGCGATTGGCTTTGCCCTTGGTTTGGCGTGTGGCTTAGAGCTTTGGTTAGCGCCTATCTTGGCGCTTGAGTTGGCGCTTGGCTTAGCGCCTGGCTTGTCGCTTGCCTTGACGTTTGGCTTAGCGCATGTTTTGGCGCTTCATTTGGCGCTTATCTTGGCGCTTGGTTTGGCGTGTGGCTTGGTGCTTGGGTTAGCGCCTATCTTGGCGCTTGAGTTGGCGCTTGGCTTAGCGCGTAGCTTGGCGCTTGGGTTGGCGCTTGGCTTGGCGCTTGGCTTGGCGCATAGCTTGGCGCTCTCCTTGACGCGTGGCTTGGCGCTTGGCTGGACGCTTGGCTTGGCGCTTTCTTCGCTCGTGGCTTGTCGCTTGGCTTGGTTCTTGGCTTGGCGCTTGGCTAGACGCTTGGCTTGCCGCTTTCTTGGCGCGTGTCTTGTCGCTTGGCTTGGCGCTTTCTTATCGCGTGGCTTGTCGCTTGGCTTAGTGCTTTTCCTGGCGCGTGACTTGGTGCGTGTTTTGGCGCTTGGCTGGGCGTTTAGCTTGGCGCTTGGCTTGGCGCATGGCTTGGCGCTTACCTTGGCGCGTGGCTTGGCGCCTGTCCGGGCGCTTGGCTTGGCGCTTGGCTTGGCGCGTGGCTTGGCGCTTTTCTTGGCGTTTTTTTTAGGTGCGCAGCTTAGCGCTTGGCTTGGCGCTTGCCTTAACGTATGGCTTGACGCTCTCCTTGGCGCGTGGCTTGGCGCTTGGCTTGGCGCTTGGCTTGGCGCTTGGCTTGGCGCATGGCTTGGCGCTTCTTTTGGCGCTTGGCTTGGCGAATGGCTTAGCGCTCCCCTTGGCGCGTGGCTTGGCGCTTGGCTGGGCGCTTGGCTTTACGTGTGGCTTGACGCTTGGTTTGGCGTGTGGCTTGGTGCTTAGGTTAGCGCCTATTTTGACGCTTGGCTTGGCGCTTGGTTTGGCGCTTGGTTTGGCGCTTGACTTGGCGCTTGGCTTGACGCTTGGCATGGTGCTTGCTTTGGTGTTTGGCTTGGCGCGTGGTTTGGCGCTTGACTTGGCGCTTGGCTTGACGCTTGGCATGGTGCTTGCTTTGGTGTTTGGCTTGGCGAGTGGTTTGGCGTTTGGCTTGGCGCTTGGTTGGGGGCTTGGCTTGGCGCTTGCCCTGGCGCTTGACTTGGCGCTTGGCTTGGCGCTTGGTTTGGGGCTTGGCTTGGCGCGTGGTTTGGCGTTTGGCTTGGCGCTTGGTTTGGGGCTTGGCTTGGCGCGTGGCTTGGCGCTTGGCTGGGCGCTTGGCTTGGAGCGTGGCTTGGCGCTTTTCTTGGAGCGTGGCTTAGCGCGTGGCTTGGCGCTTGGCTGGGCGCTTGGCTTGGCGCTTAGCTTGACGCATGGCTTGGCGCTTTCCTTGGCGTTTTTTTTTTTTTGGCGCGCAGTTTAGTGCTTGGCTTGGGGCTTGCCTTAACGCATGGCTTGACGCTCTCCTTGGCGAGTGGCTTGGCGCTCTCCTTGGCGCGTGGCTTGGCGCTTGGTTTGGCGTTTGGCTTCGCGCTTGGTTGGGGGCTTTGCTTGGCGCTTGGCTTGGCGCTTGCCCTGGCGCTTGGCTTGGCACTTGGTTTGGCGCTTGACTTAGCCCTTGGCTTGGCGCTTGGCATGGTGCTTGCTTTGGCGCTTGGCTTGGCACTTGACTTGGCGCTTGGTTTGGCGCTTGATTTGGCGCTTGGCCTGGCGCTTGGTTTGGCGCTTGGCTTGGCGCGTGGCTTAGCGCTTGCCCTGGCGCTTGGCTTGGTGATTTCTTTGGAGCTTGGCTTGGCGCTTGGTTTGGCGCTTCGCTTGGCGCTTGGCTTAGCGCTTGCCCTGGCGCTTGGCTTGGTGATTTCTTTTGCGCTTGGCTTGGTGCTCGATTTGGCGCCTGGCTTGGCGCTTGGTTTGGCGCTTGGCTTGGCGCTTGGCTTGGCGCTTGGCTTGGCGCTTGCCCTGGCGCTTGGCTTGGTGATTTTTTTGGCGCTTGGCTTGGTGCTTAGTTTGACGCTTGGTTTGGCGCTTGGCTTGGCGCTTGGCTTGGCGCTTGGCTTGGCGCTTGGCTTGGCGCTTGGTTTGGCGCTTGACTTAGCCCTTGGCTTGGCGCTTGGAATAGTGCTTGCTTTGGCGCTTGGCTTGGAGCTTGACTTGGCGCTTGGTGTGGCGCTTGATTTGGCGTTTGGCTTGGCGCTTGGTTTGGCGCTTGGCTTGGCGCTTGGCTTAACGCTTGCCCTGGCGCTTGGCTTGGTGATTTTTTTGGCGCTTGGTTTGGCGCTTGGTTTGGCGCTTCGCTTGGCGCTTGGATTAGCGCTTGGCTTGGCGCTTGGCTTGGCGCTTGGCTTAACGCTTGCCCTATCGCTTGGCTTGGTGATTTTTTGGCGCTTGGCTTGGTGCTTAGTTTGACGCTTGGTTTGGCGCTTGGCTTGGCGCTTGGCTTGGCGCTTGGCTTGGCGCTTGGCTTGGCGCTTGGCTTGGCGCTTGGTTTGGCGCTTGACTTAGCCCTTGGCTTGGCGCTTGGAATGGTGCTTGCTTTGGCGCTTGGCTTGGCGCTTGACTTGGCGCTTGGTTTCGCGCTTGATTTGGCGTTTGGCTTGGCGCTTGGTTTGGCGCTTGGCTTGGCGCTTGGCTTGGTGGTTTCTTTGGCGCTTGGCTTGGTGCTCGATTTGGCGCTTGGCTTGGCACTTGGTTTGGTGCTTGGCTTGGCGCTTGGCTTGGCGCTTGGTTTGGCGCTTGCCCTGGCGCTTGGCTTGGTGATTTTTTTGGCGCTTGGCGAGGTGCTTAGTTTGACGCTTGGTTTGGCGCTTGGCTTGGCGCTTGGCTTGGCGCTTGGCTTGGCGCTTGCCCTGGCGCTTGGCTTGGTGATTTCTTTGGCGCTTGGCTTGGTGCTCGATTTGGCGCTTGGCTTGGCGCTTGGTTTGGCGCTTGGCTTGGCGCTTGGCTTGGCGCTTGGCTTGGCGATTGATTTGGCGCTTGGCTTAGTGATTTCTTTGGCGCTTGGATTGGCGCTTGGTTTGGCGCTTGGCTTGGCCTTGGTTTGGCGCTTGGCTTGGCGCTTGGCTTGGCGCTTGCCCTGGCGCGTGGCTTGGCGCTTGGCTTGGCGCTTGGCTTGGCGCTGGGCTTGGCGCTTTTCTTGGCGCGTGGCTTGGCGCGTGGTTTGTCGATTGGTTTGGCGCTCTTTTTGGCGCGTGGCTTGGCGCTTGACTTGGCGCGTGGCTTGGCGCTTGGCTTGGCGCTTTTCTTGGCGCATGGCTTGTCGCTTGGCTTGGCGCTTTTCTTGGCGCGTGGTTTGGCGTTTGGCTTGGCGCTTAGCTTGGCGCTTTCTTGGCGCGTGTTTTGGCGCTTGGCTTGGCGCTTGGCTGGGCGCTTGGCTTGGCGCTTAGCTTGACGCATGGCTTGGCGCTCTCCTTGGCGTTTTTTTTTTGGCGCGCAGTTTAGCGCTTGGCTTGGCGCTTGACTTAACGCATGGCTTGACGCTCTCATTGGCGCGTAGCTTGGCGCTTTCCTTGGCGCGTGGCTTGGCGCTTGGCTTGGCGCTTGGCTTGGCGCTTGGCTTGGCGCTTCTCTTGGCGCTTGGCTTGGCGAATGGCTTAGCGCTCCCCTTGGCGCGTGGCTTGGCGCTTGGCTGGGCGCTTGGCTTGGCGTGCGGCTTGGATCTTGGTTTGGCGTGAGGCTTGGTTATTAGGTTAGCGATTATTTTGACGCTTGGCTTGGCGCTTGGTTTGGCGCTTGGTTTGGCGCTTGACTTGGCGCTTGGCTTGACGCTTGGCATGGTGCTTGCTTTGGCGCTTGGCTTGGCGCTTGGTTTGGCGTTTGGCTTGGCGCTTGGTTGTTGGCTTGGCTTGGCGCTTGGCTTGGCGCTTGCTTTGGCGCTTGGCTTGGCGCTTGACTTGGCGCTTGGTTTTGCGCTTGATTTGGCGCTTGGCTTGGCGCTTGGCTTGGCGCTTGGCTTGGCGCTTGGTTTGGCGCTTGACTCAGCCCTTGGCTTGGCGCTTGGCATGGTGCTTGCTTTGGCGCTTGGCTTGGCGCTTGACCTGGCGCTTGGTTTGGCGCTTGATTTGGCGCTTGGCTTAGCGCTTGGCTTGGCGCTTGGTTTGGCGCTTGATTTGGCGCTTGGCTTAGCGCTTGGCTTGGCGCTTGGCTAAGCGCTTGCCCTGGCGCTTGGCTTGGTGATTTCTTTGGCGCTTGGCTTGGCGCTTGGTTTGGCGCTTCGCTTGGCGCTTGGCTTGGCGCTTGGCTTAGCGCTTGCCCTGGCGCTTGGCTTGGTGATTTATTTAGCGCTTGGCTTGGTGCTCGATTTGGCGCTTGGCTTGGCGCTTGGTTTGGCGCTTGGCTTGGCGCTTGGTTTGGCGTTTGGCTTGGCGCTTGCCCTGGCGCTTGGCTTGGTGATTTTTTTGGCGCTTGGCTTGGTGCTTAGTTTGACGCTTGGTTTGGCGCTTGGCTTGGCGCTTGGTTCGGCGCTTGGCTTGGCGCTTGGCTTGGCGCTTGGCTTGGCGCTTGGCTTGGCGCTTGGCTTGGCGCTTGGCTTGGTGATTTCTTTGGCGCTTGGCTTGGTGCTCGATTTGGCGCTTGGCTTGACGCTTGGTTTGGCGCTTGGCTTGGCGCTTGGCTAGGCGCTTGGCTTGGCGCTTGCCCTGGCGCTTGGCTTGGCGCTTGCTTTGGCGCTTGGCTTGGCGCTTGACTTGGCGCTTGGTTTGGCGCTTGATTTGGCGCTTGGCTTGGCTCTTGGTTTGGCGCTTGGCTTGGCGCTTGGTTTGGCGCTTCGCTTGGCGCTTGGCTTAGCGCTTGCCCTGGCGCTTGGCGTGGTGATTTTTTTGGCGCTTGGCTTGGTGCTCGATTTGGCCCTTGGTTTGGAGCTTGGTTTGGAGCTTGGCTTGGCGCTTGGCTTGGCGCTTGCCCTGGCGCTTGGCTTGGTAATTTTTTTGGCGCTTGGCTTGGTGCTTAGTTTGACGCTTGGTTTGGCGCTTGGCTTGGCGCTTGGCTTGGCGCTTGGCTTAGCGCTTGGCTTGGCGCTTGGCATAGCGCTTGGCTTAGCGCTTAGCTTGGCGCTTGCCCTGGCGCTTGGCTTGGTGATTTCTTTGGCGCTTGGCTTGGTGCTCGATTTGGCGCTTGGCTTGGCGCTTGGTTTGGCGCTTGGCCTGGCGCTTGGCTTGGCGCTTGGCTTGGCGCTTGCTTTGGCGCTTGGCTTAGTGATTTCTTTGGCGCTTGGATTGGCGCTTGGTTTGGCGCTTGGCTTGGCCTTGGTTTGGCGCTTGGCTTGGCGCTTGGCTTGGCGCTTGCCCTGGCGCTTGGCTTGGTGATTTATTTAGCGCTTGGCTTGGTGCTCGATTTGGCGCTTGGCTTGGCGCTTGGTTTGGCGCTTGGCTTGGCGCTTGGTTTGGCGTTTGGCTTGGCGCTTGCCCTGGCGCTTGGCTTGGTGATTTTTTTGGCGCTTGGCTTGGTGCTTAGTTTGACGCTTGGTTTGGCGCTTGGCTTGGCGCTTGGTTCGGCGCTTGGCTTGGCGCTTGGCTTGGCGCTTGGCTTGGCGCTTGGCTTGGCGCTTGGCTTGGCGCTTGGCTTGGTGATTTCTTTGGCGCTTGGCTTGGTGCTCGATTTGGCGCTTGGCTTGACGCTTGGTTTGGCGCTTGGCTTGGCGCTTGGCTAGGCGCTTGGCTTGGCGCTTGCCCTGGCGCTTGGCTTGGCGCTTGCTTTGGCGCTTGGCTTGGCGCTTGACTTGGCGCTTGGTTTGGCGCTTGATTTGGCGCTTGGCTTGGCTCTTGGTTTGGCGCTTGGCTTGGCGCTTGGTTTGGCGCTTCGCTTGGCGCTTGGCTTAGCGCTTGCCCTGGCGCTTGGCTTGGCGCCTTTCTTGGCGAGTGTCTAGTCGCTTGTCTTGGCGCATGGCGGTGCGCTTTTTTTGGCGCGTGGCTTGGCGGTTGGCTTGGCGCTTGGCTTGGCGCTAAGCTTGGCGCTTTTCTTGGCGCGTGGTTTGGCGCGTGGTTTGTCGAATGGTTTGGCGCTCTTTTTGGCGAGTGGCTTGGCGCTTGACTTGGCGCGTGGCTTGGCGCTTGGCTTGGCGCTTTTCTTGGCGCGTGGCTTGGCACTTGACTTGGCGCTTGGCTTGGTGCTTGTCTTAGCGCATGGCTTAACGCTCTCCTTGGCCCGTGGCTTGGCGCTTGGCTGGGCGCTTGGCTTGACGCTTGGTTTGGCGCTTGACTTAGCCCTTGGCTTGGCGCTTGGCATGGTGCTTGCTTTGGCGCTTGGCTTGGCGCTTGACTTGGCGCTTGGTTTGACGCTTGATTTGGCGTTTGGCTTGGCGCTTGGTTTGGCGCTTGGCTTGGCGATTGGTTTAGCGCTTGCTCTGGCGCTTGGCTTAGTGATTTCTTTGGCGCTTGGCTTGGCGCTTGGTTTGGCGTTTCGCTTGGCGCTTGGCTTAGCGCTTGCCCTTGCGCTTGTCTTGGTGATTTCTTTGGCGCTTGGCTTGGTGCTCGATTTGGCGCTTGGCTTGGCGCTTGGCTTGGCGCATGGCTTGGCGCTTCTTTTGGCGCTTGTCTTGGCGAATGGCTTAGCGCTCCCCTTGGCGCGTGGCTTGGCGCTTGGCTGGGCGCTTGGATTGGCGTGTGGCTTGGCGCTTGGTTTGGCGTGTGGCTTGGTGTTTAGGTTAGCGCCTATTTTGACGCTTGGTTTGGCGCTTGGTTTGGCGCTTGGTTTGGCGCTTGACTTGGCGCTTGGCTTGACGCTTGGCATGCTGCTTGCTTTGGCGCTTGGCTTGGCGCGTGGTTTGGCGTTTGGCTTGGCGCTTGGTAGGGGGCTTGGCTTGGAGCTTGCCCTGGCGCTTGACTTGGCGCTTGGCTTGGCGCTTGGCACGGTGCTTGCTTTGGCGCTTGGCTTGGCGCTTGACTTGGCGCTTGGTTTGGCGCTTGGTTTGGCGCTTGGCTTAGCGCTTGATTTGGCGCTTGGCTTGGCGCTTGGTTTGGCGCTTGGCTTGGCGCTTGGCTTAGCGCTTGCCCTGGGGCTTGGCTTGGTAATTTTTTTGGCGCTTGGCTTGGCGCTTGGTTTGGTGCTTCGCTTGTCGCTTGGCTTAGCGCTTGACCTGGCGCTTGGCTTGGTGATTTCTTTGGCGCTTGGCTTGGTGCTCGACTTGGCGCTTGGCTTGGCGCTTTGCTTGGCGCTTGGTTTGGTGCTTCGCTTGTCGCTTGGCTTAGCGCTTGCCCTGGCGCTTGGTTTGGCGCTTGGTTTAGCGCTTGACTTGGCGCTTGGCTTGACGCTTGGCATGCTGCTTGCTTTGGCGCTTGGCTTGGCGCGTGGTTTGGCGTTTGGATTGGCGCTTGGTTGGGGGCTTGGCTTGGAGCTTGCCCTGGCGCTTGACTTGGCGCTTGGCTTGGCGCTTGGCATGGTGCTTGCTTTGGCGCTTGGCTTGGCGCTTGACTTGGCGCTTGGTTTGGCGCTTGGTTTGGCGCTTGGCTTGGCGCTTGATTTGGCGCTTGGCTTGGCGCTTGGTTTGGCGCTTGGCTTGGCGCTTGGCTTAGCGCTTGCCCTGGGGCTTGGCTTGGTAATTTTTTTGGCGCTTGGCATGGTGCTTGCTTTGGCGCTTGGCTTGGCGCTTGAGTTGGCGCTTGGTTTGGCGCTTGGTTTGGCGCTTGGCTTGGCGTTTGGTTTGGTGCTTCGCTTGTCGCTTGGCTTAGCGCTTGACCTGGCGCTTGGCTTGGTGATTTCTTTGGCGCTTGGCTTGGTGCTCAATTTGGCGCTTGGCTTGGCGCTTTGCTTGGCGCTTGGTTTGGTGCTTCGCTTGTCGCTTGGCTTAGCGCTTGCCCTGGCGCTTGGCTTGGTGATTTCTTTGGCGCTTGGCTTGGTGCTCGATTTGGCGCTTGGCTTGGCGCTTGGCTTTGCGCTTGGCGTAGCGCTTGGTTTGGCGCATGGCTTGGCGCTCTCCTTTGCGCTTGGGTGGGCGATTGGCTTGGCGCTTGGCTTATCGCTTGGCTTGACGCTTTTTTTGGAGCGTGGCTTGGCGCGTGGTTTGGCGCTTGGCTTAGCGCTTTTCTTGGCGCGTGGCTTGGCGTTTGGCTTGCTGCTTAGCTTGGGTGAACAGATTCGCCTGGAGGCTGTGGAAATCAGGCGTCCGTTACGTTATTTTGCTGGTTCCATCCCTTATGTTAAGCGCAGAACTGAGACAGCAGTTTCCGCTTTAAGACAGCTTAGTCATGCCACTTAACGGGATGATAATTCGCACTGTGTGAGATGCAGCCTCACATCCCTTAATTATTTATAGGCTTGGACCCACAGCGACGCAGTAAGTGAATCTAACAAGTAAATGCAGACTGGTTTATTACAAAAATAATTGTTCTATATATACAAACAAATTTGCTTAGATCATAGTAATATACAAAGTTCATTTCTAATAACAGGTGCAATGTATTATATTCAGTAGGTTAATTTACTAGTATTGCAAAACAATACTCAGCGGTTTTGCTTCCGTGATATGATATGGACTCCATGAACTCGAGCGTCTTTTATGCTGAGCTGCGATTGTAGGCATTTAAACCTTGTCACGGCCTTGCGTAATTGTGTACGCGAAGCCGTGTAAAAATGCTGAGCGGCGACTGCGAGGTGTTTAAACTTGACTGTGAGTAGGTCGCCGCGCTTGCATAATGCAATATTGCGTTTTTGGTGGCTTTTAATTTTTAGAATGTTTCGTAAAATTTAAATGAATAATTATAAATTTATATCTGGTTAATCTGTTAAAGACAAGATTAAACATATTGCCAATTTTAAGCCACAAAAAAGCAAACCGATAAATTATATTGTTTCTTCGAGATTGAGCGTTTTGAGAGGATATTCTTCTGCCTGGGGTTGTGCGGGTGGTGGCTTCCTTCGTGTTAATCGTTGCCGAATGTAGTAGATAGCTCCTAGTAGGGCAGCGGTTCCCAAAAGGCTGCCTGTGACCCCAATAGACAGGTGAGAATGATGTCGGATGGCTTTCCAGGTGAAGTTTTTTATATGCTCCTGGAAATCTAACTGCGATGCTTGTAGGTCTTCGAAGTGGTCTGACTGAGTTAGTACAGGTTCCTCTGCGATTTCTGAAAATGAGTTTGTTGTGATTGGGTTGGTAATATTGATACTGATAGCCTTGGAGTATCCAGCCAGGATCTTGTATTTTCTGTTGTGCCTTGGGGTTAATGTATTCCTCGCAGTTTGGATGATGCAATCCGATGAAATTTGAATGACACCTGTAGTGTTGACGGTGACTTCTTCCCTGTTTCCACTACAAGTGATTGCTATGCGGGTTGGCTTACTGACTACAAATAGCCAGGTGTTTTCCATGTACAATTGTTTCCAAATAATGGACTGGATGCGATGTCTTCGTAGGAGACATTGACTGGTTTCTACTCGGTGATATATATCGTCAATGATGCAGTTTGGGTTGTTTTCAATTCCTTTAACTACCGTTGGACTGCAAACATAGGTAGTGGGAGAAATTTGTAGCTCTTCTTTGAATTCTTCATCTGTTTCGTGGAAGTACATTTGTAGGTTGTAATCCACAGCGAAGATTCCTTTCGGCACATCGATCATCCAGTAGGATCCATTGCTGATTTGGAGAGGAATTGGTGTCACTTTAATTAAGGAGTATTCCGTTTTTTCCACTATGATGAAATACCCTTGGACGTTGATGTAGATGTCGTCATGCCCAATGTCAACCTTTAGAATTGGCGTTGGTAATATCTCCAAATTTGGTGAAAGTTTACTGGTTGCATTAGCGAGGATCTGTTTAATTTGAGCAGGTGTTATTAGCTCGTACAGATTACCTTGCTGGAAGTGAACGTTTAAGATGTGAATATGGTAGTTGCACAGTTCACTAATTACATTTGTGGCGACTTGGTACACACTGATGATGTGAATATTTAGTCGGTTGGAGTCGGTTGCTTTATACCATTTGTCCATGTTGTTAATGGCCCGGATTCCTTGGTTTAATTTTTCTTGGAAATGTTCCAGCTTCTTGTCGATTCGTTCTTCGGTTTCATTAAACCTGGAAAGTGCTGATAGCAAGAATTTGGATTGTTGACTGTCCATTTTTATTAGTTCCTGTTGATTCTTGTCTAGCCTGTCTATATCTTGATCGACTTCATCGTTGACTCCAAAAATTGATGTTAATACTGTGCCAAGGACTCCTCTTTTTTCTCGTCTTGTTATTATTTCTTCCATACCATCTCTAATCCATTCCATATGCTTTTTCTGTTCCAGAAGATGATGCACCAGTGTCTTGCATAATGTGTCTTCGGACAGTTCTTTTGCAGAGTCGCAGAGATTGTCGAATTTGTCTACCATGTCTGTGACTGTTTCGAAGTCTTCTTCGATCTTCCCCCTCTCGAACTGGATTTCGATCCGGAATGTTCCTCTCTCCATCTTCCCGTGTCCAATGTGTTCTACATAGTACCCGCTGTCTGGTTTTTGGATATTAAATTCTGCTTTACTTAATGTATTGGTGGTAAGAAGGGTAAAGATGAGTAACAGCAATTTCCATTTGGACGCGACAGATTTCCTTGGTGCTGGGGATGATCGTGTCTGGATAATGTTAGTTGAAATTTTATCTTCTGCCTCTGGTTCCTGCGATTCCTCGGTAGTTGCTGGTAATGGAATGATGCTGCCTATGGATCGTTTTAGCTGATGTCCTCCTGATTTCTGGAGCGTCACTACTCGTACTGATCCATCGGCTGCTGGATGAGTTGCAGTGACTCTTGCTAAAGGCCACTTACTAGGATTGATACTATCTTCTTTGATTAACACTAAATCTCCAACTTTAGTGTTCTCCAATGGTTTCTTCCATTTGTTTCGTTGCTGTAGTCCATGAAGGTAGTCCGAGCTCCATGATTTCCAAAAATCTTGCTTGATCTTTTGGATTATCCTCCAACGATTCGATAGATTTGAAGATATTGGAGTGTTGATTGGGTCTGGTGGCGATATGATTTCCCTCCCTATTAGGAAATGGCCTGGCGTCAGAGCAGTTGTGTCCTCAATATCGTTGCCTTGTGGACATAGAGGACGTGAGTTTAGGCAGGCCTCAATTTGGCAGAGAAGAGTTGTTAACTCTTCAAAGGTGAGAGTAGCGTGGCCAATAGTTCTCTTCAGATGATGCTTCATTGATTTTACCCCTGCTTCCCATATCCCTCCGAAGTGAGGGGCTATTGGAGGGATGAAGTGCCATTGGGTACCACCGGTTGCTAAGGTTTCTTGGACAACTGGGCCTTCAATTGTTTGGCGGGTCTCCTTGTCCAACACTTTTCTTGCGCCAACGAAGTTTGTTCCGTTGTCGCTGTATAGGTGTGCACAGCGTCCTCTTCGGGCAGTAAACCTCCTGAAGACTGCTAGGAAGCTGTTGGTTGTCATGTCGCTGACGGCCTCTAGGTGGATTGCCTTGGTTGATAGACAGACAAAAACAGCAATGTACCCTTTGTGCGAAGAATGCCCTCTTCCCTTGGATGTTCGGATCTGTATTGGGCCGGCGTAGTCCACTCCGGAATGGAAGAATGGAGGAGTTGAATTCACTCTGGTTGATGGAAGATTTCCCATCAGTTGCTGTGCTGCCTCTGCTTTGTATCGTAGACATCGGAAACACTTCTGGATGCTGGAGCTGACTGCTTTCTTCGCGTTGATGATCCAATATTTTCTTCGGATATATGAGAGAGTGAGTTGGGTGCCACCGTGCAGCGTGCGTAGATGCGCCTCTTGGATTATTAGTTTGGAAATATGACTGGAGTACGGGAGTATGATTGGGTGTTTTTCATTGAAGGACAAGGTGGAATTTTCTAATCTTCCTCCAACACGGATTATTCCATGCTGATCGATGAAGGGATTGAGGTTGGCAAGCTTGTTACTGGAACTCACATATTTGTTCTGCCGGAGTTGAGATCCTGTTGCCCTCAAAATAGGATCACTTCCTTGGATGACCTTAACGAGTAGGAGGATGGTGTCGTCCATTTCCTTCACTGATAGGCATCCTGATTGGGTGGGAAGTCGCTTACACTTGTTGATGAATCTTCGGCAATGTGACATGACTCGTACCATTCTTGTTAGAGAAGAAAAACGATGAACGACTTCGTTCTCGTCTTGATGAATGGTAGTTTGATGCACAGTGTAACTTCTTGCTTCTTCCTCGGTGGTTGCGGTGTCTGGTTGACACGGCCATGAACTCTTGTTAACTAGCCAGCTCGGTCCGTCCCACCATAGGAGATGATTCTTTAGTTTTTCTGGACTAATGCCTCGGGAGATAACGTCTGCAGGATTCTCTTCGGATTTGACGTGGTTCCAATGTTGAGCCGGAATTAGATTGTTGATTTCGGCTACTCGATTCGCGACGAACGTCTTCCATCGTACCGGGTCTCCTTTTATCCATCCTAATGTAACCATGGAGTCGGTCCAGGCGAAGATAGACACCTTAGGAAGGTCTAATGCTGCAATTACCCTTTGAAGTAGATTGGAAAGGAGTACTGCTGCGCAGAGTTCCAGTCTTGGTAATGTCGTCTTGGCTCGGGCTGGTGCCACCTTGGATTTGGCTATTAATAAGGATACCTTGACTTGGCCGGATGATGTGGTGACTCTGGTATAAATCGCGGCCCCGAAAGCTCTTTCGGAAGCGTCACAGAATCCATGCAGCTCTACTAGAGATTCCCTTTTGATAAACAACCACCTTGGTAAAGTAATTTCTTCCACTGCCTTGAGTTGAGACCTGGGCGTCTCCCATTTGCCTTGGATATTTTCAGACACTGGGTCATCCCATTTGATATTTTCGAGCCATAGTTCTTGGATGAGTAGCTTGGCAGTGATGATGACGGGTGCTAACCATCCCAATGGGTCGAAAATTTTGGCAACTTCGGATAGTATGGTGCGTTTGGTGGATTCCTGTTGCTTAACGTCTACCTTAAAACAGAAAACATCTTCATATGGAGACCAGTGAATGCCCAAGGACTTTCTTACGCCGTCTTCACTTATTTCGAGGTATGTTTGTTCCTTTAACTCTTCTGGGAGTTCTTGAATGATGGCTGACTCATTACTGCACCATTTATGTAGAGTAAAGCCTCCACGCTTTAGTAAGGAAATGAGCTGGCCTTGTTGTTGGATCGCTTCTTCCACAGTGTCGGCCCCAGAAAGCACGTCGTCCACGTAGAAATCTTTCTTCACTGCTTCTGAAGCTAATAGAAATGAGACCTTTTCGTCCTCTGCGAGTTGATGCAAGGTTCGAATGGCAAGATAGGGAGCTGATGCGGTTCCATAAGTGACGGTGCACAGCTTATATTCCCTGATTGGCTGTGATTTGTCGAATCTCCATAGGACTCTTTGGTACTCCTGGTCTTGGTTGTTCATTCTGATTTGTCGGTACATTTTTTCAATGTCTGCAGAAAAAACAATCCTGTGTGTTCTCCATCGAAGTAGAATGTCGACCAGTTCTTGCTGAAGTTTAGGTCCAGCGTACATCATCTCATTTAAGGATTTTCCGTGAGAGGCCTTGCTAGAGGCATCGAAAACGACACGAAGCCTGGTTGATGAACTTGCTTCTCGGATGACGCCATGGTGGGGAATGTAATACTTGCCGTTATTCTCATCTTCCTTTGCCACCTTTTCCATATGTCCTAAATCCAAGTATTCTTGCATGAATTTCTTGTATTGGACTGCTAGATCTTGATCTTGTCCTAATTTCTTCTCCAGATGTATGAATCGTGCCAATGCTGAGGGTTTGGACCTTCCCATGTGTACTGGAGTTTGTTTGAATGGAATCCTTACTACGTATCTTCCATCTACGTCTCGCTGGACTGTGTCTGTGAATTTATTTTCACATACCTGATCATCTGGGGAAAGTTTCCTTTGAGGAGAAGCCTCTTCAATGTTCCAGAATTTCTGCAACTGCTCATCCTCTTCAATTTTGGCAACCATGGTGTTGACCTTAAGGCTGGTGGGAGGTCGTCTTCCAATGGTTCCTGATAAGATCCATCCCAATTCGGTATTCTGTCCTAGGATGCCATCTTTGGATTTCTTGATTCCCTCGAGAATTATTTGGGAATATTCTTCAGCGCCTAGAAGTATATCTATGGGGCCAGGTCGGTTGAAGGTTGGATCGGCGATGAAGACATGTTTCCAGGCATCCATTTTTATGTTCGGAATGGGTGATGAAGGCATGGTTTTTGTAAGTTTGGGAAGTACCAGTAAAGTAACAGGTAAGGAAAATTTACTTGGAAATCTTGGCGTAATCAAACCTGTGATTTTCCATTTTGCGACTTTTGTTTCGCTGTTCCCAATTCCGGAGATTTCTGCTCGAACCTTGGTCCTGGGTAGCGCTAATAATTCGGCTGCGGCTTCGGTGATGAAGGAACCTTGAGACCCTGGATCTATCAAGACCCTCAAGAGATGAGTCATCCCGGATGCTGCCTTAACTTGAACCGTTGCTGTGGCCAGTAGCACTTGGCTCTTCTTTGCGCCTAGGTTGGCGGCAATGATTGTGGGTTTTGGCTTCTTCTCTGGAGCGTTGGAGGTCTGCATGGCTGCTGCGTGAGAAAACGTCTTCATCTTCGGAGCAGGTATCGGCTTTGATGGCGGCTGTGCCTTGTGAAGCAGAGTATGGTGTGGAAAGCGGCAGATTTTGCAGTTATAATACGAACGACATTGTATATTAGAATCGTGTCGCAAACATCGAAAGCACAATCGGTAGGTTCTTACCACTTCTTGCTTTTCGTGGGTGGAGAGCCTCTGGAATTGACCACAGTTATCGATGTAATGATCCCCATTGCACATCTTGCAGTTGAGATATCCGGCAGCGTAATTTTTCTGTGGCTTGTCCTGAGTTGGTTTTCGAGCTCCATCAATGGATTCCAAGAATTGGAACCGCATTTGTAAGAAGGCCATTAGAGTTTGGTGATCCTGAACTTCATTTGGGCACTGAAGCGACTGCTCATATAATTTGTTAGTTTCAGGATCCCATTTTCGAGTAATAACTCGGTTAATCCACGGACCCCAGCTGTCGGTGGAAATGCCCAAATTTTTGATTGCTTCCACACATTCCTTAGTGGAGTCATGCAATCTTTTCAACCCTTGGGCTGATTCCTTGGAGAGGACCGGCTGATCGAAGATGGTGTCTAGCAATTTGGTTAGAATAAGGCGATTATTTTGATACCTTTGTTGCAGCAAATTCCAAGCGGTGTTGTAGTTGGCTTGAGTCACTGCGAGATGCTGGATTAGTCGGCTGGGCTCTCCCTTGACATGCGTTTTTAAATACTGCATTTTGATGACATCATCCATGTTTTGGTTGTCATCTACTAATTTGGTGAATAGGTCCTTAAAAGTGGCCCATTCCTCATAATTTCCCTCGTATATGGGGATTTTAACTTGAGGAAGCGAGATGGCTGATGCTTGCTCGTTCCTTGTTGGTGCTTGTAACAAATTAATTAAATTTCGGTACCTGTCTTTCAACGTAGTAAATTCAGGACTGAAGTGCGTCTGGTTTGAATCCATCTCGTTAGACATGACTTCTTCGTCCATCTCGATCACCCGGTCCCATTCTTCCTTTAATTCCCTCTTTGTGATGGCGGGCCTTCCGAGTGCTTGTTCCAGTTCGGCGTCGTCCAAAGATTGCTTAAAATTCTGCATCCGAATCTGCAGTTTTCGGATACGAACCTTTTGCTCGGGATTTACAACTGTTTCCTCTCGCCTCCTAGTTTCAGAGGGGTCGGGATTTTCAGTTGCCTTTAAACAGCTCTGCAAATAACTTTTTGCTTCGCAGTAGATGGCTTTAATTTGTTCGTAATACCCTGTGGTAAAATAATTATGTGTAGGAATACTTAGCTGCACCATTTTGGCGTGATTTTTGGTCACGGCGTTCCAAGTTTCGTCCAGCGTCTTGTTTCGGCTGGCGATGTAAGCTTCTGTTTTTCGGCTGGCAGGGTCCTTTTTGCTGTTGGAAAATACCTGCGTGATCTTCTGGCCGAGTCCTTCTTGGGCGACAGCTAGCTGATTGAATTCCTCCATATTGTTTGCCATTTTCGGGGAACCGGGTGGGTTGGTAGATGTTGTTTTCTTCTCGGGATGTACCTCTTCTTAGTTGTAGACAGATCCGGCTCGAAGGACCATGAACAGATTCGCCTGGAGGCTGTGGAAATCAGGCGTCCGTTACGTTATTTTGCTGGTTCCATCCCTTATGTTAAGCGCAGAACTGAGACAGCAGTTTCCGCTTTAAGACAGCTTAGTCATGCCACTTAACGGGATGATAATTCGTCACTGTGTGAGATGCAGCCTCACATCCCTTAATTATTTATAGGCTTGGACCCACAGCGACGCAGTAAGTGAATCTAACAAGTAAATGCAGACTGGTTTATTACAAAAATAATTGTTCTATATATACAAACAAATTTGCTTAGATCATAGTAATATACAAAGTTCATTTCTAATAACAGGTGCAATGTATTATATTCAGTAGGTTAATTTACTAGTATTGCAAAACAATACTCAGCGGTTTTGCTTCCGTGATATGATATGGACTCCATGAACTCGAGCGTCTTTTATGCTGAGCTGCGATTGTAGGCATTTAAACCTTGTCACGGCCTTGCGTAATTGTGTACGCGAAGCCGTGTAAAAATGCTGAGCGGCGACTGCGAGGTGTTTAAACTTGACTGTGAGTAGGTCGCCGCGCTTGCATAATGCAATCTTGCGTTTTTGGTGGCTTTTAATTTTTAGAATGTTTCG
Organism: Agriotes lineatus; assembly: GCA_940337035.1. NCBI lineage: Eukaryota > Metazoa > Arthropoda > Insecta > Coleoptera > Elateridae > Agriotes > Agriotes lineatus. The sequence continues at coordinate 7,824 of CALNHX010000583.1, read as the reverse complement.
TAAAATTTAAATGAATAATTATAAATTTATATCTGGTTAATCTGTTAAAGACAAGATTAAACATTGGGGCTTAGCTTGGCGCTTGGCTAGACGCTTGGCGTGGCGCTTTCTTGGCGCGTGGCTTGTCGTTTAACTTGGCGCATTCTTGGAGCGTGGCTTGGCACTTGGTTTGGCGCTTGGCTTGGCGCTTGGCTTGGCGCTTTTGTTGGCGCGTTGCTTGGCGCTTGGCTGAGCGCTTGGCTCGGCATTTGGATTGGCGCTTGGTTTGGCGATCTCCTTGGAGCGTGGCTTGGCGATTAGTTTTGCCCTTGGCTTGGTGTGTGGCTTGGAGCTTTGGTTAGCGCCTATCTTAGCGCTTGAGTTGGCGTTTGGCTTAGCGCCTGGCTTGGCGCTTGCCTTGACGTTTGGCTTGGCGCATGTCTTGGCGCTTGATTTAGCGCTTATCTTGGCGCTTGGTTTGGCGATTGGCTTGGCGCTTGGCTTGGCGCTTGGCTTGGCGCTTGGCTTGGCGCTTGGCTTGGCGCTTGGCTTGGCGCTTGCCCTGGCGCTTGGCTTGGTGTTTTCTTTGGCGCTTGGCTTGGCGCTTAGTTTGACGCTTGGTTTGGCGCTTGGTTTGGCGCTTGGTTTGGCGCTTGGCTTGGCGCTTGCCCTGGCGCTTAGTTTGGTGATTTGTTTGGCGCTTGGGTTGGCGCTTGGTTTGGCGCTTGGCTTGGCCTTGGTTTGGCGCTTGACTTGGCGCTTGGTTTGGCGCTTGCCCTGGCGCTTGGCTTGGTAATTTCTTTAACGCTTGGCTTGGCGCTTGGTTTGGCGCTTGAATTGGCGCTTGGTTTGTCGCTTGGCTTGGTGATTGGCTTTGCCTTTGGCTAATCGTGTGGCCTGGTGCTTTGGTTAGCGCCTATCTTGGCGCTTGACTTGGCGCTTGGCTTGGTGCTTGGCTAGGCGCTTGGCTTGGGGCTTGGCTTGGCGCTTGGCTAGGCGCTTGGCTTGGCGCTTGGCTTGGCGCTTGGCTTGCCGCTTGGCTTGGCGCATGGCTTGGTGATTTGTTTGGCGCTTGGATTGGTTATTGGCTTTACCCTTGGCTAGGCGTGTGGCTTGGTGCTTTGGTTAGCGACTATCTTGGCGCTTGACTTGGCGCTTGGCTTGGTAATTTCTTTAACGCTTGGCTTGGCGCTGGGTTTGGCGCTCGGATTGGCGCTTGGTTTGACGCTTGGCTTGGTTATTGGCTTTGCCCTTGGCTAGGCGTGTGGCTTGGTGCTTTGGTTAGCGACTATCTTGGCGCTTGACTTGGCGCTTGGCTTGGTGCTTGGCTAGGCGCTTGGCTTGGGGATTGGCTTGGCGCTTGGCTAGGCGCATGGCTTGGCGCTTGGCTTGGTGCTTGGCTTGCCGCTTGGCTTGGCGCATGGCTTGGGGCTTGGCTTGGCGCTTGGCTTGGCGCTTGGCTTAACGCTTGGCTTGGCGCTTGGCTTTGTGTTAGGCATGGCGCTTGGCTTGGCGCGTGGCTTGGCGCTTGGTTTGGCGCTTGGCTTGGCGCTTAGTTTGGCGCTTGACCTAGAGCTTAGCTTGGCGCTTGGATTAGCGCCTGGCTTGGCGCTTGCCGTGGCGCTTGGCTTTGCGCATAGTTTAGAGCTTGACTTGGCGCTTTGCTTGGCGCTTGTCTTGGCGAATGGCTTAGCGCTCCCCTTGGCGCGTGGCTTGGCGCTTGGCTGGGCGCTTGCCTTGGCGTGTGGCTTGGCGCTTGGTTTGGCGTGTGGCTTGGTGTTTAGGTTAGCGCCTATTTTGACGCTTGGCTTGGCGCTTGGATAAGCGCCTGGCTTGGCGCTTGCCTTGGCGCTTGGCTTTGTGGTTAGTTTAGAGCTTGACTTGGCGCTTTGCTTGGCGCTTGGCTGGCCGTTTGGTTTGGCTCTTGGCGATTGGCTTTGCCCTTGGTTTGGCGTGTGGCTTAGAGTTTTGGTTAGCGCCTATCTTGGCGCTTGAGTTGGCGCTTGGCTTAGCGCCTGGCTTGTCGCTTGCCTTGACGTTTGGCTTGGCGCATGTTTTGACGCTTCATTTGGCGCTTATCTTGGCGCTTGGTTTGGCGAGTGGCTTGGTGCTTGGGTTAGCGCCTATCTTGGCGCTTGGGTTGGCGCTTGGCTTAGCGCGTAGCTTGGCGCTTGGGTTGGCGCTTGGCTTGGCGCTTGGCTTGGCGCATGGCTTGGCGCTCTCCTTGACGCGTGGCTTGGCGCTTGGCTGGACGCTTGGCTTGGCGCTTTCTTCGCTCGTGGCGTCGCTTGGCTTGGTAATTTCTTTAACGCTTGGCTTGGCGCTTGGTTTGGCGCTTGAATTGGCGCTTGGTTTGACGCTTGGCTTGGTGATTGGCTTTGCCCTTGGCTAGGCGTGTGGCCTGGTGCTTTGGTTAGCGCCTATCTTGGCGCTTGACTTGGCGCTTGGCTTGGTGCTTGGCTAGGCGCTTGGCTTGGGGCTTGGCTTGGCGCTTGGCTAGGCGCTTGGCTTGGCGCTTGGCTTGGCGCTTGGCTTGCCGCTTGGCTTGACGCATGGCTTGGTGATTTGTTTGGCGCTTGGGTTGGTTATTGGCTTTGCCCTTGGCTAGGCGTGTGGCTTGGTGCTTTGGTTAGCGACTATCTTGGCGCTTGACTTGGCGCTTGGCTTGGTAATTTCTTTAACGCTTGGCTTGGCGCTGGGTTTGGCGCTTGGATTGGCGCTTGGTTTGACGCTTGGCTTGGTTATTGGCTTTGCCCTTGGCTAGGCGTGTGGCTTGCTGCTTTGGTTAGCGACTATCTTGGCGCTTGACTTGGCGCTTGGCTTGGTGCTTGGCTAGGCGCTTGGCTTGGGGATTGGCTTGGCGCTTGGCTAGGCGCATGGCTTGGCGCTTGGCTTGGTGCTTGGCTTGCCGCTTGGCTTGGCGCATGGCTTGGGTCTTGGCTTGGCGCTTGGCTTGGCGCTTGGCTTTGTGTTAGGCATGGCGCTTGGCTTGGCGCGTGGCTTGGCGCTTGGTTTGGCGCTTGGCTTGGCGCTTAGTTTGGCGCTTGACCTAGAGCTTAGCTTGGCGCTTGGATTAGCGCCTGGCTTGGCGCTTGCCGTGGCGCTTGGCTTTGCGCATAGTTTAGAGCTTGACTTGGCGCTTTGCTTGGCGCTTGTCTTGGCGAATGGCTTAGCGCTCCCCTTGGCGCGTGGCTTGGCGCTTGGCTGGGCGCTTGCTTTGGCGTGTGGCTTGGCGCTTGGTTTGGCGTGTGGCTTGGTGTTTAGGTTAGCGCCTATTTTGACGCTTGGCTTGGCGCTTGGATTAGCGCCTGGCTTGGCGCTTGCCTTGGCGCTTGGCTTTGTGGTTAGTTTAGAGCTTGACTTGGCGCTTTGCTTGGCGCTTGGCTGGCCGTTTGGTTTGGCGCTTGGCGATTGGCTTTGCCCTTGGTTTGGCGTGTGGCTTGGAGCTTTGGTTAGCGCCTATCTTGGCGCTTGAGTTGGCGCTTGGCTTAGCGCCTGGCTTGTCGCTTGCCTTGACGTTTGGCTTGGCGCATGTTTTGGCGCTTCATTTGGCGCTTATCTTGGCGCTTGGTTTGGCGTGTGGCTTGGTGCTTGGGTTAGCGCTTGCCCTGGCGCTTGGCTTGGTGATTTCTTTTGCGCTTGGCTTGGTGCTCGATTTGGCGCCTGGCTTGGCGCTTGGTTTGGCGCTTGGCTTGGTGCTCGATTTGGCGCCTGGCTTGGCGCTTGGTTTGGCGCTTGGCTTGGCGCTTGGCTTGGCGCTTGGCTTGGCGCTTGCCCTGGCGCTTGGTTTGGTGATTTTTTTGGCGCTTGGCTTGTTGCTTAGTTTGACGCTTGGTTTGGCGCTTGGCTTGGCGCTTATCTTGGCGCTTGGTTTGGCGTGTGGCTTGGTGCTTGGGTTAGCGCTTGCCCTGGCGCTTGGCTTGGTGATTTCTTTGGAGCTTGGCTTGGCGCTTGGTTTGGCGCTTCGCTTGGCGCTTGGCTTAGCGCTTGCCCTGGCGCTTGGCTTGGTGATTTCTTTTGCGCTTGGCTTGGTGCTCGATTTGGCGCCTGGCTTGGCGCTTGGTTTGGCGCTTGGCTTGGCGCTTGGCTTGGCGCTTGGCTTGGCGCTTGCCCTGGCGCTTGGCTTGGTGATTTTTTTGGCGCTTGGCTTGGTGCTTAGTTTGACGCTTGGTTTGGCGCTTGGCTTGGCGCTTGGCTTGGCGCTTGGCTTGGCGCTTGGCTTGGCGCTTGGTTTGGCGCTTGACTTAGCCCTTGGCTTGGCGCTTGGAATAGTGCTTGCTTTGGCGCTTGGCTTGGCGCTTGACTTGGCGCTTGGTGTGGCGCTTGATTTGGCGTTTGGCTTGGCGCTTGGTTTGGCGCTTGGCTTGGCGCTTGGCTTAACGCTTGCCCTGGCGCTTGGCTTGGTGATTTCTTTTGCGCTTGGCTTGGTGCTCGATTTGGCGCCTGGCTTGGCGCTTGGTTTGGCGCTTGGCTTGGCGCTTGGCTTGGCGCTTGGCTTGGCGCTTGCCCTGGCGCTTGGCTTGGTGATTTTTTGGGCGCTTGGCTTGGTGCTTAGTTTGACGCTTGGTTTGGCGCTTGGCTTGGCGCTTGGCTTGGCGCTTGGCTTGGCGCTTGGCTTGGCGCTTGGTTTGGCGCTTGACTTAGCCCTTGGCTTGGCGCTTGGAATAGTGCTTGCTTTGGCGCTTGGCTTGGCGCTTGACTTGGCGCTTGGTGTGGCGCTTGATTTGGCGTTTGGCTTGGCGCTTGGTTTGGCGCTTGGCTTGGCGCTTGGCTTGGCGCTTGGCTTAACGCTTGCCCTGGCGCTTGGCTTGGTGATTTCTTTGGCGCTTGGTTTGGCGCTTGGTTTGGCGCTTCGCTTGGCGCTTAAATTAGCGCTTGGCTTGGCGCTTGGCTTGGCGCTTGGCTTGGCGCTTGGCTTAACGCTTGCCCTGGCGCTTGGCTTGGTGATTTTTTTGGCGCTTGGCTTGGTGCTTAGTTTGACGCTTGGTTTGGCGCTTGGCTTGGCGCTTGGCTTGGCGCTTGGCTTGGCGCTTGGCTTGGCGCTTGGTTTGGCGCTTGACTTAGCCCTTGGCTTGGCGCTTGGAATGGTGCTTGCTTTGGCGCTTGGCTTGGCGCTTGACTTGGCGCTTGGTTTCGCGCTTGATTTGGCGTTTGGCTTGGCGCTTGGTTTGGCGCTTGGCTTGGCGCTTGGCTTGGTGATTTCTTTGGCGCTTGGCTTGGTGCTCGATTTGGCGCTTGGCTTGGCACTTGGTTTGGTGCTTGGCTTGGCGCTTGGCTTGGCGCTTGGTTTGGCGCTTGCCCTGGCGCTTGGCTTGGTGATTTTTTTGGCGCTTGGCGTGGTGCTTAGTTTGACGCTTGGTTTGGCGCTTGGCTTGGCGCTTGGCTTGGCGCTTGGCTTGGCGCTTGCCCTGGCGCTTGGCTTGGTGATTTCTTTGGCGCTTGGCTTGGTGCTCGATTTGGCGCTTGGCTTGGCACTTGGTTTGGTGCTTGGCTTGGCGCTTGGCTTGGCGATTGGTTTGGCGCTCTTTTTGGCGCGTGGCTTGGCGCTTGACTTGGCGCGTGGCTTGGCGCTTGGCTTGGCGCTTTTCTTGGCGCGTGGCTTGTCGCTTGGCTTGGCGCTTTTCTTGGCGCGTGGCTTGGCGTTTGGCTTGGCGCTTAGCTTGGCGCTTTCTTGGCGCGTGTTTTGGCGCTTGGCTTGGCGCTTGGCTGGGCGCTTGGCTTGGCGCTTAGCTTGACGCATGGCTTGGCGCTCTCCTTGGCGTTTTTTTTTTGGCGCGCAGTTTAGCGCTTGGCTTGGCGCTTGACTTAACGCATGGCTTGACGCTCTCATTGGCGCGTAGCTTGGGCTTTCCTTGGCGCGTGGCTTGGCGCTTGGCTTGGCGCTTGGCTTGGTGATTTCTTTGGCGCTTGGCTTGGTGCTCGATTTGGCGCTTGGCTTGGCGCTTGGTTTGGCGCTTGGCTTGGCGCTTGGCTTGGCGCTTGGCTTGGCGATTGATTTGGCGCTTGGCTTAGTGATTTCTTTGGCGCTTGGATTGGCGCTTGGTTTGGCGCTTGGCTTGGCCTTGGTTTGGCGCTTGGCTTGGCGCTTGGCTTGGCGCTTGCCCTGGCGCTTGGCTTGGTAATTTCTTTAACGCTTGGCTTGGCGCTTTTCTTGGCGAGTGGCTAGTCGCTTGGCTTGGCGCATGGCGTGGCGCTTTTTTTGGCGCGTGGCTTGGCACTTGGCTTGGCGCTTGGCTTGGCGCTTGGCTTGGCGCTGGGCTTGGCGCTTTTCTTGGCGCGTGGCTTGGCGCGTGGTTTGTCGATTGGTTTGGCGCTCTTTTTGGCGCGTGGCTTGGCGCTTGACTTGGCGCGTGGCTTGGCGCTTGGCTTGGCGCTTCTCTTGGCGCGTGGCTTGTCGCTTGGCTTGGCGCTTTTCTTGGCGCGTGGCTTGGCGTTTGGCTTGGCGCTTAGCTTGGCGCTTTCTTGGCGCGTGTTTTGGCGCTTGGCTTGGCGCTTGGCTGGGCGCTTGGCTTGGCGCTTAGCTTGACGCATGGCTTGGCGCTCTCCTTGGCGTTTTTTTTTTGGCGCGCAGTTTAGCGCTTGGCTTGGCGCTTGACTTAACGCATGGCTTGACGCTCTCATTAGCGCGTAGCTTGGCGCTTTCCTTGGCGCGTGGCTTGGCGCTTGGCTTGGCGCTTGGCTTGGCGCTTGGCTTGGCGCTTCTCTTGGCGCTTGGCTTGGCGAATGGCTTAGCGCTCCCCTTGGCGCGTGGCTTGGCGCTTGGCTGGGCGCTTGGCTTGGCGTGCGGCTTGGCGCTTGGTTTGGCGTGTGGCTTGGTGCTTAGGTTAGCGATTATTTTGACGCTTGGCTTGGCGCTTGGTTTGGCGCTTGGTTTGGCGCTTGACTTGGCGCTTGGCTTGACGCTTGGCATGGTGCTTGCTTTGGCGCTTGGCTTGGCGCTTGGTTTGGCGTTTGGCTTGGCGCTTGGTTGTTGGCTTGGCTTGGCGCTTGGCTTGGCGCTTGCTTTGGCGCTTGGCTTGGCGCTTGACTTGGCGCTTGGTTTTGCGCTTGATTTGGCGCTTGGCTTGGCGCTTGGCATGGCGCTTGGCTTGGCGCTTGGTTTGGCGCTTGACTCAGCCCTTGGCTTGGCGCTTGGCATGGTGCTTGCTTTGGCGCTTGGCTTGGCGCTTGACCTGGCGCTTGGTTTGGCGCTTGATTTGGCGCTTGGCTTGGCGCTTGGCTTGGCGCTTGGCTAAGCGCTTGCCCTGGCGCTTGGCTTGGTGATTTCTTTGGCGCTTGGCTTGGCGCTTGGTTTGGCGCTTCGCTTGGCGCTTGGCTTGGCGCTTGGCTTAGCGCTTGCCCTGGCGCTTGGCTTGGTGATTTCTTTGGCGCTTGGCTTGGTGCTCGATTTGGCGCTTGGCTTGGCGCTTGGTTTGGCGCTTGGCTTGGCGCTTGGTTTGGCGCTTGGCTTGGCGCTTGCCCTGGCGCTTGGCTTGGTGATTTTTTTGGCGCTTGGCTTGGTGCTTAGTTTGACGCTTGGTTTGGCGCTTGGCTTGGCGCTTGGTTCGGCGCTTGGCTTGGCGCTTGGCTTGGCGCTTGGCTTGGCGCTTGGCTTGGCGCTTGGCTTGGCGCTTGGCTTGGTGATTTCTTTGGCGCTTGGCTTGGTGCTCGATTTGGCGCTTGGCTTGACGCTTGGTTTGGCGCTTGGCTTGGCGCTTGGCTAGGCGCTTGGCTAGGCGCTTGGCTTGGCGCTTGCCCTGGCGCTTGGCTTGGCGCTTGCTTTGGCGCTTGGCTTGGAGCTTGACTTGGCGCTTGGTTTGGCGCTTGATTTGGCGCTTGGCTTGGCTCTTGGTTTGGCGCTTGGCT